>KK500112.1:78059-211105 GCA_000688715.1 Glossina pallidipes
CTTTAAATGCTCCCCACGAAACTTTGAGGTAACCACAGCCACCACGAATACTCCCCGAAGGACCGTACCCAGCAGTCAGGCAAGTAGGCATTCGTCCAGCATTCCGATGGGTAGTGTGCATCTTCCTGCCGGAGCAATCCTACTTTGGACAACCTGACTCCCGTGGACACCCTTTAACTTCTTGAATTATCGTTCAAACCAGAACTTACGCCAAGCTATATAGCTTTGGGTGATCTCATACTGTACGCAGCCGTAGCCACTCTTGCCTTTGGACTATCCACACGTCCCGGATAGCCAAATCCAACTATGTTTTCTCAAGGAAATAATGCTGTTTTATAGGGAGCACCACGAAGAGGTGAAGGTTTCGGCACGTCTATGGATGAACCAATTGATCCCATAGTTTCGCTCCCCATATAACTTACAATTAGAACATTCAGCTTCTCGCATTCTGCTGCCTAAGCCTAAGCAGATTGTAAAGAAAAAGATAATACGCTGGTTTGTAGTCGCCGCCATTGTGAATATACAGAACATCTGACAGTATCACAGTTCCAGTATGAATACGTACTTGAAAATACCCGAAATGTCGATTGAAGGTTTCTAGAACAGAGGAGAGAAAGTTCAATGAAAGCTTATAAGTATATGAACCCGGTACGCGTTTCCAATACATATAAATTTAGTTCGCTATTAATCAGGATAATTAGCAGAAACCTTTTAATTAAGTCCGCCATTTTTTGTTCTTTTCACATATAAGTGATTCAATAATTTATACGTTACATACGGAAATTTGCTAAATAATTAACACAAGGTATTAAAGGCAGAAACTAGTAATAAGTATAGGAAAATACTCAGCGAGTCACATAAGGCTTGCCTCTCTCATGGTTAATATGGGTATAAAGCTTAATTCACTAAACTGAGCCCAAAATATAAGACAAACGTAAAGCTTCTTTTACACATCTTGAAGGAGCAGAAGTTCAGGCCAGCTCGCACTGCTGCAGAATTTCGTCTCTGACGGTTATTGAATATATATATATGTATATATATTTCCGTTATAGTATTGTGTGAGACGTATATACACCCAAATCTGTTTTATATGGTTTTCAAATAAAACGGGTCACCAAAGCGAGCAAGTACACTTTTTTGACATGAATTTTTTGTGCCAGTTCGAATCCAAAAAACAAATTTTTTTTAATTCTAATTTTCACAATGTCTCACAGAAACTTATGCATACAGCAAAAAAAGAAAACAATTAAGGGAATACTAGGATCGGCAGTCAGACGGCCCACATATGTGTTTATGACTTGCTCTATTGCTACTCGCAAGAAAAAAACAACGAAATACTCCAGACGAAACAAACACAACCATAACAAGACCAGACAAAACTAAAGAAGAAAATATTCAACATAAAACCCGCAACAAAAGAAAACGCCTGATATTGATTTTTTATTCACATTTTATGTGTTGTATGCGCTTATGGACTGAGTTCTCATTGTACACCGTCTGTCCATCTGATGTCTCTCCATACAAATTTGTGTTCAATCTGCAAATCGCAATTTTGGAGATGTTTTGATGAAATTTGATACAGCAACATGATTTCACCAAAGGACAAACGCTATTGAAAATGGTTTGGGCTGGTCCACTTTTTGCCCACTCCCATATAACGCGATATTCTGAAAAGACGTTATATGGAAAAAATTGCAATTTTCAAAATTTCTCGGCAAAAGTGAGTAAGTAATTGAAAATTAATCCATAATAGTAACTTGGACCATCTTGGCCTATTTTTATCCAATGTACGCACCTGAAAACTGTGCCTTCTATAGAAACAAGATTGGGTTCTATAATAATAATAAGAATTGTGTTGAACGACATGGTATAGATTATTTAATGGCCGGCCTTGCACGAATATGATGTTCTTACTTTTTTCTAATCTAAGAGGAAAAGGGCGGATAACAATTGAAAAGTTAAAGTTAGTCAGAGTAAAAAAAACCTGGTTTAAGCAATAAAGGAGTAAAGAACAAGTCAAAGAATGTCGAATAAAAAACAGCCACATAAATTGCTTAAAAATAAGAAAAATAAAGTGATAAGCTTATTAACAATCATCAAAAAAGATGCGCAATGAAGCATTTCGAGCAGTAAAGTTTATTAAATAATGGTTAATAATCGGAAAGTTCGTAGAGAGATTATGAAAAAACTTGAAAACGGTAGTATCGTTGAGTACCTTGGTGTCGAGGTAACTTGGTGGTGGTGGTAACTTGGTAACTCACAATGGTTAGCTCAGTGTATGTGTGTCATCCACAAAGGAGTAAATCTATAGATGACATTTCTTGGACGATAGACGAAAACTTCAGTTCTTATGCAAACACAAGATGCGAGATTGTGCGATAACATTAACGTTAATTTGCACTTGAACGATTCACCTTCGAGACATTTCAACATGGTTCGGTTGATATTCATCGATTCTTGGCGAGCACGTCAACCCCCAAGACTATAAACACTCCGCATTACAATCAATTCTCATTGAGAGGATTGTCTGTAGAATTCAACCGGCTACACTTTAGCTATGGTCAATACACACGAAACGGGCCTTCGTAAAGTTACTGAAATTATGTTCTGAAAGTTACTGAAATTAACGTACAAACTGTCCATGCTATACAACTATCACGCGCCGATGAAGATGTCTATTATTAGTCCTTCTAAATCGCCTTGATTTTCTTGATTGGATAGTTAAGAGACCGATTAGAGTTCGTAAAGGACTATAAATAAATGGGAAATGCCGTCTCAATACAGACAAATTTTGTGTGGAAAGGTTTGTGGATGGAAAGAAATGAGCAGCACATTGTTCATTGTCATTTGGACCGACTTCACTATAGAAGCCTGTTAGATTTCAAACTTCTACTACATAAATGAACCAGCGGGGGATGTTTACATTGATGAACTGAATGAATACTTTTTAAAATCTAATTTCTAGCGATAGAAACCAAGAGATGAACTCTGTAGTCACAATTTATATATCCCCTGACAGTTAAAAAATGGCGATTATAACTTCTATTGAGAAAAAACTCATCGTCTGTTTTTTCAGAAGATTTTCGCCCTATTAACATTCTTCCTGACCTAGGTAAAGATGTTGAACGCCTAATTACTTTGTGCTAATCAGTTTAGTCATAAGCGAAACCACAGTTTTTAAAGATGTTCACCCGAGTATGATAAGATGGGCTTAACCATTCTTCGAATAAAAGCCTTCTCTAAAGCTTTTGATACAGGGGATCACCGTTCGTTGTTGGAAAAGCCAGAGTTTTATTTTGATTTCCGTGAGTCGGCGTTTAAACTTATTAGATCTTATCTGAAAGACGAGGTCAGGTGTCAGGGTGATGGCCGGTATCTCCCAAGGCTCTGTATTGGAACCTATTCCGTTTAGCACTTTCGTTCTAGTTGTTTATTGCCGTAATTATTTCTCTCACTTAAATTCTGACGAGTCAACGCTACTGTTAGGCCCAAGCATATTTGGAGAGAATTTAGTTCAGCGAAGCACACTCTCGCCCAGTGTTAATACTTTAAAGTTCAATTTAGCCAAACTAAACAAAAATTGTTGCATCTTCTATAGCTTATTATTCTCATTCTCCACCGCGCTTTGAAATTTTAGACGAAGAAATCGAGATTTTTAAAGCAATCTCTAATTGAGTTTTAAAACTTAATAGTAATCACCACGAAACTGTGGCTCTCTTCTAACTCCAGCTGGATTGAGATTGACTAAATGTCCTATTACACCACTCACATTCTGTGGCACCATTGTATAAAGGAAATTGAATTATGTTTCTGAAAGCGAAAAAAAGGTTGTTGTCAATAAATGCGACAGATACGTTTTCGGGCGAAGTAGAACAGAATGTTTCAGTTTTTGGTAATGATCTTCGCTGATCTTCTAACGTACCCTAACTTAACTCATTCTGGCTCAACATCTTGGCAGTTATCAGCGAAAATTGCAATTAAGGTTTTTTATAATTCACTAAGTAAATAATGTTAGTATTTGCATTGAATAATTTACTAATTGACTATGCATTGAATAATTTACTCATAATTCCTTTTTTACACTTTTGTTTGCAAATCGTGCCGAAAGCGAATTTATGGTCTTACTGGTACATCAATTTTAACTAAAAGAAATAATTATTTTTGTGTAATAGTACTGTCTCACGGCCAAACTAAAACAAACTAAACTATGGACTAATTTTCACCATGAAATATTGAAAATTATACGCTTTTATTGTATAAAGATTCAGTTTTCGTAGAAACGGTTATATGAGAGAAAAGAAATTTTAAAAATTACCGCAGCCGCATTAAATTTTTCGTACCAATTTTGAATGGTTAAATACTATTACAAAGTGAGTTTTGTCGACAAATTTAAAAAATTGCAATTTTTTTCGAGTTTTTAAAATAGGGCCTTATAACGGGATAGGTCGAAAAAGTGGGACGATCCAAACCGTTTTTAATAGGGTTCGTCCTTCACATCACAAGCACATCAGCGTACTAAATTCCATCAATATGTTTCAAAAATTGCGATCCGTAATTCGAACATAAATTTACTTGCACAGACAATAGACGGACAGACAAAGCTTTAGGGTCATAATCATTTCCTGAACCAATCAGTCTAATAAAAGGGGGTCTATCTTAAACCTCTTTCTGCTTGTTCCATACATACATAAGAAGGAAGAAGGCGGAAAGGGATAAGGGAAAAAAAAAGAAACAACAAAGAAGGAAGTACGAAAAACAAGAAGAACATGGATCACTTCTGCAATGTTGAGCACAAACGATGCATAGCGCAAACATTTCAAATCACATTTTTCAAGGATTTGGCAGCACTTTGTAAACGGCTTTATAAATCAAAAGAGGTTTTATATGCCGCGGAAAGTTATTTCATCTACAGTAGTTTTTTGGTATCGTTCAACGCCCGAATTTTTTATGGGAAATTTTAAATGGGAAAAAGGAAATAGTCAGACACGCCCATCATCATGGACTATGGAAATTTAGTTTTTTCGATTTTCTTTGTCTTTTCCAGAATAAAGGTAGTAAGCACGAGAGATTTGGTTACAGTCAGATATAATTTTCTCCCTTTTTTTTAGTGTTGCACACCGAAAAATAAACATCTAAACTTTTCCCTTGATAGATATACAAACTCAATGAGCTAAAGCAATTTTTCCACAATTGGTTTTTCAAATGCAGTTGGGAATGTCTATCGGTCCGCCTGGTCAGCTCTCCAATAAAAACATCGTTACGATTTCAGGACTGAACTCCATTCAAAAAAATGTTAATCTCCTCTGAAATTTTTATAGCTACCACTGGACTAAGATCGAAATTCATCAAAATCAATGAATGTCCGCATGGTGTTTTGTAAAACTTTAGTTGAACAGGCCAATAAAATCCCCGTCTCAAGTTCGAAACTCGACCAAACTGACAACTGATAATTACTTCATTTAAAAATGCAATAAAATCATACACAAACAACGTTCCTTAAAAAGCCTACACTTAGCACAAGTTATATTATTCTTCATCCATTCTGATCGTAAGGCACTGTAAGGTACACTTTGTTACCATATTAAGGGCTTAGATTTGAAGCGTCAGACAAATAGACGGATGAGTAACCGACTAGGCAAAGTATCACCAACTCAACGGCCGTCATTATGGAAGTTCCGTCTGCCTTTAAATCCACACCTTGCAAATTTATTTACAAAATATATAAATAAATAAATAAATAAACGAATGTAATCGAAATGTAATATAATAAATTTGTAAATCAGGTCACTAATTTATGGACTCTAGACTATGAATCAGATAATTTATAGACTAATTTCCAAAAATTGCTTGCTGCCAAATAGACTTTACTTTTGGTTAGTTTATTTGTATGGTTCTTCAAAAAAACCTTTCCATTTCCCGCATTCAGATTTATGCCAAAATATTATTTTCCTAGATTTTTACCGAGAAATATTGCAAAAAATTGCAATTTCCTTTTATGCAAAAGTTTTTTTTGAAAATAAAATATTATGTAAGAAATGGTCGTACAAGAGTTCAATTGCAATAGGTTTCGTCCTTGCCTCAACAAAACCAATGCATTCATTTGAGGTGGGGTAAGGCAAAACTCAATGCATTAATTTGAGAGGGGGTAAGACAAACAAAACGACAAATAGTTCTAGCTAATAACGACACACATGTACTTAATTAAAATTCATTTAAAGAAAAAATAAGCCAAAAACCATCCATACGACCACCTTTCAAATTAGGTCTTTATATTGAAAATGGCTTAAAAAAGTGATGGAAAAAGAGATGAGACTTTGACCATTTTCAATAGCGCTCGTCCTTATGCCAAAACACGTTAATGTGCCAAATTTCGTCTAACATTGCGGCCTTTGGGTTGAAAATATTAAATATATTGAAAATTAGACCTTCTTACCATATTAAGATTTAGTTTTCGTAGGAATGGTTATATGAGAAGCGGATTTATTTAGAATATCGAAATACCACTAAATTTATTTCGATGTAACTACTTTTCAAAATAGGGCTTTATATGGGAAGTGGTCCAAGAAGTGGATTGACCCGAACCATTTTCAATGGTGTTTGTCCGAGGATCAAAGCACATTAGTATAGCAAATCGCATCGAAATATTTCAAAAATTGCGACATGTAGTCTGAACGCAAGGAATCAAAACCAACGGACAGGCAAACCGACGCTTAGATCGAAAAGTGCCCTGAATCGATCGGGATAATCAAAGCTGGGTTTATCTCGAACCCTTCTGGTTATTGCACACATCCACACAGTCTTAATATACCCTTGTATCACAAATGGTGAGGGGTATAACAGCAAAAGTGTCTCTCAATATTTTTTTTACCAACTCTTACTCTTTGAAATTTCTCTTTTTTTTTTGAAATTTAATACGTCACATAATCAAATGTTTCTGTAAGAGGAAGATAAAAATACCTTAAACCAGCATAGGTTCATGTAAGGCACTTTTTTGGCTACTCGAGACATAAAACTTAATTGGTATTTAAAGGCAGAAGAGCCTGCTGTTAAGAAATCTGATTTGCTCGATTAGTTACTAACGGCACCATGACTAAATCCAATGCCTTCTTAGCGAATGGTGAAGGCAGGAAAATTTCATATTTGCTAAGGCTACACAAGCTTTACTAAGCTCAGTTACTAAGCTTATGATGAGTTAATCGAACTCCTTTTAATTGATAACCGATGCAAAAATGTATTTACAACTATTTAAACCAGAAAAGCATTAAAAACAAAGAAGATCCCAAATGAAAACGTAAAAGCAAACCTAGCGGGGCAACCTTAAAACGAAAAAAATTAAATGAAAGAAAACCGGTATAGCTTGTCGACATTAATGCAAATATTAATAATGAACAGAAATTGAAAAGCAATAAAATAAAATGTATGCAAAACTGAACAAAACATATAAGTAAATAAATAAACAAAAGTTGAAAAATGCAGCACAAATATTTGAAAAAATGTTTGCAAAGAAAACACCCTAAAAAAAAAGATGTATGTTTAGTTAATATTTCACCGCTAGTAACATTGGCTCATTGCTGTTATTTCTCTTTCTCCATCCACTCTGTAAACGCGTACAATAAGAAGCGCCTAAGCATTTTGTTGCAATCGCCTTAAGCTGCTACAGATTTTTAGTTCTTGTAATACGATGATAGTGTGACGACGATACTCGATACTCGTAAGTAATAAAAATATTCAATCAACAATACAAAATTATTTGAAAAGAAATTTATTTGTATAAAAAACAAAAACACTTTCAACTACACATACATGTCTATATGTATTTTATTACGTTTTTTTCTTCTCTTTTTTCCTTTCCTATAACAAGTGACAATTTAAACGCAATTTAATTTATTACGAACGCCATAGAAGTCGGGTAATGCACTAACTTTGCCTTTCAATTTATATCTTTCCGTGTTGTATATACATTTACTAATCAAATTGGAGTTTCTTTATACTTGCGCGTTTTTCCAACAGTATGTAATAGTGCAGACATCGCAAATAGATCTACTATCGAATTAATATAAATCAACTCTTGGACAAACTTATGAGCTATACATACAAACTTATTCGAAAAACGATGAACATATTAAGTTACTTTATGACTAAATGAATCAAGCATTTTACAATTGTATAGGTTGTCCCAAGATTTACGTAAGATTGCAAATTGCCGCCATTTGTGCAATAAAGTGTTGGCAAAAATAAAAACAGTTAAGAACATTATAGTCAGACAGTGCCGACAATTATATACTCGACACCACTTCGCCGCGTGTAGTTGTTCGCTCGTTTTGGTAATAACGCACCAAAAAGCGCACATTATTTTCATGCAAAAGCATAATTTTCATGAAAGCCTGAGAGCTTAGATTTTCTCTCCATATAATAGTTTTTGTTTCGTATCAGATCCACATTCCCTACCGTTGATTTTTTGACTGAAACGCTACTATGAATTAATTTTCATTATAAAACATTAAAAATTAACCCTTGTTCCGAAGAGCTTACTACTCATGAGATATCTTATATGGAGTGAAGCCAAAAAATAGACCCGCGGGGTTAAAATTAATTGTTGTATTTAATCACTATCGTGAAAAAATTTTCATCACAAGAAAAATAGCAACTAAGCTTACAAGGGTTCACGTTTCATGAGAATCCTTTCACGCGATGGTTTACCAAAAATGGACCTACGTGGTCCAAATTCGGTAATGTAAATTACTTTGCCAGTTTACTATTATGTATCAATTTTCACCATGAAATGTTGAAAATTCGACCTTTTTACCATATAAGGCTTCAGTTTCCGTTTATATGAGAAGGGGGCTAAAAAAAATGCCCCAGCTGGTCCAAAGTTTGCATAGCAATTTAAAATGCCGAAATACTATTACTCAGCGACATTTGTCGAAAAAATTGGAAAATTGCAAGTTTTTTCCATATAACGACTTTTCAAAATAGGGCTTTATATGGGAAGTGGTCGAAAAACTGTACCGATCCGAACCATTTTCAATAGGCCAAAGTACGAAATTTCATCAAAATATCTCAAAAATTCTCTTACTTACGTCCGTACTAACTTAATATATCCCGTACTAAAAGGGATGCAGGGTATAAAAAAGCAACTAGTTTGACAGCTGACAATTTAGAATAAGTAAAAATGGAACATTACCCGAAAGAGCAACACATTTTCATCGTTGAAAAATATTTCAAAAGTAATGAAAACTTGACCGTAATAGTTAAGAAAATGAGGCTCACCAAGCAATGACTTGTTATTGGTGCTCGATGTTACGCAATAACCCATTTTTTTTTTTTGCGTAAATTGAATGATATCGATGTGAAAAGTATACGGTTCCAACAAGACAGTGCCGTACGCCATATATCCCGCGGAACAATTCAATTATTACCTAAGACATTCCCTGATCGTGCACTCTCATTTTTGTGTCTCCTAGATCATGTATTTCTTTTTATAGAGCTATTTGAAAAGTCAAAGGTCCTACGCACACATAACTTCATACAATATGATTCAATAAAAAAATTACGATTAAAAAAAAGTTTTCTATTTAATTCAAATCTTGCGTAAAATTTAGGACGTCCTTTATTTATAGCCGTATTTTGAGCACCATCACAGCGATAATACAACTTACTAGGTAATTTCTGTGTGGTTTACGAAACTTAGCAATCCCGTTTTGTAAGAAAATTGATATGGGAACATTTTTTTATGATTATTTCTGAAGAATATTAAAATTAATACATAATCAAAATATTTATGACTAATGATCGATCTCAACGCCGGGATATATCTCTTAGTTTAAAATATCAGAAGACTTCTGACCAATATCAGAGGGACGTTAAACGCCACAACGCAGTCGCGAGCAGCCGTTTGCGACTTTTTTTACTATTGTGAAATCATATTGCAAATTAAGAGACTTACAAAAGAAGAAACACAAATTAATTATCATCCGTTGACCAGACAACACACGGAAATTTTCTTATTATAACATATTGTTATGAAACTCGCTTTTCTCGGATACACTTTGTACCACTAGATCGCGGATTTTCTTTTTAAGAGAAATATACTGACACGTTTTCACTTCAAGTTTCTTTATTTGCAATCAATTTCTTTAAGGATAGGATTATATACGTTTTTCTTCGGCAATTCTCCCGACTTCTCAACTCTAATATTCTTTTTCGACGCAAATGTGCTTCTCCGACTCACTCTGCGTTCCACAAGCAGTCTACTTATATGCATTTTTACAAGATTACTATTACCTAAGTTCAAGGCTTCATTTTTAGTCACTTAACGTGTTTTTGCGCTAACCATTTTCCTCGGCCGTTCACTGGGGTTTTTCCCCTCTAGGGAATTTATTATTTGGGAAAATCAATTAGTTGGAATGAACTGGATTTTGGATTTCCGTAACAATATCGTAGGAACGTTTAAAAACCTAAAAGAAAATAAGTAAAATCCTTATATCCGAGTAAGGCCAAATCGTTGAATACCCAAACCCCATTGCACCTAACACAATTATGCGTTCTCTCTGCATGATAATACATCGCACTTTTATGCTTTATTGTCATTTTTCATGAGAACTTTTGTGCGCAATTGTGTCTAAAAAATATAAATATTAGATGTACATTTGCTACAATTAATTTCTATGTCCGATTGCTCTTGTGGACTGAATTGGCATCATAAAATATTAGAGGTTAGACATTTTTCCCAAAAAGCTTAAATGGTGTAAAATGGTGTCTAAAAAATAGATGGATTTAATTCAAATTTGGTCCACCTAACTTTTATATCAAACTATTATTATGGACCGATTTTCACCGTAGACCTTTTTGACCCTATAAAGGTTTTATCTCATCAGAGCTCTTATAAGGAGGAGTCCAAAATATGGATCTACCTAGTCCAGATTATGTAAGATTAACTGCTATGTCAAATTATTGTTATGAACTAACATGGTTCATTTTTTGTAAGATGTGTTATATGAGGGGTGATTTAAAAAACTGGCCGATCCGATCTGATCAATTTTCATGATGAAATATTGAAAATAATGTTTTTTTGCCATATTATGATTCACTTTCTATAGGAACGATTCAGATTGAAATTTTCCACATGAATTCAGAATGCCGAAATGTTATTATTCGGCGGTTTTTGACACGAAACTTCGAAAATTGAGCTATTTTTTCATGTAACCATTTTTCAAAAGAAGATATTGTGTGAGGAGTGATCGTAAAAGTTGTGCGATCCAATTCATTTTCAATGGAGTTGGTTTTTACGCCAAAACACGTCGGTATGCAAAATCGTCACGAATTACGGACGCAAACTACACGGATTGTCTTCAAAAGGACAGTGGGAAAGGCAAGCGTATTACAAAATAATTACGAATGAATCAATGAAAGATGAATCTATCGTAAGTCTTGCTATGTGTTAAATACATTCGCATAAACCTTCTAATGAATCATCGCCATAATTACAGTAACATTCGAGTACATACAGAGTAACATTCGACGTTCGTTCGACTAATGATATTAAATGTTAAATGTTTCTATATTTCTATACACTTAACGAGTTTTACCTTTTGAACGATAATATGCTTTAATGAACAAAATCTGTAAATGAACTTTTAATTTCGTAACGAAAACAAGAGCACTTAAGACAGAATTTGAACTTCTAGCATAAGACCATGACATTAAAAACAAACAAAAAACAGACGGATAGATAGAAATCTATTATGGTTAGGAAAACCTAGTAAGAATTATAGATATTCTTCGATGTTATTTAAATGCAGTACATATATAGGGGTTCTTACCAATTAACGATATACGATTATGTTGTAATCAGCCCTTTTTTAGAGAAAATCGTAAAAAATCTTAAATTATTGTTCGCAATCAGCCGAAGATTCTTTATTTGTACTTACCAGTTAATTTGCCTGTGACCTAAGACAGTCCTCATAGTTACACATTTTTCCTTCATATGTAAAATTTAAGGCTAAGGGCGCATTTTGCATACAAACATTTCAAATAATTAAGAACTCAGAACACTACAATCGGAAAAAGACAACTATTAAAAGGAGATTCGTAGGAGTGGTTATATGAGAGGGGGTTTAAAAAATTGTCACATTCGAATAAATATATTCATACCAATTTAGAATCTTGAAATATTATTACTCAGCGACTTTTGTAAACAAATTTTGAGAATTACAAGGTTTCTTCCATATAACGTCTTATATCGAAAAGCCAAAAAGTAATCGAAAAAGCGGACCGAAGATGGGTCTGCCTCAAGTGCTTCTGTGCATTACATACTTTCGGGCAAACTTAATATATCCTCTGCAGCAATTGTTGCACGGTATAACAAAAGCAGACAATAGCGCATACAAAAATTGTACTTAATTAAAAAATGTCTACAATTTATTAATCAAAAATGTCTCTAAATTCAAAAACAAAAAATTGATTTCAAGTTTATAGACCAACTCTTGTGCACAGTTAATAAAAATGCAAAAAAAAAAATTTAGTGAATAAATTGGTTTGAAATTATTCATTGATTTTGCAATTTATATCTCACTACTCACGCCATCGTCGAGTAGAACAACTTTATCATTTTCTTAGTAATCATATAACCGTAGCATGTATATATAATAAAATACTTATCTTCAATTCCGATAAGGTTGCTGTTTGTCTGCACTTAAGTAAATTATGCAAATTTGAAATGAAATACTACAGAGTTTCGTCCGTGCGAAACAATGGCACGCATTTAATAGAAAATATTTAAAAATCATCCTTCTTTTAAATCTAAATGAGTTTTTCTTAGTTACTGTGCAAACTTAGTTACTGTACCACAGGAGTTTGTCGTGCGGATTAAATAATTGATTGGAAACTAATTTCTCTTAAAGACAACAATGACCATTCGACTAGAGAAGGACTTTACACAAAATTGTATGAAATTAAAAGAAAAACGTTATAAATCACTGCAACTGGCTTTTAATTGTATTAATGGTTTTACTCGAAAATGTAGTAGTATAAGAAACATAAGAAATTCCCAACAGTATCGGAAATACAACAAATTAGGGAAGTCAACAACAAGCGAAGTTAGGGAAGTCGGGGGATATTTTTCTTGAACTAAAAGCATTTAACTTTTCATGCTTTGCTAGACTAATCATTTCGATAGAATGTACAGACGTATTTTCAAATGTAAAAGCTAAAATGTTAATCATAATTCCGGACAGAGAACACAGTAGACAATATTAAGAAATAATATCTAAAGAACTGCAAATATGATATGTTTAAAGTTGAACATCAATTAACAATCAACAGACAACATAAAAATCAACGGACAGCGAGAATATTGTTAAAAAACAGGTAATGTTAAGGAACAACATCCAAAGAATCACAAAAAAACAGTACATCGTACAGAATTTTAAGGTTTTGTCCTTTTACGTTTAAAGCGAACTCATCTGTGATACTCTTAAACCGCTAAAAAACGCAAAAAAAAGAATAAAAAGCTGATAAATTTGTACTCACTGTTTTGAATATCCACCACCATTCCGGGGCAGTATAAGAAGTGCAGTTATGGACTTGTTGTTGAGAAAACAGTTGTACAGTCACACAATTTGAATTAAGTTTTAAGTGAACATCAAGTAGGAAATGCCAGTTACGTAAGTTTTTTGTTAATTGCGAACCAAGTTTCTGCTGTTGATTTAAAAACCAATGAATACCGATACGTGTGTAGATGATGATGGTCCTCCCTGCCACTTTTTCTGTTTTAAAATTATCTTTAGATAAATTGAAACTGTGGGGGGACTGTAGGCCGTTATCTACGTAATCAAATGAAAATGTTTTAAAGGTTCAAGAGGTTGACGACCAAAAAAATATGGGTAAGGCGATGGTAGACGGATACGTTTACGAAAGAAATAAATTGAAAAATTTCTGCAAAAAGTTAAGATTA
Organism: Glossina pallidipes; assembly: GCA_000688715.1. NCBI lineage: Eukaryota > Metazoa > Arthropoda > Insecta > Diptera > Glossinidae > Glossina > Glossina pallidipes. Next base: position 92,014 of record KK500112.1, read on the forward strand.
GAGAACAAATGCGCTGAAAAATGAAGACATTTTGCCCTTCACACAAAGTTTTTTTTCAAGCTGATGGTATATTTCAAATAAAAACACGCTTATCTCATCTGATTAAGTTGTGATGTGTCCTCCTCCTCCAGAAACTTACGATTCAATACAAGCCTTAAATGCCATTTCATGAATAAAATATCATAACATGTTGGCGGAAAAGTTTTGGCGTATTGTACTATCTTCAGGTAATTTTTCTTATTAGGTAAAAACAAACAGGAAGCCTTATCAAAACCCTTTCGTGGTGTATGAGAAGACTACTTTTAATACCCTTATTCGGTTAGTTGCGAAGTGTGTTGTAAATAAAATACAATGGATAAAATGTCTTTAAGAGTTTTTTGCATTTGATACGAGTTTCAAACTGGAAGCAACTTATCAATTACTTATAAAAAGTGATCTAATAGGTTTAGAATTAAAGTTGTGCAAATGTTCGGACCTGCCAAAGATGGTTTGCAAGATTTCGTTCCGGACAATTCAGTCTCAAGGTAGATCGCCGTTTTGGGGGAAATATGACATTTTCCGGTCTATATTAGAAAGTAACACACATCTAACTAACAGTTTAAAATTGCAAAAAAACTCGGCATCCACTCATATCCTCAAATTCAAATGTTTTATTTAAAATATGAAGGAATGCTCCGCGAACTTAATAATGCAAGAAAATTATCAAAATTTAGTTCTCGAAAATTCGTCGTCGATTGTACCCAAACCCAATAAGCAAGCTTGTCATTGATTGCATGGTCGGCGCGAGGTGCGTTCAAAAAAAAAAGGTAACTTTGTATATTTCTTGAAAAATGTTTGTTTATTCGTCAATATCTACTTTTAATCCCTTCAAAGTAATCCCTCTTAGCCATAATACATTTTGTGATCTTGTCACATGTATTTGACAATATACCGCATAGCAACATAGCAAGAGAATGGACTTGTCGATGCATTTAACGATAACTAATAAAATAAATTATTTCTAATTTAAGATTGTACTCCCAAGACACAAAATTTGGCAAACCGTCTTTCTGGCATTTAACGTAGTTCGGTTACAGGTTTTTATTTTAAAAGGAAAAAAAGGCCACCTGATTGGCCGAGTAGGGAAAAGATCTCGCCTAACAACTCAATGGTCATGGATTCAAATCTCATGTGCGGTAGAGTTTTCCATGAAACCGACAGCCTCGGATGCTTCTAGTGCTTGTCCACATTCCACTTTCACTTACATTTAATTTAAATAAAAAAAAATTAAAAATATAATAAAATTCACAACATTTAAGAGATAAAAAACACTATGCAAAAGTCGCCAAATGAAGCGATACGAGGTTTTAAACATACACTCGCAATTATATAGCTATGGTTGGTGTTAAGACTGTAGTCTTTGAATTTATTTCTCTGTCTAAACTGATTATAATATTAAAAATAATAAAAATAAAAGAGAAAAAATGGTAACAGCAGTTGATATTTACAGATTCGACGTTAGTCTACAGGCAATGATTTACACTGTGATTATATTTATGAACATTTCACGTTGATTACACAATTGCAATAAGTTAACGCCTTCTGAAGTGAACATTTGTTGATTGAAGAAAAAAAAAAAGGGGCAGACAAAAGTACTAGACTTGAAAAGGTGCATTATGTTGTGCTTGTGTGTTCGAAATTATACTTTTCTAACGTTAAACTCTATATTAAGTAATTGAAGTAAAATGATATGTATAAACACGCAATTTGTAACAGCAATCAAAACTGCAATAAATACCAAAAAACCAAATTAATAACAGAACATATTGTTAAGCACATAGGCAGGTTGACAACTACGCTACAATTACGGAATTTTTTTTTTAATAAACGATTTAACAAACAAATATATTCCTAAATAAAAATCTATATAGAAATAATTAAGAGATTCATTTCAAAATAAATCAAAAAAAAGGAAAAAGATAAAGATGTAAAAAAAGTGATAATAATTAAAAAGGAAAATAACTTAAAAGAAGAAACAAAATATATAGTGATTTTTTTATTAAATATAAATATTCGCAGCAAGTAGCGTTCACATCGCTGACATTTCTACAAAAATCTGAACGTGTTTCGATCAAAATTTATTACAAAAATGCTTTTTGGACTAGTTTAAGCTTAATGTCGAATTTATTTCAATTTTCAAGTTTTATTATTAACAAAAATTAACAAAAATGGTATCGAAACACGAGTTGACAGATTGACAAAAAATAGCGAAAGAAAAAAAAAACAAAAAATTAAATAACATTTACACACGCACACTTACATAAATGGTAAAGTGATTAAAAAATATATTGCAAACATCCACACATTAATAAATAACACACAAAAATAAATTGAAAATATATATAAATTCAACGAAAACAAGTTGTAATTAAAAACTCAACATGTATTGAAAGCGACATAAATAATTTTTTTGGAGATAATTTTTTATTTTATTTTTATTTTTCATTTAATCTTAAACATATTAGGTTATTAAAAGTAAAGCAAATTCGCTGTGATAAGGGGAACTTTGGATTGAAGTCATTTAAAGCATATTTGAGTTTTTCATTGATCGTTTTTCTCGTCTCGTTTCTTTCGTCAGCTTGCGTAGTCAGTTATCTCACCTCGGTAAAAGCTCTAGTTAAAGATATTCTAACATTCGAACTGCAATCAAAAGTTTTATCAACTGATCGCATAGACGTCCAGTTTCTTCTAAAAGCCCTTTTTTTTCGGCTTAATCGTTAAATTCACCGAGATCACTATCGTAAATAGTAGCAATACTGTTATTCTATTTTTAGATAGATTATGCGAACTATTGCATGACGGCCACCTACCACTATTCCCAGATTCATGTCGGATTTTGATAAAAAAAACAAGTAAGGACATTGTAGTCGGGGAAGGCCGATCACTAAATACCCCACACTACTTCGTCTAATTCAATTATTCGCTCGTTTTGATAATAATGCACCAAAAATTACATATTATTTTCATGCAAAGGAATACCGCGTATTGGAAAGCCTGCATATTGGAGGTTGACGCAAACATCACATAACATGATCCAAATTTTGCAAACTTAATTTACTTCGTAAAACTTATACACTTACAAACTTTCCCTTATACAAAAAGACTTGCTTCTCATGGTAGCTTCTATATATGTTAAAGTCTAAAGAGTAGACCTATCTGACCCAAATGCTTTACCGTTTACTTTTTTTTGGTAAATTTCTACTATTGATAAATTTTCATCACAAAATATTAGAAAGTAAATGCTATTCTGCAGAGCTCACGTTAGAAATCTTATATGGAATGTAGATAAAGAAATGGACCTATGTGGTTCAAATTTAGTCAATTTAATTTTTTTCGTCAAATTACCACCACGGGCATAAATTTTTATCATAAAACATTAACAATTCATCTTTGACGTATAGGGGTTCACATTTCCTGAGAATCCTGATGCTCGTTGATATCCCGGACGTACGCCTCCGTAGTCCAAATTCGGTAAGCTTGATTTCTCTGTCAATTAATTTTCACCATGAAATATCGAAAATTAGATTTGTTACCATGTAAAGATTCAGTTTTCGTAGGAACGCCTATCTGAGAGGGGGTTCAAAAAATTGCCTCATCCGAACCAAATTTTTCGCAACAAGTTAGAGTGTCGAAATATTAATACTCACCCACTTTTGTTGAGAAATTTTGAAAATTGCAAAGGGGGAGTGGTTGAAAAGTGGACCCATCCGAACTGTTTTCAATAGCGTTCTTCCTTAGATCAAAACACGCAGTGCGGAAAATATCATCGAAATTTCTCAAAAATTCCGACCTGTATGTTTAACACGAAAATAAAAGGGTAGCCAAGCTTAGATCAATTAAGACTATGTTACGCACATCCGCACAAACTTAATATATCCTATACCATTATTAGAGTAGGGTATAGTCAAAACTCTGGGACAAATATTTCGACATAAACTGAAAGAGGCACACTAAAATTGGAGGTCTGATTGTTAAAGCTAGCGTTGTAATTTTCTAGCTTAATCGCTAAATTCATTCAGATTATCGAGAAGCCGAATAGTTGCAATATTGCTGTTATATTGTTGCTCCATTCTCATTTGGATACGAATTTTTTGATTATCCAAACGATGGTAACAGCTACTACTGAGGCTTCAATTTTAAAGTTAGGAATTTGGGTTTTGAACTAGAAATAGCATTGATCGCTTAGCTCATCCACAAAGCATCTCTATTCAAGATGTAAATTTTAACACCCCAAAAACTAATATAAACACATTCTTTCATAATTAGCGGAGAGGTAGCCCAAGCTGCGGCAGAAAATTGACGCTCATGAATGTATCAGCTCTCGCCTACGATCAAGTTTCAAAATAATTTTAATTAAAAAATTAAGCTCTGTCACATAAGCGAACTGATTTCCCTAGATTAGGTACATATTAGATGTATTAACGATTAATGACTCTTTGTTAACAGAATCATTCATCATCTTTCCTTTTGTTGGTAGATGTCAACTTTATTTAGAAAATGATTGTTACACAACTTAACAAACGAAATATTTAAGTATTCACCATCATTATCTGTATTGCTTTGTCACTTATCACACTTACCGCTTGTAGATTCTCCCGAGGCAGAAACTTCATGGTGTGAATGAAATACTCATCGGCGCATTTTTGCTCATCGTTAACTTTGCAGAACTGCTGATCAGCTTAATACGTGTGCATCGATCTGAACCAGTGGTATACGAAAAAAAGAGGTCTGACCAAGTCGAAGGTCACTTCCAAGATTGCTTGCGAACTGATAGACTTGCCCAAATATCATCGCTTTCACGGCGACCATTTTTTGCATGGAATCTCACAAATCAATTTATAACTGTTCAATAGTTTGCCATTTTAACTTCAAGTCAACTCAACCATCTCCATAGCTTCATCTGTGTTTTTTCCCAGTTCAATCCAACTAGAAACAGAAAATAATGGAGTGCCGTAATGTGACATCCATCTCTCCGCACTTTCATATACTAAATGGCATGTTGCAAACATCTGCACCTTATACCTCAGAGACACCACTGTCCAAGCTATGCATAGTCAATATTTCAAAAAAAATTTTAAGCAACTCGAATATGTTTTATGAAGCAACCAATTCCAATGGACAGAAAGTCCATAAAAGTAATAAGTATGGCATTGAAAAGAACATTTTTTAGCTCTTTTTCCCTTTTGCCAATAACTCGCTTGATTTGTACAAGCTCTGGAAATTTTATGCAAACATGACATGAAGGTTCACTAACATAACACCCGCAGAACTTATATAAAACTGCGTTACTTTTATATGCTTGCTTAATGTGCTTAATAATTTTAAAGCAAAACTAATGTCATGTTTACTATTTTTGTATTTTCGGTTTATACGATGTTTACCATAAAAATAATTTCTGTGATTTCATCAAATCATTTCAATCGATATCGTGGGCGGGCAGCTTCAAATGCAGAGATTTTTTAAAAATGTTTTTGGGATTGAAGAAAAGGTAATAAAGGAAATAGAACAGTAACATTTGAGGATGCCATCTCTAACTATATGTATTAAAAAATGGTAATACCAGAGCCACTCTTGTGAATGGCACTCTCGTCAATTAAAAAAGCTTTGTGGCCTGCGCCTATTTTGAAGCACATTTTAATCTTCAAAAAATAATAGAGATATGGTTGCAAATACCCGCATATAGTTGGGAAATATTGATTGGTGTTTGATTAGTAAAGGTTCAAGAGAAAAACTTTCCTCTTTGGGCAAAAGAAAAGCTTTTATTTACTAATTAAAACGAAAATTGAAAAAAACCCAAAGAAAAAAATTCTCTAGAGAGTGCTGTTTTAAAAGTACTGTTAAATAAATGGATGAAGGGGAAAAGTACTGCACTGTAGGATTGTATTCAAAACGCTTTCGATATAAACGCGAATTTAAAAGTTCAATTGCTATTATGCTGTTGTGCAATTATTTCTGAAAAGTCATATTTTTTGCGCATTTAAAAGTTTGGCGTGGGACCACAATTGTCTTTTCATGCCATTCTTTAGACTATTTTTTTTTTAATAATTATTTCTGGCAACGATATCCACATTCAGGAGAGTTTAAAGCAGATTTATTAAGACTAAAGGGTTAAATCGCGACGTTATATAGAAGACCATTGATCAAAAGCTAAGTTCAAAGTAAACAGTTCAATTAAGCAATTTGAGTTCAAAATAAACCGGTTAGGATTAAGGTACTAACAAACGAACTTAAGTCTAAGGTCTACTTAACCTATGATGTTATAACAAAGAATATCAATCAGAAGCAAATAGCAAAATTAAAGTGGTAAACGCAGTATATATTATTTTCAGCCTTTGGACTTTTAGGTAAACAACTCGGAGTGAGTCCTACACATAGTTTACCAAAATTATAGTCTACCGCACTGAGATTCGAACTCACGACCACCGACTGGACAGTCGCGAGTTTTATCCCCTCGACGATACGGTAGCTTATATATAATCCTGATGCTACCGCGTCCATAAACAGTGATAATAATTGGTATGTACACCTATTAAGAAATCAACACGCAATGGCTTAACGACATTTAGGAGATTATTTAAACCCATCAAAAAAAAAAGAAAAACGCTTCTTTAAAAAATGTTCAGTGACCTTACCACTTAAGTAAAAACATTTTCAATCCATAAATAATCTATGGTTTTGGGTAATAGCAATAAAGGAAAGGAGAACTTACACAATGGGAAAAGCATATCGACCATTTACGGAATAAGTAATTCATACTTCTCGTTACCTATACAAGCGCGACTAGACGGATAAACAAGCCACGTGTAGTGCTGTTTTCCAATCGTTTTGTTTTTTTTTTTGCTGTTGTGTGCTATGGACAAATTTATTTTTTTTTTTCTCTACAACGAATTCAATGAAATTGTGCATTTTTTTACCGATTAGCTTTGATATTTTTTATGCGCTGAAATTCTATCTTCCATCTACTTTCACTTCAAAGTGCCTGAGAGAGAAATTATTGAAATCACTTCCATCGTGAAACACACGGTTAAACCAGTTTGGTGTATGAGATGCGTGTGCCATTGTCAACGTTATAAAGGAAGTGGCAAAATCAACACGCCTTCAGCACAGTAACAAAAAAATTACATAAAAAGGACAGCAAAATAGGCAAACAACGAAAATTAATTAATTTTCTGGTTGATTTCCGATGCATTTTAAACCCAAATAGCGAAATTAAAATAAATTTAAATAAATTCGACTCAGGATAGATAAATTGTCCTCATTAATATAATGCTGTATAAAAAAACGTTACATTTAATTAAAAGAATCATGAAACTCGTTCATGTGAATGAATTTTTGCATTCCCAATAGACCTAACTTGAACAAACATGCTTTTCAGATGCGTTATCTTTCACGAAATCTTTATTTTATAAAAGTAATTTAAAATCTTTCCTTTTGCGTTCAGTCTATTTGCAGCTTACGCCAATTTAAGCAATATTATGCTGAATCTCGGGTGCCTACATTTACCTTCAGAGATCTCAACTGCACATTGTTTTGAGTAGTGCGAACGACGTAATGAAAGTAGTAACTTTTATTCTCCAGTGACAGGTAAAAAGGGAAAGTTAAAATATCTGTTGATGATTTTTTTCCCAAAACGTTAAATTACGTTTGTTGCCAACCTTCTGCGACGCCAAACAAACAAAGTAAAAGAAAAGCAAATAAGAATTTTATATTTGGCTGTGGCCGAATTTTGTATACCCGTCATTTTTTTTTTTTTTTTGTTACTATGACCAATCACCCAGGAGATGTCCTCTATTCGTGAAATAAGGTACCGGTCAGAAAGAAGGGAGGAAAGAGATAGAAATAGGGCAATGGTAGCCGTAGGCCAGTGGGTCGGTGCCATTCGATCAGTATTGTGCCTTTGCCGACTGGGCACTCACTATAGCTACGATCAAAGATTTTGAGTCGTTGTCTTTTTCCTTTATGGGATCAGATAACGCTAAAGTTATGTCTGCTGTACTCTATACGAAATTGACAAAGAGAACCTTTTATTGGAAAGCAGTGAAAGTGTCAATGAGTGTGACTGAGGGTGTATCCTTTCACCGAGTTAGCCTATTTTCAATGTCAACCCTCATGCGAAAACTTCCAATGTGTTTGTAAAATTTATAGCGCTCTTCGCAACTTTTTCGACTAAGAGAATATTTTTCGTAGCGGACAACGGCCAAACATGCTTAGATCGTTTAAAGATTTTATACTGACCAAGAATATACATACTTTATAGTGTCCTGAAGTATGTTTTTGGTTTTGCAAACTTTGTGACGAAAGAGATGCATATCTAACCTTCAGTAATTGGTATCATAAGCACGTGAGATGTGTGGTGGGTGTCCCAACCCCTTTCAAGAAAGACAAATAAAATTCCCATAGTGGACTTTAAATACCCTACACCACACCACAGTTGTTCATATAATAACTTTTCCAAATAAGGCGTTATGGGGAAAGTGGCCGACAAAAGTGGTCCAATCGACTATTTTTTGTAGCATTCATGTTTGTTTCAAAACATGCCGGTGTGCCAAATTTCAAAAAGTGCAGTCTACAGATTATATACAAAAAAACAAGACGGACAGAGGGACCGACATGATTCAGAAATTACTGTTTTAATTCGACCAGTATAATAAAAGGTGGGTCAAGTCCTTCTGGGTGTTGGATACATGCACAAAATCTTAAAGTAGCCTTATATCAAAAGTGCTGTAGGATATACAAATGAAAACACTTAAAACACTTATTGGTAGCAGCAGCGTAAGAAACATATATAAAATATATAAATATAATTATAATATATAATTGCTCAGCATATTTCTACCTTGTTCTAGTTCCACCTTGGAATCTTGTAAGCACCTCATGGAAATCGAAATCGAAATTATTAAATGGGTCCGTCAATGGTCTACACGCATATTGAAATATTTTGAAATTTTTGGCATTTTTTAGGTTTTTGTTTCCAAATATCATCAGTTCATCGAAATCGTGAATATGAAAACCTTATTTCTATTTGTGAGTTCGATGAAAAAGTGAAAGATGTACAGACAACATATGCCCTTCATGCCTTCTCTCTTATCTGCTTCTGGGTGATAGAAACCAAATGATGCTATTAGTAGTTAGATATATAGATGGATAAAAGAAGCGAAGAGCTTAAGTAAAACTTTAATACTACTCCAATAGAGAGTCATTTTTGTTAATTATGGGTCTACAATTAGTTTGATGCAAATTATATAGATGGCGTCTAAGGCTAACATACCTACCTATAGGCTCAATCGACCGAATATCATGCGAAAGGTGAGCCAAGGTGATGTTAACAGTTTTCCTCGATTATCGGTTATGCGAGATGAATTTCTTCAGCCGGATTAAGCTGTTAGCAAGGAATATTATTTGAGTATTTCGAAGGTAGTATAAAACGCGATGAACTTGATGTGGAAGAATAAATAGATTTATAGGAAAAAAAATTAGATTGGTCATACCTTTTGATCATAGTCTGGTTTTCATATACTTATCTTAAACATTTACGTAGTTTGTGATAGGGTTATATAATATTATATAATTGATTGTTTTGTCTTTTTAAAAATATTTTAAATTTGTAGCTGGTTTTCATCATATAATTGCGATCAAAATAGTTCTGTTTGCAAATTCAGATTTCCAAAATAACACCGGGATACACACGCACATGTGAAGGTTACTTTTGCGACATACATACAAATGAAGATACAATATAACTAAGAGCTACGAACGGATAGACAAAAACATCATATCCCCATCCTACGGTTGTGGCTAAAAAGAAGAGAAAAACAAACTTAACGAGCAAAATAATGTATAAACAGAAGAAATATATAAAATAAATATGATTAACGTGTTGCTTGTTGGAAAAACAATCCAACAGCTAACAAAGTTTGCAAAAAAAAAAAACAAAAAAAACAAGAAAAAAGAAAATCGGCAGGAGCAAAAAGTATGAACATTTCCCCCATTAAAAAAAATTCAAATTCACCATAAAACCCTCAGAAAAGTCCAAAAAGTCAAAACTAGAGCAAGTAAAAACTGTTAGAAACAATATAAATAACAAAGAGAGCAAAAGCTTTTCTACCCTTAACTCTTGACGACGATAAAGAAACTTAAAATGCTATAGAGAGAAACGAGACATGGAGAAATCGAGAGAGGGAGAGACCAAAAATAGTTGTTAGTTAAACGAAACTCACCACTATACTGCTTCTATTGACTCTATGGGACTGAGGAAAATTTTCACAACAACGTTACGGATTGTGGAGCTAAACGGACGTGCAATAAGAACGTCCATAACGCAAATAAAACGTGAATGTTTAGAACATATACATATATATTGTATACATATATTTGTAAAAATATATATAAATAAATTTAAAAAAGTAATAAACCCCAAGAAAAATGCAAAAAAAAAACAATAAAAACATTATATAAAAATCAATCAATTTGCAGAAATTTGTGAAAACATGTAAAAATCTCATCAATGGGTGAAAATAAATAAACTATAATAGAATTTAAAATTGTTTAATTCATAAAAAAGAATTTATATACATTGGAATATAAAAATTAATTTTATTTAATTTTTTTCAATTTTTCAAAATACACATTTACATAACAAGAGAAAAATAAAATTAAGAAAAGATTTGTGTGCGGTTTAAAGAAAGAAAAAAAAAAAAAACAAAGACAAAATACAAAGAAACCCTTTCTGTGTTAAAAGAAAAACATGCAATGTTTGCAGTCAGGCATATACATAATCAACTTTGGTGGTTATAAAACTGTTGCATTTACCTTTTGTTGTTACGTTTTGTCATTCTAGTTAGGAAACAACATGCAAACAGAGTACTTCGTGACTATTGCATAAAAAAGCAAAAAGAAAAAACAACCCTTCACCGACTATCTGCGTATATAAAATCTTTCTTCATACCTTCCCATACACACTCATATGCGACAAATAGTTTGTTTTTATAAACACATAAACTTTAGCGCTTTAATCGCTTATATCGTTACCTACATAAATGATTGTGTTTGTGGCGCCATTATATCAATTAAAGTATAGTTTGGCTTTCTCTCTACGCCGCTTTTCCTTCTTTTCCGACCCTTTTTGTGTTTCAGTTCTATTATACACTTACTATTTTCAAATGTTCTTTCTTTTTTATTTATTTAATTTTTTCCATTATTGGAATTGCCGTAGGTTCTCCGTGTTTCATACACATGCCACGTATCGCAGGTATACCCCGCTAAATGAAGACGTATGTCAAAGTACGCGCCTGTGTGTGTTTTCCTACATACATATATCACACTTTAGCGCTTATTGCACAGTTATTGATATGTCTTTTTTAAATCAAATGAAATGCTTGGTTAAAAGATAGTGAATCAGTATATATTCATATATATATATATAAATATATATATGTGTGTATGTATATGTGCAGGCGTATGTATTTATGTGTGCATATGTGTGCTTTTTATGCATATGTATATGCACATGTATAAACGTGTGAAATTGTTCGACTGGTCGTATTAGCGCTAAAATTTACAAATTGATTTTTAAAAGCGTATAACGACCGTGAAAAATTGTGATTAATACAGAAATAAAATTCACTAAGTTGTTTATAAAGAAAAAAGAAAAAAACTTCGGTTATTTCCATATTTAAGAACAGCTTTAACCCAAAAATAAATTAAATTAAATCGATTAAATTGAAATGTAAAACGTTTTTCCAGTGATTGCTCTTCGAACAGTAAAGATTTCATTTACGAAAGTGGCTTGCATTTTAAATATTTTCTTGTCTGAATATATGGTATACATTTTTTTTTACAACACCTTATAAAATTTCTCTTTAAAGGCAAACTTCGTTTTTAATAATTGAGTTATTTTCGCTGTCCACGACAAAATGGTTTATATTGCTCCTTGGTTTTGAAAGTATTCAAGTCGGTCAGATCACGAAATGTGCGCAAATGAGCTAATTTTTAAAAATAGCACCCAATAACTAACACCTTGGCTCTTCTCTTCATTTTTTTACCATTTTTTTAACGCCATTTTATTCGTTAGCTTCAATCGACGTACAAGTAACGTTAGTCCACTTGAATACAAACTTCTCAACTTGCGGACGTTACTGAAGCGTGTGCAACTTTTTATCTTGGATTTTACATCAAGTACTGTAGCGCAAAAGATATGGTCAAAATAAGGCACAACTCTCACGCTCCTCTGAAAAAATCTTCTATCGTAAGTGGTTATACTTCGATCCCCTATTTCATCTGTCGATTTACGTTAAAATCTTTCACTCTTCGAAATTCTAAAACTTGGTACAGAAAATGGCGATTTATTAACATAATTTAATTTTCAGAGAAAGGAGTACAATTTCCGCCAATAAAGAGTGCAATTTTCAGAAATACCAAAGAAGTATATTCGTCTTGCTTTTGAAAATTACTCAATTAATAAGCAACGTAATAAATTACTAAGTTAATATCCACAAAAAATTTTGGTCATTCAGAAACTTCCTAGCCTGTTGGCAATTTTCTAATACTAATACTTTGTGGTTGATTAGGCCTACGGAAACCCATAAATATGTTAGATTTAAAAAACAGGAAAGAGTTATTGACACATGTTCGCTAAACTCTTAATAAACTGCGATTGTTATAATGAATTACAAGAACGATAAGAAAATTGGCTCAGAATTGAACGTAGGAAAAACTATATGTTTTAAAAATTTCATATGGCCTTAAGGCATTTACCAAAATCCCATTTGACCATAGTATTCCTAATGTAGCACACATTCTTAGCTTATGAATGAGTTTCGCAAATTTCGAAATCAAGTAGTCATTTCGCAGACATAGTAACACCAATTTTCAAGCACGGAATCGTCATACGTCTTGTATTAGAAATCTCGTAGCAATTTCATTTTCTGCTCTTTTCGTCGTCTCTTTTCTTTACTGAGTTCCCTATTCTTACGATCAAACGCCCGCCTTGTAATGGTAATTCTTCCAAAAATATTTAACCTATTGTCTAATCCCCTAAAACCAACACCATTTAGATCCCGTGTTGCAGCTGCTGTATTATACGTCTGTTATTTCAGAGACTATCCGATGAACTCAAAAAAGTTTCCTCAAGAAACCAACTTCACTAGCGACACCTTAATCCCTAGCAGATTTTTACACGCTTCATTTATATGTACAAATCTTCTTGGAAAACTGACATGAGCCCCTCTTGCCTTTCTTAGCCTGAAATATGTAAACGGTCCATAACGTTTTGTAAACAGACTCAACCGCTTGTCAGTAATTTATGTCATTAATTATTAATATTATGTTACCATCTTGAGGAAATAAATTTTTAGGTTAAACGAATGCACGAATGCTAACAGCTAAGACAAAAAAGAAACAAATAAAAACTTAACCCTGCCACGGCAGGCTATTAATTAGCAAACACCATTTCACTGAATACATTTAAAACGTTTCATATAAAACGAGAGAAGTGCTCGAAGAAGTGATCCGATCCGAAGCATCCTCAAAAGTTTTCGTCCTTACGTCAAAATAAATCCATAAGGTGTGCGAAATTAAAAAAAAAAAAACTCATTTAACGCTCATTAACTCTTACGGAAATAATTAACATAATTAATTTTTTAATGTTAAGCTAAGTTGTGTTGATATTTTCAACTTTTGTTTCACATATCAACGGAAGTAAATCCCAGAAAAAACTTTCATTAAAAAGAAAACCAAAAAATATAGTTTCTGTGTCTTTCGAGAGCTGCGACAACTATACAAATCACTTCCAACAAAATGAAAACTCGGGGTTAAATATAAAATATAAAAAAGTGACCCGTTTTTATGAATTATAAAATCACTCAACACAAAGATTAAATTTAACATTTTTTTCTAAACTTTTTTTTTTTTAGGTTATGGAAATATGTTGGAAGGATTCCTCAATTAATTAAGAAAATATATTAATTATTAAAAAGAAAACTTAACGAATTAAATTTTAATTAGATGCGAGTAACGATCTATTAAACTCAACACACCATACACAAAACCACACTTAAATAAACAAAATTAATAAATAAATACAAAAAGAAAAAATAATAATAAAAAGCAAACACACATAAAGTAACAAAAATTGTAAATTATATTTCGAAACCACAATAACAACCGTCAATAACAGTTAGACGACACCAGCGGCAGAATTATTTGTTCTTTCGATCATCAAACTATATTACCGCAACACAATGTCTGAATCAGCAAACAATGATAACAATGGCGATACAAATAATCAAGGAATTCAGGCGGCCGACGAAGCCGTCGGTGAAAATAAAATGAAATCACGTCTCCGTAAAGGAGCCTTAAAAAAGAAAAATGTCTTTAATGTTAAAGATCATTGTTTCATACCGCGTTTCTTTAAGCAGCCAACATTCTGCTCACATTGCAAGGATTTTATATGGTAAGTAAATGAAAATTGATATTGAAAGTAAATATAACAAAAAGCAGAAGAAGAGAAAGAAAATGAATATAAAAAATAGCAATCGCATTTTGAGTGCACGCTATTTACTCAAAGTGGAGACGTCTGCATCATTGCCTCAGGTGAAGATTATAGTTAAACTATTAACTAGACGATTACAACATCAGGGTTTAAAAAATTTACAAGCAATTTTTTCGTTACTTTTTAGGGCTTCTTTCAATTTCTTTTCCTTATTTTTCTATTTCTATTAAAAATGCTAAAGCGGCTACCGATCACACAGAGGTGAATAACAAACACGGTTTTAAGTTTTCATTAATTGGATATGTTTGTTTTAACGCATTGTGGCGTCTTCATCCTTGCACATTTCAAGAACAAGAGTACAACACAAAGACTATTTTAAAAGGATTGCTTTTTTTAATAATAGGAAGCTTGTAGTTATTTTTATATGTCTGTTTATGCGTGGTTCACAAGCGAATGCATTTGCGATCTATTGATGCTATCTAATGCTATATGAGTCACTTTATTCCCTTAATATAGTTCCACCCTCAGAGTGGGCAACAACATTTTTGCACATTTTTCGTTTTTACGCTGGAAAGCATTGATATGCAATGGAGCAACTTGCTAATGGTATCTTTCATCTCTTTGTCAAACAATTTTTACAATCCTATTCTAATAATATTGCTTACATACCTAAATAAATTTCATTTATGTTTGTTCCATCACAACCACATTCCTTTTGTGCCGGCCGTCACGATTTTAAATTTATGTACGCAATATAAATATACGTTTGACATATTCTGTGCGATGTTGCTTACTAGTAGCTACTATTTTCACGCCACGTGTACCCGTTTTGGGAACACGCATGTACCAATTTAATAATTTTGAATTCACAATGAGAGGGAATATAAGCTTTTCGCAATTGTAAATATTCAATAAGAAATTGCACGCCATGTACCGTACGTTATCAGTACAATGTTGCTAACATCATCACATCTTATGTGAGTGAAAATTAAAAGGCCTAACTAAAAGAGATTTTCTTTACGACTATAACGCTTTTTAAAATCAGCGAGTCCCTTATTTTAAAGGGGCTTTAAAGGGACTACATCATTAAGGATATGCGTTATAAGTATACAAATTTGTGAAAGAGACGGGTAAAAGTAGTAGCCGAAAAATAGGTAACAAAACGCTTTAATAATAGCAAAAAGCAACTGAAATCTATCAAGTCCATGTGACAACTTCAAAGATCAGGTAACAAGTGTAAGGCTTTAATTCCAACCAATGAAAGATTATTTCACTCTTCACCATTTGCTCAAAAAATATAAAGACTAAATATTAATGTGGGCTTGTGAGAGAATGCAGTCGTTTCAATCGATTGGCTTTTTTTGGTTCTTTGATTTGGTGGGTGAAAATTAACTGGCGTGTAGTTAGCCCACTATACATAGACCACATTTTTGTGTTCGCTAATAATTCGCCCACATTTTGTGTTCGCCCACAATTTTGCCTTCGCCAGAATGTGGGCTATCTTCACACTTGGTTCGCGCCTCTGCTAAGGTAGTTGTTAATAGAAGGCTAGAAAATGATTGAAAAAACTAAACAAAAATAGAAATGCAAGCGCAAATAAAATAAGAAATCATACAAATATATTATAAGAAATTAAAAAAATTGTTTTTGCTACTATTTATCATATAGTGCATGTATATTATTGGCGAAAAGTTACAACGCACAAAGCGTGTATAAAAAATTTGAACGAATTTCGCCATGTGCAGCTTTTTGATATTATTTAAAGGAAGCTAAAACGTATCAGAAAAATCTAATTTCGCTACCCTGGTCCGGGTCCATCACCTCAAAATTTGCCAAAAACCAGCTCTCTCCATATGCAAAAAATACTAAAGGCGAAATGTAGCAACAATGCTGCTAATTAATGTTGTTAATTAAATGTTCGATTTTTACACATATAATGTTTTTGTCTTTATTCAACATTATGTTTTTCTTGTAGGTTTTAGCGTCCTTTAAAACATATCAAAAATCTGCGATAGGGAAAATTCGTTGAAGTTTCTAATCACTAATTTACTGTTTTTTGTATATGGGGAGAGAAGGTTTTTGGCGAATTTCGATGGGCGGGGATCAGGGTAAGGAAATTAGAGTTTTCCGGTACGTTTTCAAACATCTGTAGTCAGGTAACGTCTCTAAAAATGGTTGTAACACGATTTTGACATTGTTTTCTTTCAGTATTTGCAACGTAATTTTGCATGAGATTTAATAGCAATAACTTAGCATTTTTGGTTTTATGTTCGTAGTTAGCGGCTTAGTATGTTTTATATGTGCACGTTCGCTAATATTATTTAATTTTAATACTTATTTTAGATGTTTGTTGTTTATTTCGCAATAAATTGTAACGTTTTTAGTGAATACACGAACCATAACAATGTGGGTTATCTTGGTAAGCTATCTTCACTTCAGTAAAAATTAAATGATGGAAGCTCATATTTTCGAACCCTTATTCCGACTATTTATAGGCATCCTACAAAGGCCTTTAATAGAATTAAAATATATAACTAGACCAAACAATAATGTGCTCAGGTTAAATGCGTAGTATCTGCGTGCTTTATATATAATTATATATAATCAATCATGCAGCGGATGTAGCCTGTATGCGTAACTCGGTGATGAGAATAGAGAAAGAGATAGGAAGGCAACCTAGTGTATGTGCGACCAATCGGTAACTGTTACGCCTTTATCAAGTAAGCACTAACCTTATCTACGACAAAGTACACCCAAGGCGCCCAGAGATTTGAACTCGCGACTCCTACCCATTCGGCAAAAGTAAAAGTAATAAATGTTAAAAACGAAATTTTGAACATTTCATGATTTCTGTACACACTGAATAGCTTAATGATATTAAATGAAAAATCGTTATTTTATGTAGAGAAAATTCAAAATCATCGAAATTAACCATTATGTACATTGATACTTCACATTACTTTATCATTTTTACTGATAGATGTCACTGACAAAAATACATGCGAGTACCTATTAGATAAATAAGCGTGACAACGATCAAGAATATATTGCATAGAAGTTTTCGAAGCGAACAAAACATGAAAGTGCAGCGAAGAGCTATGTGGTTAAATTCCTTGCAAATCTTATTAGTTTGTGTAATAACGACTTGGCTTAAATTTAAAGCCTAAAAATGTTTTCTCTAAAGAAGAAATCTCATGTGTCGTATAAAAATCTTTGTCATTTGTCTATTAACACATTCTTTTAAAAGTTTGATATTTAAGATTTGTTCAGGCAAATGTGTCTTCTTTTTTTTTATTCTATCCTTCATTCATCCTTAGTTATTTTTTTTTTCATAAATATAAACACAAAATAGTCTATTCCATGGTCAAGGTTAATTACTTAGCTGAAGGATATTCTCATTCCACGCTATACACATGTTATTCATTTCTACTACAGTTTATTATGTATATTTAATAGAAAATGTATAGAGAGATCATTTTCAAAACAAAATCTACATTTACCATTGTTAGTACATATGGTTAAATGCTTTCTTTTTTACTCTAACATATACACAAAGCCTACTGACACACCTTTATGCATGTATTTTCCGCACATAGACGAGGAAATAGTTATATTAATGTACATCGTTTAAAGCACATGCTGACTTGATTCAGATGCAAACGTAAAAATAATTTCGAAAAAATCATATAAAAAATTACTCAAGTGAAGATAGCCCACCAAGATAACCCACATTTGTATGGTTTGCGCCTTCACTCAAAATGTCTTTGCGAAATAAACAACAAACATCTAAAATAAGCATTAAAATTAAATAATCTTGGCAAACGTGCACATATAAAACATACCAAGACGCTAATTACGAACGCAAAACCAAAAATGCTTAGTTATTGCTAGTAAACCTCATGCAAAGGTACGTTACAAATAGTGAAAGAATGCAACGTTAAAATCGTGTTATAACCATTTTTAGAGTACAGATTTTTGATATGTCGTGAAAAATGCTAAAACCTACCAGAAAACCCTAATTTCCTTACCCTGATCCCGGTCCATCACCTCGAAATCCGTTAAAAACCTGCCCTCTCCATATACAAAAAACACTAAAGATGAAATGTTGCAAATATGTTGCTAATGAATATTGTGTCTTTATTGAACATGTTTTTAATTTATTCAACATGTACGTTTTAGATAACACATTACGGGCATATGTTTGCAATAGTAGCTCCATACTACTTATTAATTATTTGATTTACTGAATGTAATTATATTGCAATTACTTTAGGTACCATATTGTCTTCAAATAAATAAAATAAGTTATAGGGCATAGAGTTAGAGTATACGCCGTCATGCCAGAAAGTCATAAACTGAGTTTATACCGATATAAAAAATAAGAAAGAGAAAGCAGGCAGTCAAGCGCACGTAAACATTTTTGCCGTAGCCTATATTCTATTAGCCTATACAGTGGTTTGAATGAAATTGTAAGCGATTCATATTTAGAAAAACGGCGATAACTCAATAACATGCATATAACTTCTTAAACAAGTGCATGGACAAACGCGTTACTATTTCAAACATATGTCCGTAATTTGTAATCCTAAACGTACATGCTGAAAAAAGACAAAAACATTATGTGTATAAAATCGAACATTTCATTAGCAACTAAAACAAAAAAGTTATGTTTATAAGATCGAACATTATTGCAACATATTGCCTTTGGGTTTGTGTAGATGGAGCATGCCGGTTTTTGGCGAATTTGGAGGTAATGCGCCGGGGCCAGGGAAATGAAATTGGGTATTTCTGATAGGTTTTAGGTTCCTTTAAGACATATCAAAAATCTGCGCATGGGTTAATTCGTAAAAATTTTTTATACATACTTTACGTATTGCAACTTTTCGCCAACGCTACACATGCACTATATGGTAAATACAAGAAAAAAAATTTTCTTCAATTTCTAATAACACTTCTGTATAATTTCTTATTTTATTTATGCTTGTATTTCTAGTTTTAATTATTTTCTAATAATTTTGTGGTCTTAGCGGAGGCACGAACCAACAGTGAAGATAGCCCACATTTTTGTCTTTGCTAAAACCAGTACAGTGGGCTAACTTCACATCAGTAAAAAATTCTATATTCTCTTACCTTTTATCTTCGTCGCTCGAAGGCTGTTATGATTTGAACGAACACATTGTCGTTGTTTAAGGAAACAAAACATAGCGCTTTTGCACGCGAATAGAAAGGAAGGAAATCTATGCCACGCTTTGAAATCTTGAAAATGTGTACGTTTTGTATAAAAATATATTTTGAACGTTTTTAACATTAGTTTTGCCATTTAATTGTAAAATATTCTCTTAATTCATGCTTAACACTAAGAGGAGATTTTACCGCTCAATTACTTTTTCGTATCGTCCTATTCAAAGGCGAAAAGAAAGAATGCAAATTAGATAAATACTATTTGTTCTGTTTTTATATATGCAACACAGCTAGATCGGTGCTTGATTTACATAAAACGCTGCCCGAAAAAATTTTAGGATACGTATACCGTGAAAAGACCTACACTAGAGATCTTGACACTTGAATATGCTACTGCCATATGCAACCGTCATTACTGCCATATGAAAACAGATTATTGCTAGTAGCTTTAACTTCACTGGAAAAGCGTAGGTTCATTTTTGGCATCAGCTTTTAAGGCAACTTACAAATAGTACTATAGATTCACCAGCCCAGTTGAATACAATTATCTTTAATGCTCCTGTCCATCCATCTAGCGTCGTTCGCCTCATAAAACTTAGCCAACATAGATCAAAATATGAATTCTTTAATTTATTTAGCGTTGCATGTGAAAATTCGAACGACGTTTATAATCTTATTTTGATGTCGGACTCTATACGAACCATGAAAAACACACTCTGCACTGCCGAAGTCATACCTTAACAAACTTATGAGACTAAGTAAGTCATGTGTCATAGTTAACTAACACGGTGTTGAATTAAGTGGAGCATAAACGCACTTTTGGTTTTGTCTCGGGTTTCTTTTATAATAATCTATTTGTCTCTGATTCTAAATAATTTCTTATCTTCTTGTTGATAGTAATTAGTAAGCCTTCCACATATATAAATTCTAGAAATAGTATGATTATCTATTATTGCAACCCTAATTTAACTGAAATTTATAAATTGTAGTTGAATTGAAATGAAGTGAGTAAGTGTAGGGAAGCGAAAATAGAAATTAGTCAAACAGGGCATTTTCTCTCCCTCCTTTGAGCTAAATTTAATCTCTTGAGGTTGTCTGACGTATATGACACATCTTCGCTAATAAACAAACTCTTTCAGTCGTCGGTCAGTTAATTTACCCGATATCCCTTGTTTAACGTATTCACTAAGATGAAAAGCTGATCTAGGCGAAGGTAGGCCAAACTGAAAAATAGATACCACCAATTACGCTTGCAACACAAAACAAATGTAACTTACGATTCATAGTAAAAGCTAAACGAAAGTTTATACTAAAAATTTCCATGAACACTTTACCAAACCGCATAGTAAAGTCGTTCGTGGTCCGCCTAAAAGAACACGCTCACAATCGGTAAAAACTTATACTTACAACTAAAAAGAAATGTTAAACTAAAACTTGGGGAAACTCCGTACAAAAGTGTGCGTTAAGCTTGTCAAAAATTTATGTGCACACAAATGTTCCTGATCAGCGAGCTCGACACGCACATAGTTAACGATATAGCTGTCTGCTCATATATATATATGAAACTTATTTTTATTTCATATCCATCTCTTTTTATGGCGATATAATTAAATGATAAATTAAACATATTAAGAGAAAATGTTGATTTTATATTAAGATTTAAATGCTAGAGTGAAAAATGTACGGGAAAGCTGCTACAAAAGTTATATGTGTTTTATTTTTAAGCTAATACCGATGGAAAGCGTTGCAGTTTCAAAGTAACTATTACAGTCAACCCTTCTACAACGTGGTACTCCTATAACGCGGTTTCGCTACAAAGCGGTTCGCAAAATGCGGAAAATTTCCTATAACGCGGTACCTTTTAAAATATTCTAAAAAACTTTAATTTTGCTTTGTACGTGCATTTAGCAAATTGTGAGATCTAGCCTCTTTGATTTTCACACTACATATTTTAATTTAACAAGAAAGATCGCCTATCTGCATGTGTATTGTCCCTTTATAGCATGGCTAGAATTTAATTGACGGCAACGCTACAACGCATTTTTTTTCAAACATTTACACACAAATTTTTCTTTTGCAAAAAGGAAAGGAAGGAAAAGAAAAATTCATGCAACTGATTTATGTCATGCTAATATTCAAGTTGTATTTTTACCACCTAACACTACATCATTGTTACAACCTTTAGATCAAATAATAATAGCAACTTTTAAAGCATACTACATACGCAAATCCTTTGAGCTAATATTAGAGGAGATGAAATCATAAAATGTAACGGTCAAGGAAGTCTGGAAACAGTTCTCAATTTGAAATTGTATTGAAATCGTTGGGACGTCACTTAAAGAAATTTGTCAATCAACACTAAGAGCTTGCTGGAAAGCGCTATTCCCGGAGGCAGCAGTTCAGAAAACGTAGTGAGGTTGGCGAACGTAATAAGAGGTGATGGATTTGACGAAATTACTGTGGATGATATTCGAGAATTAGCTACGCACGACGAAATAAATAAAGCAGCATTGCCACTAGGCAATGACAAATGAAGCATTATCGACTGAAGATAGCTCTCACCATCTTTCCAATGCCAAAATTAATACTAAAAAATGTGAAGAAAATTTTAAATCTGGTGAATGAATTGGAAGAATATGTTTTGGAAAACAATCCTCTAAGGGATAGAGCAGAAATGTTCAAAATAAATCTTAAAAATAATTTATGCGCCTACCAGGAAATCTATAAAAATTTACGAAATAAGGAAGAACTTCTTCAATAAAGGCTTTTTTAAAACCACTAATCATTGAAAAGGATCAGTCTGATAGTGGATCAAGCTCGGAATTTAAATTAGGACGGATATGAACAAAACGTTTGAAACACACTCAAATTATAGTAAGTGATGTCGAGGAGGGAGATTTGCAGAAGGTTGTAATTTGAATTTTAGTTTAGTTTAATGTTAAGTAGATTTGAAATTCCGTTTTTATTTGTTTTTCCAGAATTTGTTTTATTTTGCGCTGTTTAAATAAATGAATTGATAATAAATTACGTAGTTATGATAAATAAATTGATAAATAGAAAAATATCTTAAATATATCCCCCCTTTTTGCACTGGATCTAAGTCTCCTACAACGCGATTTCCTATAACGCGGAGTTTTTCAGGAACCTAATGATCGCGTTGTAGGAGGGTTAACTGTATATCTATAGCCGTATAATTTAAACATACGGCAAAATCTTTTTTTATTTTAATTTGAATTATACTAGTTTTGATTCTTACCATGGTGACTGGTATCGACATGTGATTGATTTGATACGAAATGAATTTTTTTTTGGTGCAAGTTGAAACGAATAAGCATTTTCTCTTTAAATTGAAGGAGGCTTTCAGTTCCAAAATATCAGTATCCTTGACAACAATGAGTTAATTGAGCGCTATGATGTGCAGATTGAGTGTATTCGAATAGATTGTAGGTACAGAATTGTGAAGATAGTAAATCTGCTCACTTTCTAAAAATAAGTGCAGCAAAATCGGTTGCGTTTGGCATTGTAGCAATAAAAATACAGAATGATATTCGCGATGAATGCTAATTCAAATACAAGACCTTGCGTAGATCCAAAAGCCCTGCCTTGTGGTCTTCGATAACCTCGGCGACAAACATGTGTTCAAAATTCATCAACAATCTTAAGCAACAGTATAATGTCTGTCTCTTATACACATCTAGATGTGTATAAGAGACAGAGTTCAAAATTCATCAACAATCTTAAGCAACAGTATAATGTAGCCTACACTATGCTTTCCATAAGAATTATCCAAGAAATCTGTCCACCAGTAATGCTCTATAATAGGACTACTTGGTTTTCTTAGCGTTTTCACTGGTTTGTTTTGCAATTGCCACTGGTTCGCAGTAGCATGATATATTACTACAACTGCTCGCCGTTTAAACTAGACCATTACCTCCAGGAAGCTTTTCCGCTTGCGCGGCTTCTAAGATTCGCACCTTTAAATCTGACATTCACTGACGCTACTTCCTCTTCTCCCCTTCTTTACCTATAATTCTTCTTAAGCGTTGCCCTGCTTACTTCTATAGAAAAAACCTTTGATTGGCTATTCACCTTAAAAGAAAAGAAAAAAAAGAGAGAGATAGCACACAGATGCAACGCTGTGTTGAAATATGATTTCAAATGAAAACATATGTAAGAAAGTTGTGTAAGTCGTAGGTAGGTAAAATTATATAAAAGAAAGCAGGTGTGGCTTTGTCAGTTAACCAGTCGGAACTGTTAGTTAGCTCGAAACCTTTTATGGGTTGAATTGCTGTTACGGAACCGTCTTGTTTGATTCTCTCTTGGAATATGGATCCCGTAATTCAAATTTTGTGAAAGTTTTAAAAGATTTCGAATATCGAAGGGCGGACAGGCTGACAAAAAAAGATTTAGAATTTTGCTCTAATTAATTTCTGACTCTCAATTCTTGGAATCATTGGGGCCACGATGACTAAAAGTATAACAATTAATCATACATACCATAACATACGTGGCTGTAACTTGACCGAGAACAGTTAGAAATTCTTAGTGAACTAGTATCTAATTGACGATGAGTGATTGTGTTATGAACGAAGCTGAGCTCGTTGGGATCATTTCAAGCATTTAAGACGAAAAGATTTTTTTTCTCTGCTGAGATTCTCAATTTGAAAAGCGTTTTTACGATATCTTAATAGCAAGAATTGTTGCTCTCATTGCCTTTTGCGCATTTAATCCACTTTCATCGTGATGTTTAAATAATTTCGTATACACTCAGGCGTTAAATTGCTTTTTTAAGACGGCAGCCAAATATTTTGCCATTGCCGCCAAAAGGAGTAACGAGAGTTAGATAAAAAAATAAAACAATTTAATAAATCATATTTCTATTTTCCATCATAGTGCACAGTCTCCTTCCATTTTTTTGGAAGAAAATGAAATTTTAGTGCAATGCTAATTACATGCCAAGAAAAAACAACAGCCAACGAACAACCAACTTGTTCGAGTATATAAGCGTATATAAGCACATTTTAAACTTTAGCTACTTCTACAAGTATCAGCCATCAGTCGGCATCAGTGCACAAATTCAGACACACTATAAAACATAAGTGAGTGAGTGTGTAGATAGAAAAACAAATGCATGCATGCATGCATGCATGCATACATCCATGCATTATATGTCCTCTCCGCACATACTATCACTTTCGGCCTTCCGGCCTTGCAGTGCTTTTAACATTGAAAACTACTACAATATATATATATATATATATATATTATTACATATCCATAGTATAAGCGGACACATAAACACATACCATGAAAAGCAAACTACATTTTGAATGGCATTAGCTGCCGGTTAACTACAAGTATTGTGGTTTAGCTGGAAAAGAATATAACAAAAAAAAAGAAAAGAAAATGACGAAAAGAACGAAAAAATTAAAAATCTACATTCAGTTTGGGACGAATCGTAAACACCATCTGCTAAAAAGATTTATTAGTTTGTTTAATCTCATTTTACTAAATCCGCATATTTTCTAAGCAGTCCATCAGTACCTGCGGTAACACTACGCTAGACACGGGAAAATAATTAATAACCTGAAGTCATTGAAAATGTCTCTTCAGCTTTGAACACTCAATCGATAAGTAGTTAAATGTTCAAGGCTGGAAAGTTTAATTTCAAAAATAAAAATCAAACGGCCGTACAATGAATTTAAATATAATTTCAACTTCCATTGGAAGAAAAATTGTTGTATACCGACGAATCTTTAGGGTATTAGGTAAACAAAGACAAAGTGCTTATCAAATTTTAAATAGTTTTCTGTTGTTTGCATTTTATGTGGCAGCAGACAGACAGATATGCACGAAAAACGTATTACTAGTATAGGAATATACCCTTTCAACGATGAATTCACTAAAGCACTTTTAACTTTTATAACTTTTCCATAATTTTGTTTTATTTTCTCTACACCGCACTCTAAATACCGCAAAATAAATATATAAGGAAAACGTATTTAAATATTTGAAGAATTTTTAGTTTAATTTTATCTTCACTTTACTTAGTGAAGAATATATTTTACGTATTCAGAAAGGGCGAGATAGAAAAGACGCCTTTAGTTGTAGGTTAAATTTTTTGTGACTACAATCATCGACATCACTATTATTGAATAAATTTTATCACTTCCTGCTCATCATATCGAGGATATAGGAATGTGGAGGGCTCTTCAGTTAATTTAGTCCTTTCATAAAATAGGGACAAAAGTATAAAATAGAAAATTCAGATCTCAGATTTCTAAACAAAGAGATAGGAGGATACAACTAAGCTCCATTCGTAGATGGTGTAAAACTTTATTTCACCAAAACTCGTAATTAACCTAAAAATATTATGCTAAAAGTAACAAGTGAAACCACTAAAGGGGGTTCACCGACCACCACTAAACACCCCACATCAGCCTAAAAATTTCCTGTCACTACTTTCGAAAATGAAGCCTTATATAGGAAGTCATCGCAAAGGTAGCCCTTTTCCAAAAAATTTGAATTCGTTCAAACAACTCAGATTACCAAATTTCATCTCAATATATCCCAGAAATTTAAGGGTCTGTAGGTTGAATACAAGAAAAAACACGGACAGATGGATAGACAAGCTTAAATCGATTCTTGAATCGATCGAAATACCTCAATCTGTAGGATGAGCAGAAAAATATATGGATGTACGTCGTTCTGACAGACGGACGGAGAAGCCTAGCTAAGACAATAAAAGGTGGATTTATATCAAGTCGTTCTGGTTGCCACATATATCCGTACAAGATTGATACACCCTTGCACCATAAGCGATGTAGGGTATAAAAACTTTAAAAAAGTTGCAAATTTGTTTATTTGTTATTAGAACATCCTCCAATGGTTTGAAGAAGAGAGAAAATGAATAGAATTTTAATTACTTTCCATTAGTTGGTTGACGCTTTAAAGCGCATGTAACGCAACGGCACAACCCCAAAAAGGTAAAAAATTTTCATTAAAAACCGATAAAGCTTACCTTAAAGAACATGAAGTTTATAACAGACATTGACTAAAACCTTATGAAAATCCCAAAAAATTACATATATTTAAAAAAAAAACCTCCCCAAATTTCAGTCACGCGGTGGGTAAGGATCTTGACTAACAACTCAATGGTCGTGGGTTAAAATCTCAAGTGGGTTAGATAACCTTAGGTGCTTTAGTCTCAGTATTTATTTCTTTGGCTAAATTAATAATAATAATAACGATAACAATAAAATCGATTCCAATCGATTGGGTTCAAGTAGAACGAAATGAAATCGAAGAGACAATATTCAAACTGAGTAGCTTAGTATAGCTCAGTAGAGCTTATTACAACCACCTAGGATTAACGCCAGTCGAATTGGAGAAAATAGATTACAATAGAATAGGAAAGCATAGTACAATCAAACCATTTATAGCCTATTAAAGGCGATTAGAATGAAATTAAAACGAACGAACTCCGGCAGAATACATGGAATCGGAATAGCATACCATATTATAATATAATTGATCATAAGCGATTAAAATCGAAAAGATAGGAATAGAACCAATTCAAATATGGAAATATATATATAATCAAATATGGAAATGCATAACAGAACTAATTGCCATCGAATAAAATTAATTCGGATCGGTTACAAATAAACAGCGGGAAATCGAATAAAAAAGCTTTAAATGTAGTAGCTTCAAATTTCATAACAAATAAATTATTATTATTTTTATACCCAACGCTGTAAGATGGGGGTATTCTTATTTTGCTTTTTTCCATAATATGTGTAACACCCAAAAGGAAGATTCAGAGACCCAATAAAGCATATATATTCTTGATCAGCGTGAAATTCTCACTTGAATTAGCCGTGTCTGCCTCTCTGTGTGTCTGTGTGGTGTGTGTTGTTGGCACTCTTCTGGGCACAAAAATGAAGATATCCACTTCAAACGTGGTAGAAACATTAGAAGTCTCTGCAGGCAGGGTGATATTGAAAATGGGCCAAACTGGTCAAAGCAGAACTGCGCAGTGGAGCGTAAACTGAATGCAACTCCCTTTGTTCTAACAAATATTTTTAGATTTTTGCTCGTTACTCGAAAATTATTTAGGTCAGAAGGCTGAAATTTTCCACATTTACCGTAAGAAACACTGTACTCTTTAGATCCAAAAATTGGCACCAATCGGTCATGCCCATACAAAGTTCCTAGTAATTAAATTTTATTTTTCAAGTTTTTTAAAGTTTTATGCTTATTTATGATAAGGCAAACAAGGCAAAATGTTTAAAACTATTTTGTACACTCGTCAAATGGAGGCCTAACAATGGGTTAATTTTAAATTGAATATGATAGACATCGCCACTTGGCCGATTTATTTTTTTTAATTATATCAGCATTATGGCTGGTAAATAAAAGAACTTGGAGGGTAGGCTGCGAAACGCATAGCGGTGGGTATGCGAGTTTCGGCCCCCGGCGAAAATATCTTCCTTACTGGTTTGCCTTTTTTTTCGTTTTCTAATTACACAAACTCTTGCCACAAGTCTACATAGTTTTTTATTTAGCAAAACAAGAACAACAAAAATTTTATATAAAGGCACGCTATATATTTTGTAACCTATAATAAACGCCGCAATTATAACTGCTATAGTCGTTCTTTTCTCCTTGAAACATTTCGCCAACATGTTCAGACATCACAGGTAATTTTTAATAGTTTTGCGGAAAACGGAAAAGAAAAGCAGATACATTGAACCCTCTTTTAAAATGCCCGTAAAACTGCATGATTCATTAAAGGTTAACGACATGAAGTTCGCTTAAGAGGAAACTTTTAGATATCTGTTTCTTTCTTGCTTTTTTTGCCTTACCATTGCATGTTATTTGTTTGAAACTTTCTGACATATTTGGTGTGATAAAGTATTTGAAGATAATATAAGATAATTAAGCTAACTGTCAAATCAAATAAATTTGTTGCATATTTTAGTTCTTATTGATACTGGTTTTCCCATACAAAAAGGTGTATTTGATAAAATTGGCTTTCCCGACTTAATTGCAAATGAAACATCTGTCTCATTGGCTGTTCTTTAGACATACAAAATTTTGCGTGCTTTTACACTTTTGCCGTGTAGTAGAAAGAACAGGCAAACATATGCTCGCATGCTTGCGTTGATTGCAGTTTGACTTTGTTGGTTTTCGAGATAATAATTTTGTTGCAGCCATAAATATGTTTTCAGTAAACATTGCCCCAAGTATACATTCACTTTAAAAATTATGTTTTCCTCATATTTAATGTATAAATTAGGGTTTAATTCTTTCGATAAAATATAATTGTCCGATTTGACTGAAAGTTGACTTGTGAGCATAACTTTTAAAGTTAATAGATAAGCAGATAACAAGATAAATAAGAAAGGCATGAATATTTCTCTTAATCCGAACCTTTATAAACCTTTCTAATGTTTTTTGTTAAATGCATAAAATTTTTTCCATTTAATCCATTTGATTACGTTTAAATTTTTTAATATGGAAAATGGCATCAGCAGGATGAACCGAAAGATTAAATTTCATAATTTTCAGAATTTAACACTAGTGAAAATTACATCCCCGTAAGGGAAATTGTAATCGGATCACTCCGTAATGAATATATATGCTACTGTGATGCTTATCTAAAATACTTTTATTAGAAAATTTAAAAATTACTATTGCCGAAGAATTAGAGGTAAATTTATTTCGTCAAAACTTTTGCAAGGCTTAGAAGGAAACTTTGGAGAACCCCCAACCCAGCGTATATATTCTTGTAAACATTCTAATGGGTGCAAAAATATAGCTATTCGCTTTAAATTTGTCAGAAACATTGCAAGTGCACCGCACTACGTTAAAAAAATACACCTTTGTTTTTCGAAATGAATAAAAAATGGGTTTTTCGTTGATTAGTCATAAACTATAACAAATAAATCTACATCACCATATTCTATGAGCGATGGTGTAGGACCTACAGAAAAATGGGAAAAATTGATCACGCCTACCTAATGTTATAGTGTGTTAAAATTTAATTTTTTTAATGACTTCAAAACGCACAAGTTTGATATACTTGTGCGTTTTTGGCCGGTTTCAAATTTAGGATGTATCTAAGCGCCATTTTTCCGTCTGCCCAACTACGTAGTAGCTGTGGTAGACATTCTCCCCTTTAGCGAAAATGAATAAAAGAATGCCTATAAATTTGCAAAAGAATTTAGAAGTGACTTAAACTTTTGCAAGATCACGCAATGATTTTGATTAATAACGAAGCGATTGGTTACTTAGCCTCGTTCTTAGGCTGTTGCAACGATAAAGCTTCGCTTCGCTTTCAAGCCTGGGAATAAAGTTTGATAATATGGCAAGCAATATGAAAGAACACAATGAAGTCTCACATCCCGAAAACTTGTTCAACTTTTTACGAGCCGAGCGTTTGTGTTACCAAATAAGCAGATAGCTTTTGCACATTTTGTAATTTATTTATTTATTTATAACCCAACTGACTCTTAGAAATAAATCTTATGTTAGGTATCATTATTAATATATACTATTAGTATCTATTCAAAGAAATATAAAGGGAAAAACAAAAAAAAAAACAAAAAATTCATGTATGAATAGAGAGAAAAAAAACAAATAAAAGGAAAAAGAAAAAAACATATGCACATCTAGCACAGAGACTTGATTTGATAGAATTTGAAGAATCCGATTTTAAGGTTAAACTGTCGACGTCATCTAGATATTAGATATTATTCGGGGTAGTGAAGTTTATCTCGCCATGTAATGTCGATGAATCGATAATGCGATTTATTAATTTAATTAAGAAGGTAGACAGTAAGACTAACAAAGTCAATCTATTTTCATAAGAAGGCAAGCTTGTCCCAACCCAAATACCTAATGGCAAAGAGGAAAAATTCTTCAGGCGTAGCGTCTATAGAAAGGACACTATCCAATAGATACATACTTAAGTATAGGTGTCACTAAGTTCATGTGTGGCCCTTTTGTAACGTACGGCCCGCCAAGCGCTCTGGATGAGTGTTTAACAAAATCAAGCGCTGACCTCACTTTATTTAAAGAGAGATCAAAGTGCAAATTAAAACGAAGCCTGTCAAATAAAACCGTTATGTCCATGAGCAAATCTATGTTTTCCAATTTTTGTGATTCAACGAAAAATAATCAGCCCTTCTTAGAAATGAAGGAGATACGAGAGCGATTCGAAGGCAAAGGAAGAAGACAGTTTAACATCGTCATTACATTAAGAAATGGCCGAACTTAGTCCTCGAAGGGAGATCATCGATGTATAGGACACCTTATGTCATGAGGAATCGGGCAGAGATGAGGGATTTAAACGGAATCCTAAACGATTTGTTATGAAGAGAACAACTTATTCGCTTCAATAAATATAAATGAAAGCCAGAGGTCTGGAGTTTGAAGTAAATAAAACCCTTTACTGATATCAGTGTAAACGATATCCGTGCGAGAGCCACTAGCGAAAGCCTTGCAAACATGGCAAGCAGAGTCTAAGACGTTCGTAACATTCCATCCTGAAACAGACGCTTACACTCTTACAGCTGTGAAGATTTAATAGACCTCTAGACAACGATTATTTAGTGATAAATTCATTGCTCCGCATTGACAAGCGTTATTACACTCGAATATGCAAATATTTCAACCACGAAATATTTTAAAAGATTATCTATGCGCTGCTAGCATTTGATTGAACGAAATGTGGTTAATTGTTAGATTGTGGTTATTTCATACATTTAATTCAACCACAAAATACATTTAATCCAATAAAGTAAATCGTTTTTATCAGAAAATTACGCAAAATTCTTTTTTCTGTTGGTATGTGTTTATTCATGTCCACATTGTCTATTTACAGTGATTGTAATAGATGAACAAAAGGGCTTCACAATTGGTTGTAAAAGTAACGTAAAAAATATTTATATTTTATTATTTACATATAACATGGTGGATATAGTATTTTGCAGCGTATCATAGAAAAGACAAGATAGTGAATCTCGCTCTTACCTGTCTTCGAGCAAACTCGCAAAGTGATTGGCCAGTTCATCCTTCAAATAGATAAATTTAGCCGGTTAGACACGCAAGAAATGGCGACAAATAGAGCTTGTGGACGTCCCTCTCAATATAGAAAATAATCCTCGATAAAACCGGTGATGAAGACGCAAAAAAACTAAGCTGGAACTCATGGCCGTTTCGTCGATTAATAGTTCGAAATCAAATCCGCAAATAGCAGATGACTAACAGCCCCCTTGTGGGATGATAGATTTAGTAATCATATGTATAAAGCGTTGGGTATGAGACTTTAACCTAGTAATTCGGACTAAAATGGAGAATTATCATTATGAAGAGAACTTGAAGAACTGAAGCTATCTTTTATAAACTAGATGGTGAGCGGTCCTTACGAAAAAAAACTTGGAGAACTGAAGCTAGTTTTGAAACAACCATTAAGTGAAATAAAATTATCGGAATATCATTTTCGAAAAGAAAGAAGATTGAAATTGGCAAAAAATATAAAGAATAAAAGAACCTACGTTTCATTTTTACATGGATACCTGCTATAAATCGGTCATTTGACTCTAATATTAAAACTGTATTTTTTATGTAACCAATTAAGTGTATCGACCTCTTTACCTATATACTCATACACTCGTCAAATAATATGTGCAATATGTAATTACATTGTAGTTAAACGACTTGACAAAATAACAAAAATATACACATAATGATAAAACTTTTTAAGAAAATCCGACAAGGACGATTGGACGGGTCATGGGATTCATATATTCGCAGTTAACTGGTGAAAAAACAGTCGAACACTTGCTTTCTGAAAGGAATGGAGTGGAAGCAGATAAGCTGCTAATAACTACAAATACTCATGAATTCCCTTTACCTTTAAGGGGAATTTGGGACATCTATTTTAATTTATTGTCTAGCGATATTAATCTGAACAAAATAAGTTATAGTTCTTTCAAAATAACATATTTCGTATGTAATTGTAAGTGCTGCAAATCAGGAATCGCGATTGAAAGTTAACATTGGGTCTAATTTACTCTTTAAATTTAACAAAATACTTGAAAGTGTATCTACGCATATGTCTAAAAACTTTTCAAAAGATATTCGGTTTTTCTAATTATGAAATAATGCTAGTCGCAGTCAGTGAAAACCTTTCTTAAATAAATATCATCGGCACAAACCCAGGAAGGGATTTTGCATACTTTTACATTTAGTTTGGAACGAGATTATATTGTTCCGCGAATACGTACAGTAATTTCTTCCTTCTCTGGACGTAAGTTGAGTGATAGAAGCATTATTTACCACAATCTTCAAAATATCTGTTTCATTTCCACACACTTAATTACTAAGAAAGCAACTTTCTAATGAGTAAATTATGTATTTTCTTTAGTATTTTCATTATAAGGACGAGTTTTATATTTCTCAAAATGCTGAATCAGTAGTAATCACGGCTGGTTGTTACGGTTGTTATTACTTATTTTTGAAGCTTCATTACGTTGAAAAATGCTGATTGCGAAAAGCCATAGTCTGTAATCTTAACTGTAATTGTGTGTGATCTGAGTGATAAGAGAACGAAAGAAAGAAAGCGAAGAGCACTTGTAAATATAATTGACGCCTTACATGGTGTGGTATCCAATCTAGTAATGACGCCACAAACACAATTTTTTTCTTTTTTTTTTGGCTCGCTTACTCGCTTTCGTCTCTTTTATCTTCGTATTTGGCAAATAATTTCAAAAAATATGTAAGAATATGAAAAAGTAAAACCATTAGGTAGATAATAATTGCTACAGCAGTGTACTTATGCGTGTGAAAGATTCTTCAGTAAAATTTTTGAAATTTTAATAAATCTTATAAAACAACTCTTAAGAAAATTTTAAGCACAATTTTGTGCACAGCACCATATTTTAACTAACGCTCAATCATTTACCAATAATAAACAGGTAAGAAAGTTATTTTCGGCAGGGGCCGAATCTAGCACAGCCACAACTACGCTTTTCACATTCTGCTCTCCAGGTTCATTAATTTTAGAACTAACCCATTTTTAGGCAGATAACCTATCCTCATTAAAGTAATGTGCAAAACAGTTTTAAACATTCCGTCTTGTTTGTGTTACGATAAATAAAAAAAATGAAAAAAAATAAAATATAATCACTTGTAACTTCGTGTGGACATGGCCGAATTTTTCCATTTTTGCAAGTAAAAAGTAGAATGTTTCGTAAGGGAAATTTCGGCCTTCTAACCTTTGCGATTTCTGAGTAACAAGCAAGAACCCACAAATTTTTGTTAAAAAAACAGAGTTGCGTTCAATTTATGCTCCACGGACTTATGCGGGCTTCGGCTCTCACCAACTTTGTCATTTGTATTTTGCTTCATATTCTGTGTAAGATTCTAATAATGTGGATAATTAACAGAAAATAATTTTTATACATTACATGCAAAAAAAACAAAATTCTATACTGAATAATTATTAATAAAGAAAAATATCTTAAGAACTTAAAATTGCTTATTTAAGTGGCAACAGCACTCTAATAATCTTAAAAGAATTTTAATATCTGATTAATGATGATTTAAATGATGTTTTTTTTTGGGATGGAAATAAATTCATTCAAAAAATTGCCCCTGCCAAAAAAAATTTTTCATATCTATTTAGAACGCCAAACTAAGCAATTTTTTTCCATAAAACGATCTTGCAAAATGCTGCGTTGTATGGAGAGTGGACGAAAAAATAGACCAATTGAAATCATTTTCAACACCGTCCGTCATAGGATCAAAGCACGTGTACCAAGTTTCATCAAAATATCACAAAAATTGCAACACGAGAATAAGACGGACACATAAAGTTCAGAAAGTGATTCTGAATATGGATGGATGTATGTCAAGTCGTTCTGGCTTATCCTTATACCACAAGTGAGGCAAGTTATGAAAATAAATAATTTATATATATAAATATATATATACAGATCTTAGAAAAGAACAAAATAACATTTCTATACTGTATAATATAGGGTGCACATTCTTATATAGCGACTGTAAAACCACTTATAGAACCCATGTAGAAATTTTTACTGTTGCATCTGCGGTAATGGGTTATAACTATATATATATTTATATACGTACATGCACATGTCTACATGTACATATACGTATTAAAATTGCTGCAATTGGTATAAAAAAATTTACATGACCGAGGATAAGTTTTGTGATTGTTGTTGTTAACGATTTAAAAAGAAAAAAGCTACGAAGAAAACATTCATTCTCCTTGTTCATTTCCGACAACACCGTTGTATTCCACTATTTCACTATGTTCATAAAACGAGACTTGAATCAAAGTCATGTGTTATCAACGAACTCCAATTGTGATTTATCACACAGGCATTTAAAAGAGATCCTCGTTTCAAAATCGCCCTACTTTAGGGTACACAGTGCGTGAAAAAGTACACTGAAACCACCGCTAAATCATTTATAATATCCTTGAACCTATTCAATAATTTATCACCCACACCCACTATAATACTATAGCATGTCATCATATAATGTATGCATGGGTAATGTGGTAATATGCTCTTGAATGGATACCCATAAACACTACATAAGCAAAAAACTCAAACAGGCATCATTACCTTAATAATTTGCGGTCTATAAGCAATTTTTGTACGAAGGCCCAAACTTACATCTAAGTTACACAATCAATTTGTAATAAATAAGATGTAACTTTAAGTGTCCAAAGACTGTGGATATGATAAAATGCAAAATGTTCTGAATACAGCATTATTTTCTTGATGGTCGTTGTGCTAGATATATGATGCATTATGAAGCGAATCCTTTTCAGCGAAGCCTTTAATCAGCAAATTCTGGTGCAATCAAATTAGTTTCCAAGCTTCAAATGATGTTTCAAAATTTCATGAGATTTCGGCAGTCAGTTTACGAACTACAGTTGTTTTAGTAAAGCTACTTATTTTTGTAGCTTTCACAACAATGGAAAAATCTGAGAAAGTACCGTTCAAGCGCAGTATTGAATTGAAATGCGTGACTGTTCGCTATCGAAATTAGTAATTTATCGTAGGATTGAAAGGTTTTATGATCATTCTTCTCTGTTGAAAACAACAATTTGTCAGTGGCTTGCAGACTTGAAACGAGGTCGTACGAATCCTGATAATTCTGAATGCTCTCATCACTCGAATTCGTCAGTTGTTCCAGGAAACATTCAAAAAAATGCACAAAATCGTTTTGAAAGACGATAAAATGAAGTTGATTGAGATAGCCAACACGTTAGAAATATCAGAACGCATTGTATTTGCTGTTTTGCATAAACATTTGTCCATGAGAAAGCTCCGTTCAAAATGAGTCCCGCCTTTGCTCACTTTTGATAACAATTTGTTGATGATTCGAAGCGCTGTTTAGGCGAAATAAAAAATTTTTTTTTTACTTTTGATATTTGGAAGGAACCAAAACTGTCTAGGGCAGTATATATGTTTATCATATATGTTTATCACATCTTAACGAAGATTCTTCTAAAAGACCTTTAACTAAATATGGGTGCCTGCTTTGCATACCGACATGAAAAATTAAAAAAATTAAAAGTTTAAAAATAATTTATTTTTAATGCATTTATCATTTACTTGGTATAGGAAAATAACACCAACTAGCTTGTCTTCCGTAATAAGTATGACATTACTTAAAAAAAAAAAAACAATTTAATGATCTTGAACGCCTACAGCAAAAAAGTTATTTTTAAAAAAATTAAACTTAATCTTTATATTTTTTCCTTGCAGGTAAGCTTTTCATGAAGTTAACCGAAGCCAAGAGGAGACTTAACTGTACGTAAGCTAAGTAATGCTAAGTTTGCGAACTGCGAATTTTGTGTAGAAAACTTTTTTCGTTTTATATTAAATATATTTCCTTCTAAGAAGTCATATCTTTCAGAAATATATTAAAATATTTTTCTTTTTCATTATAATTCTACTTCTGTTCCTGTTATTAATATAACATATTCATCTTCACTTTCTTCACATCCTTTTTTCTTTTCTTTTCTTTTCTTTTCTTTTCTTTTCTTTTCTTTTCCTTTTTTTCCTTTCCTTTCTTTCTTAATTCATTTGATTGGCGATGTCAAAACATATTACATACTTTTATAGAAAAACTTTGAATTTTACATTAAATATAAATTTGCTATAAAAATAGAGAAATCAAACGAATGGTTAAAAACAAAGTCTTATCTACGCCACAGTTCATCACAATACATCGCAAGACACATGGATAATAATAAATTTCTCAGCGTCCTTAAAGTTGCTGTTAGTATTATAAAAAGAGCGAAAGATTACATAATGCACACATGAACGACAGACAGAACAGCTACACCATAAGGATGAAATACTTCTTGAATTCGATGTATATCACGGGGGCTTACCACTAAGCATATTTTTTCATAATTAATTTTTGGCAGTGCATAAGGTAAGGCAGTGCACAGGTAAAACTACGTTAGCGAAAATCATTTATTCAACGTTTTAGGCTGTCCTACAGCTTGAGTAGACGGGTAACTAAGAATCACGACTACCAAGCCAATTCTCGCGACTTCAAAATTCGGCCCGGTAAAGACTACACTTCAATCACTCGAGATGGCGAACAGACATGCACTTTTTAAGCTGCAGTTGCACTCTATCTTTCTTTCTGCCTGATCATCATTATATTTATATACGTGTAAGGAATATCCCTTACGTGACTCATCGTCGAAATGACGAATATAATGAATATATGATGACTTTCTTTTGGTAATTATAAATACTAATTAGGCAAAAGTTAGTAATCTAAAAGTCAATAATTTTCCTAAGAGAAAATCTATAAAAAGTAATTTTTTGAACAAACTCTGAATCCGCATCAAAAAGTAAAGTCATAAAATTTCACACACCTGCCATATGATATAAGTTACCTGGCAACCATCAAAAACAATAAATAAATAAACAAATTTTCTGAAAAATTTCAAGTAATTATTTATTTTTTCATGCACCCATAATGACATATGTATTATTTTTTTTCTGGGCAAGACGTATAAAATTAGAAAATAACGCGAAAATTCCCCACTATAAAAAAACGTAGTAAAGTTTTCTGAAATGCTGTTGCAATCTGTTACCAAGAATACCATTTGTACAATCGTAGCATTGAAGTCATTAGCAGAAATCACCACAAAATTAAAATCAATTGAAAATCACTTTAAAATAATCCCACATATTCTTCTGTAAGAAATTCTACACATTTTGATCAAAAAGTAACGAGAATTTTCAAATTGTGTATCAGAGCCATTCTTTTGCTGCATTCAAAATAATGTCTGCAATGTGTATCATGGGTTGCAGTTATAACGTTTACTTCATATTTGTAGAGTGAGTAAAAACGTGCTAGCGTATAGTATTTTTCCCCTTTTTTAAGAGAATAATCACCGAATTATTGCCCAATAATTTGCGTTAAAAGTGTAATTTAGTGAAACGAATCACCCCAAATGTAGAACAAATCTTTTAGCGACTATGCCAACCAAGACATTGCAAATAACGCACACATGTCCAGGAAGACCAGTTCATCGAGAAGATGATAAAAAACCAGAGTACATCCATCCCTGAAAAAAATTGCTTGAAAAGTTACAACGGATCTATCCATCTCGTAAGAGAACCACCGTCGCAAGGTGGCTGAAGGAAGAGAAAGTTTATTAGAGAGAGAAAGTTTATTAAAGTTTTTACACATATTTAACGATTGCAAAACGAGTGAAGAAAATTTGGCCCGAGAGATATAAAAGATGTTTTTTATGTAGGGGCAATTAGAGGAAAAGTTTGTCATTAACGGTTAAGGTTAAAGCAGTATTCAAGACTATATCGGAAGCAGTAGTTCATTAGCACTTCTTTAACTGGAAACGCCGTAGGCGAATATTTATAAATTCAAAAAGAAGCTACTTTCCAAGCCAATAGAATAGGTATTGCACTTTCACAATTTTTCAGAAAAGCAAAAGTTTACACTATTTTTTGATCAACCAATGCATATAAAAATTTATTTAGCATTAGTTTAGTTCTCATTCAATAGATACCACGGTAGATTCTTATCAGCTTTCCATGTTTTATAAATGTTGCAATCAATTGCAGGGTTCTAAAATGCGTATTTTGAATGTACCATTTTTTTTTGTAACAAAGAAATTTTAAATAAAAACTCACTTTAAAGTATTGAAATCTTAACGTATTTCATTTCATTCGCCAAAAAATACGCTATAATTTTCATCACTTTGTAGCAGCATTAAGCATATTATGACTGAACCGTACATTTATTACAAAAACTTATGTAGTTTGCTCATTCTCATAAGATTAATGTAAGAAATAATTAATTCATGCTTTATCATCTGTTGCAATTTTAATGTGATGATTACGTATTCATGTAGAGGGATTAAACGCAAAGAAAAGAAAACGAAGTAGCAAATTTTTATACGTCAACTAATCTGTATTTGCTAGCAAATCCACTGGAATTTCGCTTGAATTTAAATGAAATGACAAAAGGATTGCAAGAAATTTATTAATATATATAATTTTTTGATTATTTCATGTTCTCTTTGCAGTGGCTATCAATATGGATACCAGTGGATGTAGGTATCTTTTATAATGTGCTTAAAAAATCTTTAACACATATTTTAAAATAGAAAAATGAATGTTACAGATATTATACAATGACGTGCTCTGAAGCAAGGACGACACTATTCAAAATGGTTTGGATCTATTTTCCAACCACTTCCCATATTTTGATAAGTCGTTATAAAAAAAATATATCATTTTTTAGAAATACGCGAATTTTGAAAAATCGCTTAGAGGTAGTATTGCCATGAAAACTGAGTGGTATGAAAACTTTGGATCGGATGGGGCGATCCTTTCAACACCCTCTCGTATAACTGTTCCCATGAAAACTGAATCTTTATATTACAAAGAGAAATTATTTTCAATATTTCATGGTAAAAATTATTTCATAATAGCAAATTGATAAAGAAATCAATCTTACCAAATGTGAATCAAGTATGTCTACTTTTTGGATATTACAGTATATAAAGATTCCGTATATAAAGATTCCCAGGAAATACAAACCCTTACATGTCACAAAGGCCTAATTGTTAATATTTTATGGTGCAAATTTGTTCACGATAGTACTTTGATATAAAAGTTGAGTGGACCAAACTTGAAGCACATGGGTTTATTTCTTGGATCGCACTCCATATAAGATTTATCATGCATAGTAGGCCCTGCAAAAAAAAGGTCTAATTTTTAATATTTTATAATGAAAATTAATCCAAACTAGCAATTTAGCAAATAAAAATTAATGGCAAGAAATTTTGATCGCAAAAGTCTATTTTTTAGACCCTGACGGATATAAGAGTGATTATGCAAAGCAATCCCTTACATGGAGAAAAAGACTATTTTTTATTTTTTTATGACGGAAACTGCAAAATAATAAAATTTGTAGGAAGTAAATTAAGTTTGCTAAATTTGGATCACGTCATGTGACGTTTGGGAATCCTCCAATATGTGGTCTCTTGTGAGAAGTATGCTTTTGCATGAAAATAATATGTAATTTTTGTATTATTACCAAAATGGGGAAATAACTGTACTAAGTGAAGTGATGTAGGATATTTAAAGGTCGACTTTGTCCGACTATAATGTCATTACTTACATCGAGGTTTACATTATGTATAATTCATTAACCTTAACGACGGAACCAACTTTTCCATCGCGGATATGAATGAATAAACTTGTCGGTCGAATCCTTGCCATCAGCACAAAGTTCAAATCCTTTTTTTGAAAACTTTACCTTAAGATTTCCATATTGATTTCTGCCCTTCTGAGTTCAAAAACAACCTAAGCAACCTATGAATTGTCATAATCAGAAAAAATTTAAAGTTTTTCGGCTTCGTTTGACAGTAACTCTTCGTGTATGTTCTTACATTTTCCGATGTAGTAAGAAAGGTTAATAAATTACTTTAACTACACGAGTTTCGCTTGGAGCAACTGCAAGTGCAAACTTTATTTAATTTTAAATTAATTCTTTTCACTATTATAACAAGAAAATTCTACTAAACTAAAATTATCTCTCTTTTCAAATTCGCTTAAATTCTCAAATTAGTGAACTTCAATTTTGCAGATGTCTTTAGTTAATTATACCCTACACCGCTTGTGGTAGAGGGTATATTAAGTCTGTACGAATATACACAGCACATAGAAGCATTTGAGACAAATCCACCTCTTATTATATTGATCGATTCAGAATCATTTTCCGAGTCGCTTTAAGCTCATCTGTCGAGCATTTCCTAATGTAATGGCATCTAATATTTTTAACCGTGCAAGAGAAAATATCTGCAATGTTTTAGTCTAACTGAAGAGAATGTATGTATGATTTACTAATAAATTAAAAAAGAGGGGTTTCATGACAAAATTTTCTGGCTGAGAGTGAGGATAATACGGTATCTTCTAGTCAGGATAATACATACTTTTAAGGCAGGCTTTATTATCCTTTGCAATGGCGAATAGTTATTCAACAAGTTTAATTGGTTTTTCACTTGAAATAATTATATTCTCCGGCACTTGGGGCATAACGCTATGTAACGTTTATGCCAATGTATGCAACGTCGCCGACTGTTTGAGACAGATGCACATTTTATTTAAATTAACTTGCTGCATCGATTCTAGTCCCCAATGCGGATCCAACTATTTTAATGTTCAACTTTAAAATCGTAATTTTCCCGAAATTATGATGAACGGTATCGAAAATGTATTGAACCGAAAACCTTTTCACGGCCGGCCTCCTTACAAAGCCTTAATTTGAAAACTTCGTTATATGAAAAAAAAATGCCCTCTTTTAGTATTACTTACAAAAATCGATAGGAAGTTTTCCGTTTTCCATATTAAATAAATGCAGAAAATTTGGACGACAAGAGAGCGTGCGTACATTTTCTTTCAAGAAAGAGGCCCTTAGTAAAGTTTCGTTTCATCGATAAACAAACCGCACTAATTGCGGATCACGAAGGTCCATATTTTAAGTCCTTTATATGGCGATAGGATACACAAATTAATTGTACAAAATCTGAACCACATAGGCCTATTTTTTGGACACCACCCCACGCAAAAACCTTCAGGAAAACTTATCATGTATACGTCAACAAAGTCTAATTTCGAGCATTTTACGACCATAAACGTATATATAGCAGAGTATTTAAAGTTCGCTCCTGTGCTGCTGTAAAGTTTTAATTATTTTAATTTTAAAAAAAGACGTATCATCAATGTCCGTAAAGAGATTAATTAAAGTTTCTTCTTT
Source organism: Glossina pallidipes (assembly GCA_000688715.1). Classification (NCBI taxonomy): domain Eukaryota; kingdom Metazoa; phylum Arthropoda; class Insecta; order Diptera; family Glossinidae; genus Glossina; species Glossina pallidipes. Next base: position 134,087 of record KK500112.1, read on the forward strand.
TTTTTAAATTAAAGTATTCTCGTTTTGCGAAGCATAGGGTGACACATGGATCTTAACAGATCAACCGCCTCTTTCATCGAATATTTACTGCTCAAAAGTAATGATTCAGTGACAAGTTCATACAACGTATAGCAACAATTCAATAATTTCAAGTTTTGAACAAGTAAAAATATTATGGCCAGGCAAGGCAGACCATTACAGACACAGCGTACACCACTTCGACTAATACAAAAATTCACTCGTTTTGCTAATGATGACGATGATAAAGCCCAAAATGCCCAAACATCACATGACGAAATTTAATTTACTTTCCAAAAGTTTTATTATTTTCCAGTTTCTATCATAAAAAACTAGAAACTAGACTTTCTCTTCATAGAAAAGCTTGCTTACCATGGTAACCCTTATTCACATTAGGGTCTAAAAAATAGACCTATGTGATCCAAATTTCCTATCATCAACTTCTTTGCTAAATTTCTATTAACCAAGCAATTTTCATCATAACATATTAACAATTAGTCATTTTCGGCACATAAATGTCCCGAAAATCCTTATGTGCGGTGATATTCAAAAATGGACCGACGTGCTGCATATTCGGTAAAAACGATTTCTTTGTCAATTTACTGTTATGAAGCAACTTTTGCCATAAAACATTGAAAACTGTATCTTTTTACTCCATAAACAATCAGTTTTCGTAGGAAGGGAGGGCGTTTAAAGAAATTGCCGTATGCGAGCGAAATTTTTCATACCAATTTAGACTAGAGATAAACTACTACTCAGCGAGTTTTGTCGAGAAAATTTGTAAATGGCAATTGTTTTTTTTTTTTTGTTTGGGAGCTGTCGGAAAAGTAGACCGAACCATTTTCAATGACGGTCGCCATTTAGTCAAATCATGTCAGCTTACTAAATGTCATCAAAATATCTCAAAAATGGAGACACAAAAATTGAAGGCATAAATAAACGGACACACATTAGACGGACATTGAGCTGGACAGACAAGCTCAGGCCGATTAATCAAATGGTTCTGAATCGCTCAGTATAATAAAAGTTGAATCCATCCTAAGTCCTTCCGATTGTTACATATGTCCGCAAACGTATCACAAGTCACATCAAATGTCATGATGGAGAACGATTCGAAACTTTTTTTCAAATATAATTGTGTACTACTCGAAAAAATGACGTTAGTACAATAAGCACTACAAATAAAGAGAATTTTGCAAAAAATAAAAATTAAACAAAAAAACAAGTGAGAAAATTATATTCGGCTGCGACCGAACCTTTCATACCTATCATCATTATTGTAAAGTGTAATTGAGTCAAAAAAAAGGGACAAAATTGAGTTCCATAGTCTATTATGTTGGCTGGGCGTGGCTGATTTTTCCTATTTTTGCAAAATAAAAGTGGAAATTTGTATTGTGCGTCTGAAACAGATATCTCCATTTTGCGTTTACGATAGCAGTCAGCAGACAGATGGACACACGAAATGAAAGACATATCTAAAATGGCTTATATTTAATACTATTCAATATTATGCGGACCTTACAAGGTTTTCCAAGCTTCTCTCTGGTTGTTGTAAACATTTTGACAAAAGAAAGAAATTTCGTTATTCTACAAGATTGAGTAAGCGTGGCCGATTTTTTACATTTTTGTATAGACGCTGCCCATGTAACATAACGAAAAATTTTTTTATTTTTGAAAACCGAGATGGTCTTATGTTATATCGTACTGTGGGCGTATACTCTGAGCGATTTGGCCCTATTACAATTCAATTCTGCTTACAAGAACTTCCAATGATTCTACCAAGCTTGAAGCAGACATGTTCCTTTTTGCGACCAGGGAAATTTTTTCCGGAGACATTATGCAAACATACACACACAGTTTAGAATTTAAAGAGTGTATGTACTTTATGAGGCTCTGGGTGCTGCATACGATTTGACAAATTGAACATACCCCTTATCATTCCATGATGCGTGTAATAAAAATAAGAAAACTTATCTTAAAACACTTATACTACATTTGATTCGCCTGAATGGATTCATATGATTGACGTTTGACAGTGATGCTTATCAAATCTTGATGGTGGGAAAAGATGTTAGGAAATAGAAGAAGGTTAATTTATTACCTAATGAACAGGACGAATAATTCCAGCATTACACAAAAGACTGTTCATGAGTCTTAGCTGAAGCAAATTGCTCGTCAGGCGAATTTAGTTGCATGAATTCGTTCGGGCGAACATAATTTTTATCTCTCGAAAGTAAAATTTTTTTCCTGATCGAGGTTTGTCGTTCAGATTCACGAATAGACGCAAACTCTCTTCCCCTATAATGACTTCAGCGGCATCACTTTAAACCACTTTAAACGCATACCGCTTTTAAAAAACTACGAGTTCGCGCAGGAATAAGATTTGGCATTAATGCTTAAGAATGCTTGAACGTCAAAATACATCGCATGATTTTTTGTTAATAGTTAATGGGTAACTTCGATTGTTATTGGTGCAATCATTAATTTTAAGCGCCTTTAATTAAGCTCATCTGTTAGCAGTGTAACCACTCACTGGTCTATTCCACTTTTAAGCCGAAATGGAATGTATGCTCCATGTGCATAATCCATAAGAACTATTAAACTTTATGATAGAAATATGAAGCTGTAGCCAAGTAACTCTTCTTTAAGTCGTATTAAGCAAACCGAAAAACAAAGCCGTTAGTTCGTTCCATGAGCAAATTAGACTGTCACATAGTTGATCGTGATTATACCAAGTCGGTGTTTGCGGGTTCAAATCCCAGTGTAATAAACGATACTTGGTCGTGGATATAGTCACCGCTCAGTCGACGAAGGCATGACAGTTACGAATTGCACCCACATTCACTGGGTTGCGGCCACTCTCTTCTTTGTCTGGCCGGACTTCTTTTCGACCAACTCCGGGTTACACCTATAGGTGATACCTTCCGAGTGCTTAATCCTATTAAAAAACAAGCAAGAACGTTATAGTCGAGGAAGGCCGAATCTTAAATACTCTAGACCACATTGACTAACACCGTTCTTATTAAGAGAACACAAAAATTATATCTTATGCGTATCTATGGAGAAGCGGTCCCATAACGCAACTTAGTCCAATCCTTTATCCTTTAATCCTTAGATAGGGTAGGATCCAAAAATGGGCGTAGATAGTCGAAATTTTCTACTGTTCATATTTGTATGAAATTACTATTATGGGTCAATTTTCATCACCACATATTAAAACTTAGAATTGTCTGCTCCACAAAGGATCAATTTTCCTGAAAATCGTTATTGGGGTAGGATCCAAAAAATAGAACGAGATGGTACAAATTTAGAACAGTTAATTTTTTATCTTGGATTACTATTATGATCCGATTTTCATCACGAACCGAATATTCATCATTATTTATTACGGCCTAAGATTTCAAATGTTTTTACGTGTTTTTAGCTATCGCTTGCAAAAAATTTTTATTTCATTTGGGAGATCAGTCATTTATGAAGCAAGTGCATAATCAAACAGGGACATAACATTTCAAAGAGCGATTGATTTGATTGACACACATACTTAGATAGCTTTATTTTGCCGAACGGAAGTCAAAGTGATTACTCTACGGTAAAAATGAAAAAACAAATCAATTTTATTTTTTCGATAACAGCATAAGGCAGCATAAATATTTCTACAATCTTCTATAGAACAAAGAGTGTAGGAAGAATTTTGCTAATAAAAAAGCTATCTTTAAAAACAGTTAGCCACCTGAAGATTTAATAGGAAGTGTGCAACCCTAAAAACACATTTCGCCTTACATTCTAGAGAAGGAATGTATTAAATAAATCAAGTTTTTTAATAACGCACAAGTTGATATTGAAAATAGCCGAAGTCGGTCGAAGAACGCGCCCACAGTACAAAAGAAAAAAAATGATGTTCCTTTTGCCCGTTACTAACAAAGTAAAGCAAATAAAAACTATTAAAATTTCCACCCACATTCCGTTTGAGATTTTATAATGCCTGACAAAAAAGATATAGACTACCAAAGTTTCATATTTTTTGTCAAAACCTTTGTACCGTTCCAACGGACGCTTCTAAGGAGGAAGCTTCAGACTTGGTTTAAAATATATAGATTCTTCACCGCTCAGTGCCAAATTTGCTCCTCTGTTCATCGGTCCGACTGTGTAATGTTTGTGGTAAACATTCTGCGGTCCACAATATTGAAGACAGCAGGTTCAAATTGGGCACAAACATTAAAAGTTCTTGCGACCGGCTTAGCATTGACAACGAGACAAATCTACAAAGACAGGCGCGTATAATGCAACACAAACTGAGAATACTTCCGCTCTCGAAATATTTGCACATTACTAACTAACTAACTACTAAACTGCAATAGATAGACGACATAAATCTTCTCATATTGTGCAAAAAAGGGAAAAGTCAGCCACACCCACTTAATATTCTAAGGCATAAGAGATTAGTTTTCTAGTTTTTTTTTTTTTGGTTTTTCAGTTTCTGTTAAGATAAAAGCAGTAGCCAATTGTCTTAGTTGCTTTTTTTGGCGAACCTTTCGAATGGCTATTGAATATGAAGAATTCAGAGTTAAATTTGTTTCATGGCCACAGTTTCTGTACTTCTGAACTAATGTAACTTATATTAACATAAGCTTTCCTTTCAAAAAATGATAAGTAAAAGATTTGAAGAGTATAAGTAAGAGCCTCTGTTTCCATTATAGTACATCAGGACGATTATTGAATTAAATTCTATTCCTTTTGCATTTAGAGAAGTTCTTTATAAATTCTATTAAACTTTAAGCATTTCATATTTTAGCAATAGTTTAAATTTAATAACATATTTCGACAGCACTGTAAAGGTTATATTTTTGGCAGAAAATTCTTAGGTTAGTAGTAAGAGTAAACGGATGAAAGCAATTACTTTGAGTTGATTATGTTGAATGTTTACTTGGGAGATCTTAAAATACTTGGCAAGTTTTAGGAACATACCTTTAGGAAATATATTAAAGTGAAAAACTTTGACATACCTTTACCGGTTACCGGCTTATATTATTATTATTATTATTATTATTATTATTATTATTATTATTTAATTTAAGACTAAAGTTTTAAAGCACTAGTATCTAAGTCTTTACGCTTTATTAAACACTCTGCCGCACCTGAGATTTGAACCCACGAGTATCGAGCCGTTACTCGATACCTTTGGCCTAATCGGCCAATCTTAACATTTACAATTTGTGAGTATCATGCGTATTAACTGAGCAAAATTTGCAAAAAAATAAAAATTTTTTCTTATAGCGTGTGCATTAAAAACGATTTCTATAATTGACTGTAATCCACAAATCCAAAGCGTTTTACTAGAAATTTTGTAAAAAAAGTTTTTAGTATCTTTAGTTTTTAACTTGGAATCCACTGCCGACAGAAGCACTAATAATTTATTTTTTCTGGATTTATTACGTCATATGGTTTGTAGGTCCTACACCGCTTGTGACTCAACACTAAATTAGCTTTATGCGGATGTATGTAACGCCTTGAGGGAGACGCACGTATTATTACATTGATTTGAGCTTGTAAGCTTGTTTGTCCGTCTGTCCACTTTGTTTTCTTGTTTCCGTAGACCGAAATTTTTGAGATATTTTGATGAAGTTTGTTACAGCCGACGTGTTTTGGCCCAAGGACGAACGGTCTTGAAAATGGATCGAATCACTTTTTCAACCACTTCCCATATAACGCGTTATTTTATTATTATTATTGTTAGTCTAGCATGTAAGGCTATCAACTTCATTGAAAACTCTACCGCACTTGAGATTTGAACCTGCGATCAGTTGAGTTGTTAGTCGAAATTCCTTATTTCGAAAAGTTGACATATGAATAAAGGTGGGGCGCTGTACAGCCGTGGCTCAGGTTAGTGTTTTCATTTGTTTTTCTTTTTGCTGTAATCCAAGAACGATTTAGATTTGAATCTATTATTATACTTTATCAGATTTATTTGCCTTGAAAGTATGAAACAAAATGGTTTTGTGTTTATTTTAGTTTAAGTATAATAACGAGATTACTCTTTACGATTAAACACCAAGATTTGCGGTCAGTTTGGGTGGCGAACAGGGCTTAAACAACCTTTTTTACTATTTCGCTTTCTTTATTCATTCAATTTTTTTTTTTTGACATTTTTTACATTAAGTCACCATTAAATTTGCGGGATACGTTTTATTTTCTTATTTGTTTATTAGAAAACTGCACGCACACGTGCAATATTCCTATATGAGCACCTGACCTTTACTTGAGCACTGTGATAAAGGACTTGGATTTTCTCATTTTGTTTTGACGTTGAAATTACTGGTAAAAAAAAGCGTTAATCTAAATTCTCATGCTTGTGACCTTAACCTTGACTAAGTATTAAAATGCGTTTTTTTGTTGTTTTAAATGTCGGGCTTGGAACTGTATTTGTATTTCATTTTTGTATTTCTTTCATAATGCACATTTTAGATTTTACGTAATTCAACAAAATGTTTTAATCGATTTAAACATATGTAACTTCTGGAAATTTTTGATAGCAAAACTTTAAGAGGTATGTGGAAATATTGCAAAGGAAATATTTCTTGATATATAAAAAAGGAAATTTTTTTCTTTACATACTCTCTTCAAATAAGATGGAACTAAATCAGTTATGCCTTGAATATTTGCATTTCTAACTTATGACTGTACACACAAACATGCAACAGAAAATAGGTATATTTTCAGTTCCATCGCGTATAAACACTTTAAAAATATATCTGTATCATTCAATAAGGGATGACTCTTCACGAATCAATATGATTTTTGGGCAATACGACAGAAAATGTATTGAAATTTCATGATTTTCCGATGAATAGTTTACAAATTACAACTGTGTTAGTGAGGTTAGACACGAAATTCTAATTTTTTCATTATTTTATAAAGCAATAATCAGTAATTCAACCGTAACTTGGAAACAAGTAAGAACATTATAATCGGGCAAGGCCGATCCTTAAATATCCTACCAATACCCTACCGAATTGTCCGGCACAATTCTGATTTTAATGTGAAATTACTATAGTAATTTTCATTACCACATATTAAAACTTAGACTTTTCTCAATCAATTTTCCTGAAAATCGTTGTTAGGGTAGGATCCAAAAATAGCGTGAGATGGGCCCAATTTGGACCAGGTAAATTTTTATCTTGAATTACTATTATGATTCGATTTTCGTCACCAAGACTGAAAATTAGACCTTTTTGTCGTATGAACTTCAGATTTCGTTATATGAGCAGGGGCTCAAAAAATTTCTTTAGCCAGGCCAATGTTTTCACACCAATTTAGAATGCCGAAATATTATCACTTAGCCACCACTGCCGAGAAATTTTCAAAAATTGAAATTTTATTCCATATAACGGCTTCTGTAAGTAGAGCGTTATGTAGAAAGTGTTCGAAAAAGTGGACCGATCCAAAGTACGTCTGTATACTAAATTTCACAAAATATCTCAAAAATTTCGACCTGCAGCTTGAACACAAAAATACATGGACAAACATGAGACGGAGAAACGGACAAACAGAGTTAGATCGATTCAGAAAATTATTCTGAACCAACTAGTACAAGGGGTCTATCTTGAACCTTTCTGTTGTGCTACATACGTCCGCATAAAGTGAATGTACCCTGTACCACAAGTGATGTAGGCCATAAAAATTAGAAACTTTTGCACTTTATGGTTGCCTTTCCATTGTATTACAAAAAATATATTCAGCTTCAGAATTCGGAGAACCCTTAAAAGAAAGCTATTAAGCACCCCAACAATAAGAATTACAAAGTAACCGCAAATTTTAATGCAATAGAAAACCATTAAAAAAAACCACATTCATTATCATCCGTGATATCACAAAAATTACTTCGCAAGTAAAACCATTTACCATTCAGTTGAAGTGTTTTTGGGTAAGCCTCATAAAAAGAAAGAGAGAGAGGGCGATTGCAATCAACTAGTTTTATTAAATTTATTGTTGGGCTTTCTTTTCCATTAAGGAGCTTTAGCCAATAAAAATCTTAAATATATATATAAAGAAATTGTTTTCGGATTATGTGGAATACTTTAATTCCTATTTATATACATCAAATGAGGAGTGCATTCACTTCGTCAAAACGTTTGCAACGCTCAGAAGGAAGCTTTAGAGACCCTATAAAGTAAACATATTCTTGATCAGCAATTTTGAATTAATTTGAGCATGTCGGTCTGCCTGAGTGTCGGTCTGTCTTTGTAATGTATATGGTTAGATGTGTTTCGCGACTCTCGCGCACGCTGTGTTCATACTGTTTTACTCTGTGTAAAGAAATTTTTTTTTTTATCTTATCGCGTTATTGCTTTATATGCATTTAAAGCCTAATTAGTTATAAAAGTGTTTAAATTAATTGAATTATATTGAGCTTGTTATCGTGATATTTATTTCAGTTTTTGCGATCAACACTTGATGCTCTCGTGAATAAGTCTTTTTTTATGGTTTTTTGTTTGCTTACAGTTTTTCTTTTGGCTTGCTGTTTATTTACTGTGTCTGAAATAGTGTGAAGTATGCCCCTAATGTGCGGTATCATTTTTGTGTACGTGGAAAATTATTTTGTTTTTTTTTCACAATCTCTATCTTGTCCGTTGCTTTTTACATCCTGCCGGACAAAACGGGGCCCCGATTCATTACTTCTTGGCTTTACGCACGCTTTTGTCAGGCAAAGTGTGTAGGCATTAATGGCCGTGCTGTAGATGCACTCCTAGATCCTTCGAAAAGATTGCGTTGGTAATGTCCCAACTGTAGAAAGCGGCATATTGACTTTTATAAGCTTTCCTGGGAAACAAGGAATAAATTTTCTGAACTAAGCCAAAATCTCATGACTTTATACGGAAAGTTTGAAAAAATAAAGACAATGTTCGACGAATGGCGCTATCTAGAGCACTCATCTTCTCCCCCAGCCTATAAAAGACCAACGCGTAGTGTAGCGTGTAGAACTTCACCCCCATCTTCGCGTTAATCTGATTCGTCGGCTCATGTCGGCTCCATCCTTGCTTATAAACAATGTTAGCGTTTCCGCTATCGTTGGGTTGGCCGCTAATAGAAACGTTCCAAATAAGTAGAGAAGCGCCCCCCGTCTAGCTAGAGTGAAGTGGAAAGTGTATCTCCTCCCAGCAGTGCCACTCCAGCTACTCTGCCTACACCTCCAGAGAATATTAATAATCCGTCTCTTCCAATGGATGTTCGGGTGCGTGTGATGGTCACCGTGTTGGGCAAGTCCCGCAAGCTACACGTGCAAGTGTGGTCATCCCTTATATATCCGTGCCAACTCAAAACTCTCCGGCTGTGAACCCTATCGTTCCTAGAAGAGACGAAGTCTGCTTCACAGGAGTGCCCCCCAGAAAAGCAATATTTGTGTCAAGACCGGCGCCTGACACTCTGAGGATAACATAAAACATTGTCTGGCTGTAGAAGTTCCATCCGTCAATTTGAAGCGTGTAAGCATCTTTAAATTGGCTCCGTCTCAACCTAGAGCTATCTCGCTTTTAAAGTGTTAGTTCCGACTGAAAACATGAAATTTTGTTTCTTAAGGAATTCATTCCTCGGATCGACCCTGTAGTACTAATTCGGTAGCTCTTCCATTCTCAAAAACTAAATATTTCTTCAGGCCCAGTAACTTTCATTCACCAAAATGTTAAGGGCCTAAACTCAAAATTCACTTTACTTTCCTAAATTCAGTGAACACGGAGTTTTCTTGTTTAGCTTTCACTGAAACTTACTTAAAGCCTGATTTCCATCGGAACTTTTTCACAATTTTCTCCAGATTTTCAGAAAGGATCGATTGGATCGCACTGATGACGGTGTTTTAATTTCCATATCTGCTGCAGTCCCATCTAGGCTTCTAGATTTTTTTTAAGTTTGCCAACCCCAAAAGAAAAATGTCCATATTTCCGTCGCATACCGATCTGTTCAGAATGAGTTCTGAAACTTGTCTGTCCGTTATTAGGAAAGTGGTCAAAAAATGGTTCGATCCTAACCATCTCCAACAGCATTCATTCTTGGGTCAAAACGTATCAGTGTACGAAATTTCATCAAAATATTTCGAAAATTGCGACATGTAGGTTAAACACAAGAATACGCAGACAGACACGCAGACGGACAGATATGCCAGAAAGTGATTCGGAATCCACTCGGTGTATTAAAAGGTAAATTTATTCCATGTCCAACCGTCCGCACATACTTTATAATAACATTAATTCGAATTAACCAGCTAACTGCTACATACGAAATATACTTGCCCAGTATGTATAATATGAAAGTAGGTTGTAATGAAAAGACTTGATAAAAGGACAATATCTCATGTAGCTATAAGAAAATGCCTTCCACACAAGCTAAAGAAATTCAAACTTTTGCTTCCACAACAACTTTTAAAATTTTTTTGGAAATTGGTATATTAGCTTAAATCAACTAGGGAAAAACGATCGAATTAAGGGCCAAGAATCAGAAAATTATGCATATATTCACCTACATCACGAGAATCGATATGGAATACCTTTCAAACAACCTAAACAAATTTACATTCTGTTTTCAGAACTATTTTCAAACAAGTAAGAAAATTGTGTTCAGTCTTCACTGAATCTTTTATACCCATCGCTGTTATCCTAAAAAAGAGAAAAAAAGTAAAAGAACTAAAGTAAACCGCGTAATGTTTACTACAGATTACGGTTGGGCGAATGGACAGATGGGCATGCTCGGATGCATTCCAAATATGAAACTGATCAAGAATTTATACACTTTATGGGGTTTTTGAAGCCTGCTTCAACGCGTTGTAAAGGTATTGAAAAAATAATAAAATATCGATACACTATTGGATGGGCGTGGTCAACGTTTTACATTTTCGTACAGGTACTACAGCATCGCCCACAGGGTATGCGACCAAACTTTTGCTATAGTTTAATGGTGATCGGCAAAAACCAATATTTTATTCCTTTTGAAAAATAAAGATGCTCTCACGTTGTGTGGTATTGTAGTCCAATGTTTCTGACAGACACACAGAGGAACATGCTTAAACCGATCCAGAATTTGATGCTGATCAAGAATATATTTATTTATTTATTTATTTGTTTATTTACTTTATTTACTTATACATGAAACAAATTGACACTCGAGTGCAATTGACTCTTAAAGTAAATCTTATATTAATTAATATTAAAACCTAATGAGGGTATATATATATATATATATAATAAAAAAAATAAGAAGGAAAACAAAGAAAAAAGGCATATACACAACTAGCGTAGAACCACACCTACAACCAGTACAAGACCACATTGCAAATGAATAGGTAAATCACGTGTGTTAAGCAATGCTGCTTTAATGGACTTTAAAGAGTCCGGTAATGAGAATAACACAACTACAACTATATTTTAGAGAGCTCAACCCTTTAAAAACGTCATTTTGAGGAATAACCAAATTAGGAATCGAAACCAAGTTAGTTATCGGATATGGGTGGTTTGCTGATAAATCGAAACTACCAGTCGAAAAGTTTCGTCGGAAGTATTGAGCAAAGAGATTTGAGATTTCACAATCATCCGTGGAATCAGAGCCATTAAAAGAAACATGCAAGGGATTTAGGGAGATTTTTCTCTTGGAGTTAACAAACTTAAAAAAGTATTTAGGATTAGCAAGTAGAGAGGATTTAATGAACTGAAGGTATCTGCAGTAATATTGGTGGTTGAGGGAGTTAAATCTATGCCTTGCCGCCGAGTAAGCGAAATAGTCGACAGCAGAGCCACTTTTCGAATATTTTTTAAATAGCGTGTTCTTCTATTCTTATAATCTTTACTTGTCTTAATAAACCAAGGGGGACACTTGCTTCGAGGTCGGCACTGCTTGATCGGAACAGATGCAGCAATAGCTGGATTTAATGTATTGTAGAACGATGACAATAAGCTTTCAATATTTCCGTTTGAGAAATCAAGCCTCATATGTGAAAGATGATATTGTAGCAATACAATATTGATTTTATGAAAATCATAATATTTGCTTGAAAAGGTTGGATTTGAAACATTAAGGCAGTTCAACGAACCATCATTCTTGTGATGAAAGGAAGTGCACATCTATGGATGATAAGGATCCTCAGGTAAAGTAAAAGGTGGACAACGATTAACGTTAATCTCAGGAATATTGGCAAAGCAGAGATCAAGCAGTCTACCATTACAATTAAGGGAGTGATTGTATTGAACTCAATTATCATCACTGGTGCGTTTAAAGCGCGTCGTTTAAAGCGCTTTGATCTCTCATCCTGCGGCGATGGGTATAAAAATATTTGAAAATTACCTGCCCAGCAAAACAATACGCGAATTGTGAACACTGGCTGAAAGAAACGAACTTGAATATGATAAAAAACAATTATATTAATTAAAAAAATTTTGATACATTTAACTGACTTTCTTAAAATCTCAGGTGGTTTTCAAAACTACTAAATATAGTCATATTATTACTAACTTTTTCTAACAGAAATGCAAGACGCGTAAAGACTATAATTAATTAGAGATGTGATGTAGAAGTAACGATGTTGGCTTAGACAAGTTGTTAATTATAATTCCTACAACTCTTCTTATAAAATATGTATTAAAAGAACTTAATGCTTCGCGGAAAATGTGCTATGTAAGGCACGTTAATATTATAAGGTAAAGGTGTAAAACAGTAACGAAGTGCAAGAGACAAGTGGAGTACTTTTTACTTTTTCTTTGAATTTATTTATCAAGCTGCAAATACTAAGCGAGCTAATTAAAATTTTAAAGTTGTCCAGCGTCTACTTCAAGAGTAGGCGAAGGATAATTTTGCAACATAAAAAATATGGTTTTTCACTTGTTTCTTTTTATTTATTATTGTCGAGAGTGATATCACAGTGACAACTAAAAACAAACATGTCGCCAAAGCGGTTTTGACCATTAATTTTCATTTTTCGTATAAATAGCGCATAAAAATCTACAAAGCTGATTTAAATGCTTAGGGTAGGAAACGTAAATACATACATATTTACCTATCACTTAAGTTGATTACTTGCATGCCATAAAGGCGACAAGGTTGCCTAAAGCAAAATTCTTTTTATAAAAGAGTAAGTTATCGCACTTGCAAACAAAGACCACAATCTCGAGGATTCCCTTTGAAGGTAATAAGCAAAAAGAATTGTTGCATCTTGTAAGAAAGAAAGTAACTGATGAAAGTAATAGATGGAAATCTCAGGAAGAAATTATTTCCACGACTGCCTTTGAGTGAATATCAGGTGTGTAAATGTTAAACCTAAATATGTCCATAGTCCCAAGTAGAGGACATAGATGTTTCAACTGGAGTACTACTAACACATGTCCCAACACAATAACACTTCGCATATCAAAGAATATGTCGAGTTTTGCACCGAATAAAGCAGATTCGCTGAAAGTGTTCTTTCTTTTCCCGAAAAATACAAAAGAAAGACCTTTTTGCATTGTATCCTGACTGGGAAAAAAAGTGAATTCGTTTTGAGACTTCGAAGCATAAAAATTCAGGGATAGATCCAAAGGTATGCACCATCCACAACGACGGCGAACTTTATCGCTTGGATATGCGGACTATATTCTATATTTGACGGGATCAGAAGAATTTGGTCTGCTATTAGTTATTAAAGCCAAACGGTATCAACAATAATTAACTGATTTGAGCTTTTCCTTGCTCAAAAAAACCTATCATGATATCATTTTTTATTTCGCATCCGCTCATCTATCCGCATTGCAAAACAGGTTCGCGATATATTAGAAAGATTCAACTGGGTAATGATAGCACCTGTCGTTTACCTGTCGTTTACCTACGCAAGTCCTACTTATTATCACTTGTTTGCATGGATAGAATTTCTGTCCTCACGAAAATGTGCGAAAATGGCTCACGAACTGGTTTACCTTAACAGAGCGAGAGGTTTTGAGCGTGGCATCCAGAATTTGTCAATACTTCAAATAAAATGACTTGCACCATTTTCATGCAATAAACCTTTATTTTCTATCCAAAATTTCAGATTATATATGTGCGTACCTTGTATTACGGGTGAGTGACAAAAACTCAACGGCTTTAAGCTTTCATGTCCGAGAAAAGAGGTGTTGTTTCTGGTAATCGATGGTAAATTCAAAACAAAGGGAGAGGCATATATATATAAAGCGTTGATAAGATTTTCAATTATTGTATTCACTTCGTCAATCTTTTAAATCATAATAACGATTTCAATACATAGTGTTGGCAAAGAAACTCCTTCTTAAACTTGTTCACACCAATGGCGTCCGGGTTAATTAATTATCACAAAAATTAAATTATGGAGTCCAAATTTTAAAACTTTTAAATTAAAATTTCAAATATTAAGTTGATTTTTAAGCTTGTTTTTATCCAACCTCCTTAGTTTAATTAAATCTTAATATCGACAAATAAAAACATTATAGTTCATCATTAAATACCTTACATAACTTTGCTTAACATAATTATTAATATAAAAACCTTTCAAAATAAGTGGTTGAAAAAGGGTCACGGTCCGAACTATTTCCAGTAGCGTCCATTCTTGGGCCAAAACACGTCGATGTATCAAAATATAAGTAGAATTACAATCCATACATTGAACGCAAAAAAACAAGAGCCGGCGCGCAGACAGACGGACAGAGAAACTTAAATCGATTCTGGAAGTGTTTCTGAATAATAAAAGGTGAGCCCATCTCAGGTCCCACTCCCACAAACTTGTTGTACCTGGGTACCACCAGTGGTATAGCACGTCAATAAAAGGTCGCCCTAGTCGCAAAACTATCCGAGTAGTTACGAATCGCGACTTTAAATGATTTGAGAAAGCCTGGAAAATGTAACAACCTCAATGATTTAAAATGTATAACACACGATATACACAATCGCTCTATCTTATAATAAAATATTGTAAACAAACTAATGCCTAATTTAGAAGACCCCTCCTTACTTCTTGCTCTTCAAAATATTGCTTTTCAATTTATATCTTTACTCAAAAACAAATCTTACTTCTGTTTAAAGGCATTCAACAAAATTAGCATAGTTTTAAATAAATTTTATTTATTCAGAAGCAAACAAAAAAAAAACTTATTACTTATTTTTACTTTGCAGGGGTTTTGGCAAACAAGGTTTTCAATGTCAAGGTAAATAATGAAACTTGGCAATCGTATTCAACACTCCAGCTACGGGAGACAACATTTGGTGGAAAGACTTTTTGTCAACAAAATTTTCATGTTTTTTCAAACAATAACGATATATACTTTTTCTTCCTTGTTTTTTTTATTCTTCTATTATTTCATTGCAGTGTGTTCTTATGTGGTTCATAAACGTTGTCATGAGTACGTTACATTTAAATGCCCAGGCAAAGACAAAGGAATCGATTCCGTAAGTTCTTTTATTAAACACATAAACAATTGCACGAATGTGTTTACACCACTTTTATTCTTTTTTTGATAGTTTTTTTTTTTTTTTTAAAGAATGTTATTATTTAAATGTAGAATAAGAAAAACTGAAGATTAAAGATAAAAAAACAGCAAAAGTAAGTTTGAAAATTTTTCTGCTTTGCTTCACTTTACGGGGAAATAGTTCGCAAACATAGTGTTTAAAAAGGAAGAAAAAAAAACATAAGTAAAAAAACTACATTCGGCTATGACCGAATTTTCTATATCCATCACTTCGATATTGAAAGAGAACATACAAATATATATCGTTGCAGTTTATGAGTAATGAGCAAAATACTCATCGTTTTCTTTTTTTGCTTTTGAAAACAGTGTTCTTACATATCCCTGTACTGTGGGCACATCCTCTGACCGATTTAGCATGTTTTCAATATCAATCTACTTGCAACAGCTTCGATTATTCATGTCGAATTAGAAGCCAATGTCTTCATTTTTGAGTTCAGGGGAACGTTTTCTACAAGCAAATAAGCAAATGGGCACGAAGACGAACGTACGGGCGGTCAAAAATTGCTAGATAGATTTAAAAGTGGGATGAGGATGTTACAAACGTTTCGATAAAAGAACGACATTTCGATATAATATAATCGTATTCGATTTTTCCCATTTCCCATATATCTGCAAATTATTATCGTCACATCTGTTATGAATTCAAAGTAATGAGCAAACAGAAAGTTCTCACTTAATATTGCACTATGGGCATGCCTCTTGACCAACTTGCATAGCTTTGAATATCACTCTGCGTGCAAGAAATTTGAAGCCGTTGTCTTCATTCTTGCGAACACGAAACTATTTTACAGAGACATTGCAAAGACAAACAGACAGGCGGACATGCTTACTTATGCTTTATAGAGTGATCCTTAGACGATGGATATAAAAAGCAACATTTTTTAGATCAATATGATACAGGGAAGAGAAAATACATTTTTTTAATATAAATTTTCTTTAACAGGATAAACAGATTCAAAAAATTCAAAGGGAGGATAGATTTATGTAAAAAAAAAGGAAAAACAGTTAGTTTTCCCTAAAATTATCTGCGCAGCGCAAACTTTTATACCCAAGGCATGATATATAGTTATAAACTTTTCATTTTTTTTTCTGTTTACATTTCGATTACATTTGTATTTTATTGCAATTTGCGAAATGTCTAACTAGAGATTCATTTTTATGCTTCTTTCTACAATATAATAATAATAACAATCATCATTGGTATAACTGGTTACGATTTGTTTGTTTACTCGTTCGTTTTCTTTTTTATTTTTCGGTTTCAAACTTTTTTTTGGATTTTATTTATATAAAAAAAAAAAATACGAATCTCATTGAACTTAAAAAAATAAATAATAAAAAAAAACAAAACACTATACGTTCATATATAACGACCTTCAAAAACAACAAAAATAAAACACGGCAATAATTTGGTTATGAATGAAAAACGCCCGTCAATGTATCAACAACCACTACCACGAACTCAAATTTAATTGCTATGAATTGAAAACTTTACTCACAAAATAAATTAAAAAAAATAAATAAAAAACATTGAAAGGATTCACCCAAAACCGTACATCATTTTGAACCATTCACATACGCAGGACCAACTTTCTGCGATCATTGCGGTTCGCTACTCTATGGCATTTATCATCAAGGTCTAAAATGCTCAGGTAAAGTTCACAACAAAACTTTTTTTGCCATCAAAAACTACTACACAACAACAAAATCTATTCTAAACTTCTACAATACTTCCCATCGTCAACTTTACTAACTACGTTACTAACTAATATCTCCTTTTGAATCTTAACCTGTAAATTTTTTAACACATTGCCGCTCTCTCTGTCAAGCGTTCTTCAAAATTTCCTTTTTTCTCTAACCGAACTTTGCTTTTTTTCTTTTTGAAAAATGGAAAATGAATGAATGAAAGTGTGCGTGAAAAATTTAAAAAAAATTTATTTTTACTTCGCTCTCTGTATAATGTTTTTTAATTAACGTATTGTTATTATTATTTTTTCTTAGATAATTTTCTAGAGTATTTTGCATAAGTGCGCTTAAATTCCCGAGAGTTATTTGTATTCACCTAATTTGTATAATTAATGTGCTTACGAAGGCATTCATTTTCACCTCTCTGTTGTACATACATGTATGTAAGTTATCAGTTTCTTCTTCTTCTTCGTGTTGTACTTCTCTTTCTATCATTCTGCGTACGGTTGTGTGTGTGTATCGATGTTGTTATACTGATAGATAATGCAAATGTTGTCATTTGTGTTTGCTTGGGGAGTGGATGTACGTGTGTGTGCATGCTTACATAGCACGAGCAAACATACGTGGTATTGTCAGCAAGTAATAAGCTGTAAAAACTTTCACATTATTTTAACGCAACAGCTTTTCTGAGAATTTTTAGACTAGTCATCGTCAGAGTACATTTCCTGCTAGTTTTTTGCATTCTAATTGCAATACTTGAGAATATGCATCATAAAGTTTTGTACTGTATAAAAAAAAGAAAAAAATATATATATATAGTACGAGAAGTAAATATCTACTTTTTATTAGCATCAAATTTTTAATTGATTCATGTCCGGATCGTTATTATATGCTCTATTCTACGTTTAATTAGTTTTTCTTATAGGAAACCTCGACGCGACTGTAGCTGTCAAAATCGAATGATCTCAATGGTAATTTTAATAATTTACCCGTTAGCAAATTTACGATAGAGAGATTTTCGTAAAGTAGTAAAAGTGCTGTAATGTGTCGCGGTCCACGCTTTTCAAAAATACATTACTTGCCACGTGTTCGAAAAAGTGGTCCGATCTGAACCATTTTCAATAGCGTTCGTCCTTAGTCCAAAACATACCCGTACACAAAATTTTATCAAAATACCTCAAAAATTGCAACTTGCAGGTTGAGCATAAGAAAACAGAACGGATAGATGGACAGACATGCTTATAATGGTATAATAAAAGGTGCGTCTGCAACAAATCATTTTGGGTGTTGTGTACGTCCTTAGAAATTTAGTATATTCTTGTACCACAAATGATATAAGGTATAAAAATGTATTTATTTGTTAGGTGCTTGCACGTATTTTAACCATTTTTTCTCTTAAGACGGGCATTTGTTGAGAAAAATTTATACAATCCTTGTTAATCAGCATATTTTCCATGATTTTCTAAAGATGTTGCCAATCTTTCTGGCAAAATGGCGATACTGTGGCGAACGAATGATATTGGTTTGGCAGAGATCCAATCATCGACCCATTTTCACATTTCTTCAGCATTTCGAAATCGCATGCCAGCCACACCATGCTGCACCGATCTGAACAAGTGGTAATCAGAAGACGCTATGCCAAGTCCTTCTGAGTGTTGCATAAATCTGCATAATCTTAACACACTCTTGTACCAAACGTGGTATAATTATAAAAACTCACATTTCATCGACAGCTGTAAGCTCTCCACTTCTTACAGCGATGTGGTAACCGATAACAATCGATCGAGATCACTCTAAATCGGCAATTATAAATCGGCCCATGAAATTTTTCAAGGTAAAAAAGCGAAAACTGCAACGGACTCGCTTAAAGATCTAGATCTTTGTACGAGAAATACAGAAAGTCCTTCAAAGCAGAGTGAAATTTTTATAATGTTGTTGTACTTAAATTGGTAAAAATATTTTTGAGCAGACTTGTATAAATATTGCAGCGAACGCTTTTCTCAGTTGATTCACGAATAACTTAACATGAGAATAGTGATGGAAAACAAAGAGTCGTGTTAAAGCGAACATATATATATAAATAAATATCCTCGGGCAAACCTGCCCGAGTCGGTTAAGGCCATTCTAGGGATTGTAAATAATAGGTGCAAAGTCTTAGAATAATTGAGCACTTGCAGAAATGAACAGAAAATTGCGGTCACCATTAGATGTGTTGGCAATGGGGAAACTACCATCCGGTATATTTATCATTTCTCTCCGCCCGATCATGTTGAAATTTTCGTTTAGTTTCGATGACAGTACAAAGTAGTACAGTGAATTTTTCTATAAATTCAAAATGGCGGTGACCATAAAATATCGGATTATTTTTCTCTTAACAATACCGTTGATAACAACATCATATAAAATGTCTTAGAAATTTGTTATAGACTAAAAAGTAACAAAAAAAATCCAAAAAAAAAAACAAAAAAATACTATAGTGCACGGCGCGCCTTTAAATTCCCAAAACCACTTCGCTTAATATATTATTCATATAACGAATTTTCAATATAAGGCGTTACATGGGAAGTGGCCGAAAAAGTGATCCGATTGGAACTACTTTCAATATGATTCTTCGTTGAGCCAAAACACGTCGGTGTACCAAATTTCACCAAAACATCTCAACATTTGAGCACAAACAAGCAATACCGACAAGCGGACAGGCAAACTTAAGTCGATATAAAAGATGATTCCGAATCGAGCCGCATAACAACGGATGTGTCCATCTGTTGTCCATCTATGTGTTGCTTCTATTCGCGCAAACTTAATACATCTTCGTACGATTATTAGAGTAGGGTATATCAAAACCGTTGCCACTTACAGAGATAAAATTAAAATTTTTTGAATACCGAGTCATATTGGGCTCTTAGGAAGTGAGCGAATTCATCCAGCAGCTGAATCCGTACCTTGACCTTCAAATCCAAAAGCCTATGCCTAGTGAGCGGTCAGAATTATTTTAATTTTAGATTATTTCTTTGGTCTTTATTTAAGTGAACTACAATATATATAGAATAAATAAACAAATTTTGTGGCGGTCGCTTTTACATGGCTATGCATAAAAGCTTGGCAAACGCTAAACATTTTAACGTAGAGAAAAATTGATTTTTTCGTAAACGTTCCAACGTTTCACATATAATAGAATAAAAGTGAATGAGACAAAATTAATTTTTCACCATTTAGTTCATCTAAATAAAAGTCCATTGAAAAAAAATTTTATCCGTTTATTTATTATACCCCGTCATCACCGAAGGATGGGGGGTGTATTTATTTTGTCAAATTTTTTGACCAGAAGGAAGCATCAGAGACTCCACAAAGTATGTATATTCTTGATCAGCATCAAATCCTTAATCGATTTAAGCATGTCCGCCTGTCCGTCTGCCCGTCTGTGTAATTTTTATTACAAACATTCTGCTGACCGCAAAAATGAAGCTATGGACTTCAACTTTGGCAGAAACAACTCTGTTTTTCAAAAGGAATGAAAATTTTCCTTTTTGCTTATTACTCATAAAGTATAGCACATAAGTGTATGCTGTAGCATTTGTGTACAAAAATGAAAAACGCCTATCCAGCATTAGGGCGTATCAAAATTTAATTTCTTTTACAATACCTTTATAAAGCGCATAAATAAGCTTCAAAAAACCTAGAAGTATAAAAATTCTGGACCAGTGACAACACTTGAATGCACCTGAACATGTACGTCTGGTCGATTGTCCATCTGTCCGTTGGCTTGTATGTGTGTGTTGGTTCGTATTTGTGGTAACCAAATTCTCCCGTTAGCGAAAATGAAGATATTGCCTACAAATTTCCCAAAGAATTTGAAATTGACCTAAGCTTTTTAAAGGACACGTCTACAACGCCCACAGGCCCCTACGACAAAAGCATTTATTTTGAAAATAGAAGAAATCAACTTTTTATGTTATAGAGCTTGATAATTATGTTCTTGAAGCTAGAAAATTATGTTCTTTTACTTCTTTTATCTTTTTAGAATAATTTAATTTTCTTACCTTTTTTGTTTTTTACGTTTATTAAAGTGAATTGGACGTTAGATCTCTGAGCAAAAAAAAGAAATAACTAAGAAAATTATATTCGTTTGCAATCGAGCAGTCGTTATTACAAAGAAGCTAAAAAACGGCAAAAATTAATTTCTATTCTCTATAATGTCGGGTGGACGTGGCTGTTTTTTTCTATTTTTGGAAAAGAAAAAATTTATACCGTGTGCGTGAAACAGATATCTTGTACATCAGTACATTTATCACAGCAATCAGCAAATAGATGCACAGACGGGCTGACAACATTCGGATTCGATCAATCATATGCCGACGTTATAGAGTCTCGAAAGGTTCTTTCTAAGTGCTGCAAACGTTTTGATAGAAGAATGAAATTATCCCTTAATATTGAGTAGGTGTGGCCTACTTTTATACATGTGCTGTACGATTACATGTAGCATAGATATAAAAATTTTTATCACTGCGATCGCGGGGAATGTTTACCATAGATACTATACAGTTCGACGGACGAGAACATGGGTGTGCTCAGGTGCATTCCAAATTTGAAACTGACCAAGAATTTATATACTTTACGGCTTCAACGCGTTGTAAAAGTATTGAAAAAAAGAAAATGTGATTTCGATACACTATAATGTTGGGTGTGCCTGGTCAATTTTTTCCATTTCGCACAGGTGCTTAAATCACTTCATAATTTGTTACCGATGAAGAATATACATACTCTGTGGGGGGGGTTCCTTCTCATCCCATACTTCGGTAATGGATATAAAAAGCATTTTTACATGGCTAACTACTTTTTACTATTCGGAATGATTTGTATGAAATTTTCTATCGAAGTTCATTTCTTAGAGTATTCCTGCTGCCTACAGGAGACTTTCCATTTGTCGAAACGGAAACATTTCGTATCGTATGGGCAATAGAAAAAAAAAGGCCGCAATTGTCGAGATATTTTGTTGAAATCTAGTGCACCGAGATGTTTTGGTCCAAAGACGATTGCAAATGGTTCGGATCGAAGCATAACAAATCTTAGAGCTGTTAGCAGCCTTTTTAAGAAAAGATTAATTAGCTTGAATAATTTGTAAGTGCATCTTGGTAGTAGCCTCTTATTCCCGCCAAGTTTTTTGGAAACATTTTAGCAGTTTATAAGCCGATTATAATTGTGAAAAGACTCGCATATGGGTAAAAAACTTAAACTGTGTTAACTATCTACGGATTTGGCTTTTGTAAGCTTCGCAGTTCAATAGCAAACAGATTGGCAATTGAGATTAAATTGGAAACACCGTCACAAGTTCCTATGCCTAGCGAGCGGTCGGACTTTTGAGATTTGCGCTTTTAATAACCTTCAGCTTTCGATTTGTTTGAGCTTCACGATCACTGTGAATGTGTGTACGAAACAGTTTCCTCACCCTTGGAATGTGTCTTGTTGCTTGGGAAAAGCGCATAGATTAAGGAATGTAACTGGAATTTCTGTATTCAGAGTGTTATTGGCTATGAAATAATAAAAGAAACATTTAGAAAGCTTTACGTGAAATACTTGGCACGCAGCCCTGTTAACTGCACCCAAATGTAAATGAAACTTCAAACTTAATGCTTTGTACCAAATTTTAGTTTTCGGTATCAATCTGCTGGTGAGAGAGTTCCAAAAACACATAAAACGTAAACAGACTATCGGACGGATATGCTTAGACAAGAACCTCAAGATGATTGGGAATATCTAAATATGTAGATAATACATACACAGTAACTCCAATGTTCAACTTAAATAGATCGAATGTCAGAAATATTTTTCTTTTGCTAAATTGGTAGCATTGTGACAGATGTCTAGACCAAATTTTACTTTATAAACGTTTTTACGACTTAAAAAGTTTTTTTGGCAAGGACTTCTATTAAATTTTGTTTGCGAAATGAAATTTTTTATACAACAGCGCTTTAGGATGTCCCAGAGAGCCTTTAATGAGCAGACTTTGCCGACAAGAAATGTTTACTAGTGGTATAAATACTTCCAAAAAAAAAGACCGAAAAAGAATTGAAAACGAAGATCGTCTCGAACGACCATCAACCTCTACCAATGAAAGTCCAATCAAATAAATCAAAGATTTTTGTATCCAGAAACCATCGGTTAACAACAAGATAGCTTGCTGTTGGCATTTGAAAAGGAGCGTTCAACAATATTTGAAGAGATATTTTGGACCTGAAACGCCTCAAATTTCGGTCTCTTTGAAAAGAGCGTCGCGTTAAAATGTGTAAAAAGACGATTTCGGACTATTAATCGGATCTATGCATACGACCCGGAAACAACCGGTCATTCGGGCAAATATCGTGCAAAAGGTAAGCCAAGACCGAAAAAACCTCGGCAAAGTAGCTCAAAAATCAAGCAGACGTTAAAAGATTTTGATTTTGGTGCTGCGTACTATGGATTCCGTCCGCCGGGCCAAACATTTAATAAGGAATATTATTTCAATGTTATGGGTCGTTTGAGGGAAGCTATTCGCAAAAAGAGGCAAAAATTATGGAAGGACAACTTTTAATTTTTACATGGCGATGTTAAGCCGTCTCACGCTGCATTGGTCAGCTTCGGGAACACTGTTTTTACTCGATTGAAGAGTTAGAAGCTAAATCGAAGAAAGCTTGCAACGGGTCTTCCTATTCAGGGCTTCCCAGGAAGTGCTTTTCCAGGAAATTTATATAGACAAAAGTCTTGGAGCTTCGTATTTCCTTCCAACTCTTAGTTATTTTATTTGATATTATTTTCCGCGTTTCGTACGTACCGAACCCTGCACGAAATTCTGCTAAAATACGCGAGAGATTTTACAGCATCCAACCTTGGGCCAATAGAGCCATTCATCCATTCCTACCTGTATTCCATTTGCTTTTATTGTCCCTAACCATTCGAAAAGTCGTCGAAGATCCGCTGTTGGGGCATAACGACTGAGCTGAGCTTGCCACCCCCTATCTGTAAGTCAAACAAAAAACATCCCTACTAGTAGAGTCAAACACAAGGAAATATTTTGTCTGAGATCTTTTATCTCTTTGGCTGCTGTAACAGAAATGAAAGATCGAGCGTGTTCTTTCACGCTGTCGCGATCACCATCCGTTACGCAGTTGCTCTGCCTGCGCCTGTTACAGGCGCTATCTTATGTATATCTTATATTAAGTAAGTTATGCTATCTTAAGTATGTTTAGTATATGTTTATCGCTTATAACTGAAATGTGTGATCATTCATGTATGGAAACTATGGCTAGGTAAAAACTATATTCCAATGTGTAGCCACTAATCCCTACAATTCAAAGTTCTAACCTTAGCAAGTAAATAAGGGTAGATAACAAAACATGTAGATCATTACGTAAATGCCTTTGTAACGAAAGTAAATACAGTAGAATGTGGTAGTTAAGCTGGAAAAAGACTCAATGTACATTCCTTAGCATATTGGCGAAATTGTTAATATACAAATAAGTGGTTAGGTATATGCTTTTGCGTATGACAACAATAAGTAACAACCATAAGACGGTTAGCTATGTGCCTACTCACAATATATATGTGACTTATAGTTGAAATAAATCAACACATATACATAAGGAAACTATGGGCCGGTGACAACGTAAATATACTACGACATGTGACCGTTAATCCCTAATTAATAAGAACAGGTCAAAAGACTAGCCGTAACGACATGAGCCCTTAGGTATATGATTTCGCTTGGAAGAAGCCAAAATAAATATAAAGAATGCTAGGTCCTTATGTGTATGCCTATGGAGTACTACTCGATAGTAGACGTGTTGTGTGAAGATTTGAAACATGTTTATAAAGAGAGATTTATCAATCTCAACATGTTTATCAAAGCCTAGAAGATTTCTGCTATGGCTATTACAGTTTTCTACAATGTGCAGAAACCCTTTCATACTAACAAAGCGTGTGTTTGTCATTTCAGTTGAAAGATCATTTATTGTCCGCTCAACTCGATCTTGGAATGCTTTATCATAGACTTTGAGATCCTTTGACTAATGGAAATATTTGAAAGAAAAACTGACTCACCCTTAAACCCAACCTAACTTCATTTATCTGTTCTCGCAAGTTTTCTAAATATATTGTGTAAGGTCGTAAATGTTTTGTAACCATCCGTCTACGTATGCTAGATAATACTCAGCGAATATATCAGGTATTTTTTTAAGAATATTTCTAGTTTTTGAGCTCTACAGCTACTTTTTTTCTAACTGTTCATGTTACAAGACTACTTCCTGACGAGGGTGTATGCAATTCTCTATATTATTATTTATGCGTGCTATGTTTGCCCATTTATTCGTTAACTCATTACTATATACGGCTTGCAATTATACATTTTGATCTCATTTCACAATTCGTTCGTAGTTTGTTATTTTAGTGTTTCATTCGTACATTCTTTTTTATCCGTGACTATGTATAGGTGATCACAATTTTTGCATAATATTAGTGCCTTAGTTATGCTCTTAACTGAACACGAAAGCCTTCTCGGCTTCTTGCTGTGTATACAATTTCATCGATTATTCTAGTACACCGACATGTTTTAGCCCAAGGACGAATGGTATTGCAAATGGTTCCGATCGAAACACTTTTTCAACCGCTTCCCACATAACAAGTCGTTATATGATGACTTTGTACATAACGGTATGGTGTGAAATGGCACAGATGTTTGCAGACATCCATATATTCATAACTATATAGAGAGGGACTTTTATTAAAATTAAAAACAAAAAATAAAGACGGAAATAATCATCTCCTGCATATACACGATTTGCTCAAAAGCTGTCGCACAGATAATCTTTATTTCAGACTTTCCTTGTGGGAAGAAAATTGAAAGCAAGTTTTTATGTCTATTTCAAAGATTTAAATTTGAAAATATACATGTGTCTCCCACAAACTATCAAGAAACTTGAAATAATCTCAAAATGTGTCTGAAAATGTCAGCATTTATTGACTATGATATCGGAAAATCTTAATTCTCTAGTTACCACGAATAGTTAGGCGTGCTCTTTGAAATAAGGACTGATAGTGATGTCAATAGTGTCCACACAACATGTAGTCAAATAGTGAATCACCAGCAGCGAATCTCCGTAAAACGGAAAAAAGGTTAGAAACCACAGGTTTTTATGAGTTTTCGTAACTTAAGGAACTTATGAACTTTTCATAACAAAATTCATATTGTATTTGTGATGACTCTGGAACGTCGTTTTTTAGATATAAACTCATAACAATTGTGACAAGTCATTCTTTGTGCGTTACACTCGTTGTTGTACCTATGCACAATATATATGCTACTTGTAGTTGAAATAGGCAAAAATAGGCAAAGGAGAGAAAGATATGCGTTGTGTAGTTCTAATACAATATATTTTATAAATATGCTAACTACAATATATTTATATGAGTGCGGAACTGTGTCCCTAGTGTAGAGAAAAATCTGAATACAAAAGAGAAGATATTTTACACATCTTTATATCATACTTACGCTAAGGAAATGGTCAAAGGAGAGGTACGTGTACCTACACACAGAGGACAGACAGACCAGCTACTTTTAGGCTCTGTATGGTTACCGGTGAGTAATACTTCGGACGATGGACGAACTTGTTATTGATAAGGGAACAAAATGCTTCCTCATAAGCTTTAAAGACCATTCCGGAAATCAACTATAAGAACTTAGGCATAAGCGTATTGTATCTGAGGGGGATTATTTTGAAGGTAACGAAATAGAGAAATTTTTATCGTTATTATTAATTCAGCCATAGAAATTAAATTCTAAGAGTGGAGACTTAAAGCACTAGCATCTAAGGCTAACGGCTTTATTAAAAACTTGGGATTTGAAGCTACGACCATTGAGTTGTAGGTTGAGACCTTTTGCCTACTCGACCACTCAGGTGGATTAGATTTGGAAAAATAGACTAAAAAATGAAATTGGTCTTTCTTTTTGGACACGGTATATATATGTGTTTGGAGCTACAGTCGAAAAACTAAAACTGTATTAAATTACATTTTCTTTGTATTCACAAATATCCCAAATTCTTTATTAATTGTAGGCGTTCCCGTTCCGAAACACTCATATGCTTGACAAGCCTAGTAAATATTTTTGCCAATGTGGAGATCTGCTGTAGACTCTAAATTTCAATTTTCACCCATTGCACATATATTAGTGGGTGGATGCACTCGTATCCATCAGATAGCATAGTTTGCGCACATCTTTAATAAAAGCTTTACCAACATGTAAAGTCAAATTCGTCACGTTCGCTGCTGTTATTATATTGTTCCCAAATCCCAAATCCAGGCCATTCCAACTAATTGATTCGGGGCAAAACCCAAGTGCACATTCACGGCGCGTCATGTAGCTGCCGGCCGAGGAAAACGATTAGCGGAAAAGTAGGTTAACGGATTAAAAATGAAGCCATGAACTTAGGTAATAGTAATCTACTTGTAAAAATGTATATAAATAGACTATTTGCGGAAGACAGAGTGAGTCGGACAAGAACATTTGAGTCGAAAAAGAATATTAGAATTGAGAAGTCGAGAGTATTGCCAAAGTAAAATGTATATAGTCCTACCCTCAAACAAATTGATTGCAAATAAAAGAGTCTTGTAGTGCAAACGTGCAAGTGTATTTCTCTTAAAAAGAATATCCACGATCTAGTGATACGAACCGTATCGAGAAAAGCGTATTTCGTAACAATACCATTTCTTGATTTTATTTATTTCTTTCTTATTATAAATATTTATTGAATAATTTCTTTATTTTTAGACAATTGCGAGTGATTTGCACTTGATATAATTTTCGCTTTGATTAATTAAGAAATATAATAACATTAATAGGTACATTATTAACATTAAAAATAGGGACATAAAACATCCACACCAGTATACACAATAAAAAATTATAATTCTACTTGATAATTCTACTTAAAAATATTAATCAATGTCTATACTTTAACCAGGAACAACGCAGAATTCAATATTTTAATGTGCGATCCAAACTTTACAAAATTCATATTCTAAAAAAAAAAGATAAAAAACAAATCAAACATTTATATCACTTACACACTAAGTATTCAATGTACTTAAGTACAAGCATTGATAAGCATATACCAAGTACGCAAATAGGAATAAAAAAGAAATAATAAAATGAATTGTCATGCCTGTGTACACAACCATCTAGACGTGCACATAGCGTAAGAAAATAATAATTTTCACAATGGCATATCAACAACAACAATTGGCGTTTTATTATGTTTTCTTTCGTATAAAGGAATTAAAATCAATCATTTACTACAAGAAAGCCAACAAGTGAAAATTTACATAATATAAGTAAATAAGAGTGAAAACAAAAAACTAAGAAATAGCAATAAAAATTTTCAAATTATTTGGCAAGCTCTGCATACATTTTCTTTTTTGGTTTTTTTTATTGTCAAATTGTTATGTATATCTACTTGTATATGAAATTAAATTTTTATATTATTTTCTTTTTTGACTTAAACTTGTACCAAGAATACTAAACAGAATTTAGTTACTTTGTTTTTAACATTCACAAGTGAGTGAAAATTTCATTTTCAATCACTTTGCAATCGCAAAAATGGGGTAAAATATGAACACTTGATCACAAAGACATAATAATATCTTTAGACTCTCTATTATTTGAAAAATTTGAAAAAATATATATCAAGACTTGTAATAAAAATATAAATTCCGTGTGCATCATAAAGCATAAGTTTAAGTTTTAAAGCAGTAACAAAGGTAGAGGCGGGAGAAGTAGTATTTTTTTTTTTTTACTTACAAAAAGTTTTTATTATATTTTTCATAAAGTGACAAATATTTATCACTCCTTTTTAAGGATCCCCAAGTGCATCATCGAAAACTCATTGCATCTTTCTTTGATTTAAACGGTACTTGCACAATAGAAGATTCAAGTAAATCTTCTTTCTTAGTAAACGTGTATCAAATACCGTAAAGATAAAATTTCTATTTAGGCTTTTAGGTGGGGGAACTAGTTGGAATAAATTGAATGTAGAAATCGATACGAAATCAATTCCTAAGAATAACGGGAAAAGAAACGTAGTGATAGCGATAAGTTATCGTTTAACATACTTTCTAAAAATTCAAACGCTAGATTCCAAGCTATCTTTATTATTAGGGTTTTAAAAGGTCGTCCATTTTGCGGTTCCGAAAGAAAAACAGATTTCTTTTTGAGACAGGCATCAAATTTTTTTTTTTTTAATAGATTTTTTAGACCTTGCCCCATATGGGACATATCACAACTTGGCGGACGTTCGTTTTCGAAGCATCACGAGTGTGAGGATTGTGCATACGAACTTCATCGTTTACGTGACCCCACAAAAGAAACTCCTGTGATCAATTCACATTTACAGAACGTGGGCGTATACGTGCGAGAAATTTCTCGCGCAACGAGGTGGCGCGTTTAAGATGCATATCTTCAATTCCACGCCGAAAAAAATTGATACTCATGTGCATACAACGATCAGAAATGAGGATTTGTGTTTCACCTTCGACCACCACGTTCAGACTAAACGCTGCACCATACAGTAACTTTTTGAGAATGCAATGAATTTTCGACAATTGCTTGTTCAATTTTCACTGTCACAGATGCGGCAATTTTGCTTGTTAGCCTATCCGCCAAGCGAAAAATGAGTCTTATTGGTGAAGCAAAGGTGCATGAAACTACTACAAAAACATTTTCGTAGAAAATTTTTTTTTTTACTATTGCAAAACATTGAGTGGTTAATTAACAAACGTCAAATCCAGATCACAAAATAGACAACGCTATAAGTCCTACATATACGATGTTTTACGACTCAAATATTGGGTCGGTTTTGATATTATGAGATTTGAGTAGAGATCTTGTTGCCCAGTAAAAAAGCTGTATTCTCGCAGATACATTCAGCAGTGACATTGAAATAAAATTGAATTGATATGATAGCTGAAATCGTCCAAAAGGTCATTGTTCCGACAGATTCTAAGTGAAATGCAAAAAATTCGCTAATATTTGATTCACTGACAAGTTCGATTTATTAGAAAGTGAATTCAGTGAAATAGAATTATTTGATTATTTAGTTGGATTCGTTTTAATATTTTACGAATTTTATGGATGCGTTTAAAATATTACGAATACATTTGTTGCCATTTGCAAGTAAACGAATACATGTCTTTTTTTCTGATATCAGATGCTGCGTTCTTTATAGGTGCAACACCGAGAAGATTGAAAAGGAGCAAAGGGCGAGAAAAAGGGAGGAAAGGGCCGTAGCTTAGTGCGACGGTGTACTGAATCGATAAGTATTATGCCTTTACTGAACGAACATTCACTGTAGTAGGGATTTAAAAAGGCGAATATCGCGTTGATGCATATGACTCTACTTAACTTCGCCGGGATGTTGTCTTAAAGCCGAATGCTTTTAAATCTTTTTCGTTTAGAAACTAGTATACAATTCATATAATAGAATGATTTCAGTTTGTTTTGAAATAATGTTAAGGATTCATAAACAATAATGATAATAATAATAATAATAATAATAATAATAATAATAATAATATTAATACTAATACAGTTGTTAATATTCGAAGCGGATAAAATTTCATTTATTGAAAATAAATGATAGACGATCTGTGGACACGTTATAATATTGTGTACAAGTTATCACTTTGCTAATCGTATATATACGCGTGGGGATATATATTTGTTGTTACACAATGTGTGGACTTTGGGAAAAGTAACATCTATAAACAAGCAAAAACACTAAAGTGGGCCACAGCCTATCGTTAAATATCCTACACCACTTCGTTTAATACAGCTACTCATGTAACGACTTTTTAAAATAAGACATTATGTGGGAAGTAGCCTAAAAAGTGGTCCAATTCAAGCCATTTTAAATAACGTTCGTCCAGATGGGCACGCAGGGAGACGGGTGGGCGGACATCGATCGATAGATCGATTTAAAAAATGATTTTGAAATAACATGAAGAGATAGATAGACAAGTTTAGATCCATTCAGACAAACTTAATATACCCTTGTACCACGGGTGGTGGAAAGTATAAGAAAATTTAGTTTAATCTTATAAACGGTATAATTAATTGAGCTTTAAATTATATGATCTTTATGAGCCTAAGAATATTTTAAGAAATGTTTTTTTTTTTAATTAATTCTTTTTTCAAACATCAATATAAATCAAAATAAATTATTATCATTTGCCTTGAAATATGTTTTTCTTTCGAGCTTATGCGCTAACAACAAAAACAATTTCAGCAAAAAATAAAATCCATTTAGAACAACCGCATTAAAAATGTAAAAAAATAAAAATCGCTACAAAAACTAAGCGAGAAGAAAAAATGTCTGTTAATTTTCCATTAGTTTTCTCAACTATCCTCAGGCACATCAGATGCCGCACAAATGGCAGAGCGTAACGTTCCTGTCTCCGACGTTTTGCGATCATTGCGGTTCGCTATTGCATGGCATAACACACAAAGGTCTCAAATGTCGAGGTAAATTTGTTGCATAGTCTTTCTTTTTTGTGTTCGCAGTTTGGTGTCTTAGAATTTTTTTATTTGTTTTGATTAAATTTAGTTCGATTTGGACTCGTTTCGTTTAGTTTAGTTTGGTTTTTCACTACACACGTATATATAATATACGCAGATGACGACGAGCATTAATAATCCACCCAAAAAAAAAGAAAGAAGTAAAAAATAAAATAAATGATGTTAGTATTAGAGATAAATAAGTTTTAACTTCAATCAAACTTATGTTTTTGTGTCCGCGAATGATTGTTAAGTGCTTTCGTTTTACATTTCCTTACATGGCTTTATGTTCATTTAATGTTGTTGTCATTGTTTTTCCAATGTTTTGACCAATACTTCGTTAACGGTTATACATCATTGCCATCGTCATCATTTCATAACTGCTGATCGTTTATCATTATAACACCTGCCAAATTTATAACACTATTATGTCACACAACGCTATTATAAAAGGAACTCCATGTCAAACAATGTTAACGAAACCTTTCCTTTATACATACACGTAAAGGCACAAAATAACGCGTAAGTATCTTAACAACAAAACAAAAACAAGAAAGAGAGAGTATTACAAAGCCAATGCTGACGCAGGAATTTGAACTTCAGCGGTGCAAAAAGAATATATGTCGTGCAAAAAAAATTATATTGCATAAGTTTTCAATCATTCATTTCAATTTTATTTCTTATTACGTCTTCTCCTCAATCACTAAAATGCAAACAAAGAAGAAGGTTTACATTGAGTACAAAATGTATTGTGTTGAATAGTGCAAAAATAATGTCAGCAAATTTATCCATAAGAGCCAAAAGTGCTTTTAGTTCGAAATTGGTCTCATCTATTCAATCAATTTGTATGGCATTGGGAAAATCAATAGTAGTTGAAATTCTCGTGGAGTATATTGAAATTAATTCGATTTCCTTGTTCATTCAGAGCTTATATAGACATAATAGTCTTCTACGTTGCTTTTATAAATAAAACAATTTAATACCCCACACCACGCTTAAGAAATTTTCAAAATGTGGCGCTATATGGGAAGTGCCTGAGAAAGTGAATCGAACCATATCAATACCATTCGCCCTTGGGCCAAAACACGTTAGCATAACAAATTTCATCAATATATTTTTGGCTGATCGGTTTAACACAAGCAAACACGACGGACAGACTGCCGATCCACTCAGAAAGTGAATTTGGTTCGATTAGTATAATAAAAGCTGGATCTATCTCAAGGTTCCGGTTCTCCCTGGGTGTTGTATACATCCGCACAAACTTAATATACCATTGTATCCTTGTAGCCTTTTACGCCAGTTGAATATACTAAGTATAACAAGGAGTATGATCAATCCCAACATTAAGAATAATCAACACGGAAACATCAACTCTAGGTGAATTTTATATTACCTACCGATAGCTTATGCACGACATTTGATCACAAGATGAAGCAAAAACTTACTTTTTCGGCTTCGACTACTATACAAATTGTATATCATGTCGTAAATTTCATAAATCATACAAATTGTCTTACAGTATTTTTTCATATAATTTGGCACCAATTTTATACGTTTTTTAGAAAGTCCTAGGTTTGCACCAAACCTTATTTCAAAATTTCATAAGTAAAGTTAATGTTACGAGTCTTTGGAAAGATCATGTACATTCACGTTGGAATGATTTAATAAGATCTTCTTTCATGGAAAAAGTCCCTCTTGAACTTTACAAATCTTCTACAACTGAGTTTTTCTTCCAAAGAGTGGAATTCAAAAATTTGTATTTTCTTTTCGTACTCTGCATTTCCTCCTATGTATTTTCTTTTTGGGGATAAAAAGCAAAACCTTTTCTTATTAAGGATGCCGCCCGTCTAACTTAATTTTCGGCTTTATGATGTTTTCATCAACTTTTTACGCTTTACGA
This sequence comes from Glossina pallidipes, assembly GCA_000688715.1. Classification (NCBI taxonomy): domain Eukaryota; kingdom Metazoa; phylum Arthropoda; class Insecta; order Diptera; family Glossinidae; genus Glossina; species Glossina pallidipes. The sequence goes on from KK500112.1 coordinate 167,748, forward strand.
TTTTGTCAAAGAGAGCCTCAAATGCTGCTAAAAACTTCGAAAAACGCTTTACATGCGAACCAGGGTGGTTTGAGTTACGTACTGTTATAGTTGTGGTTCGACTTCACTCAACGAAATTCGAAGAGTACACAAGCTTATGTTCGTCACGGAACCAAATGCAAAAATTGTCAACGTCTGAACCTATGAATTCGATTTATCATCTGCGGCCGCAATATACTCTTCACATGCAACGAAGCTCAAACGGTGAAAGGATATGGAACTTTATAATTTCCTCAAAGCAACTTTTTATGCCCTACGCCACTTCTGACAAACGTCTGCTTGGATGTATACATCTTGCACCTGGATTTCAGATAGACCCACCTTTTATTGTACCGATGCAGAATCAGTTTTTAAATCAATTTAAGCTTATCAGTCCGTCTGCTTGTCTACCTGTCACGTTTTCCTACGTTCAATTTAAAGCCGGCAATTTTGATATGTTCATAAAATTTGGTTCACCGATCTGTTTTTGCCCAAGGACGAACGCCATTGAAAACGATTCGAATCATTTTTTCGACCACTTCCGATATATGGCTTAATTTTGCACAAGTCTTTATGTGAATAATTCTATCAAGCGAAATGGTGCAGGGCCGTAGCCCACTGTAGTTCTTTTGTTTCCATTTTTATATCTATAACCGAAGGATGATTTTGTCAAAACGATTGAAACGCCCAGAAGAAAGCACCAGAGACCCCAGAGAGTACATATATTCTTGATCAGCATCCAATTCTAAATCGGTTTAATCATGTCCGTCTATCCGTATGTGCAATATCTGTTGTAAACATTTTTCAGTACCACGTTAGCTGAGAACACCGCTGTTTTTCAAAAGGAATAAAAAATTGCTTTTTTGTTCATTACTCATAAACTATAACAGATAAATGTACAAAAATTTGAATGCATAATCTATGGGCGATGCTGCAGGAACTTTATGAAAATGGAAAAATTGACCATGCCTACCCATAACATAATAGTGTATCAAAATTTAATTTTTTTAATACACTTAGGAAGCGCAGCAACAAGCTTTACCCACCAAATAAGGTATATAAAATCTTGGCCCGTTTCAAATTTGGAGTGCTCCTAAGCATACCCGTCTATTCGTACGCCCATCTGTATGTCTGTCCAACTTGAGCTTTTACCCTTGTTTTAGTACAGAACGGCTGATGCAATTCCCTATTTTGAGTATGTTCCAATAGCTGTTTTTTGTCGCTATGATTACCATGACCAAACCATAAACTTTAATTATTTGATGCCTGCATAACTTACAAGACTATTGTATTCATTATTCCCTCATTAAATGATAGGCTTCGAGAAGTTGAAAGTCTAAATGGTAAAAAAATAATAGAAATTCCTTAGGAAGCAAAAAGATACGCTGTATACGACAGCGTCGACCTTATTGAAACCTCAAAACCTATTTAGTTTGAATAAAATAAGAAATAATTTTCTACGCAAACTATTATTATTTAGGTAAATTTGCAAAGTAAAGCAATGTCCAATTAAATGTAATTACATTTATGTAAACAAGTCTTTCAGTTATTGTTTGCAACATTATCATTAATTACTGAAACTCATCGCGCGAATGTGTAATTAAAATATTACAAAATGTTACAGTGTATGCGCGTACGCGTATCATTTCAATTACCATTAACATCATGTAGAATATGCATGTGCATGTGCATGTGTCCATAAAAATATTTCCATCTTTCAATATTTATGTCAATTGCAATTTATAATTATGCCAAAATACATAAATATTTGCATCCAAGAATAGTCAGTCAGTCAGTCATAAATAACAAACGAACTCAAATGTAAATATAGACCATACAGAGCAAAAGAGGAAGAGAGAATAATCAAAAGAAACGAGTAAGTAAAATCCTGAATATTCATGTGCGCTCCATATTAGTTAATACTACATAGCATTTATCCCTTAATGAAAATTGATTAAAATTTAATTATCAGTAAATTCACAAATTACTCTTCGCACATGCCACGCCCGCGAGTTTTCCATTTTTTGTGTAATTTAAGCGTACATTTCGCAAATATATCCATAGACAAATATGTATGTCCTTATATACGTATATACGTATGTAAGTATATATGTGTATGCATTTATGCATGAATATAGTGAGAATGTGTTCACCAAGGTGTTTCAATTTTTACTTCCTTTTTTTAAGTTGTTTACTTTAATTTCCGTTATTCAAATTGAAAATTGGGAATAAAACCCAAAAAGTGAAACTTTCTGCCCTCTCAATAGAAAGAATAACGCGTATAATATACCAGTTTTACTGATTGTGTGCTGCTTTTACTGCAATTGCTGTAGTTGTTGTTGTTTTTAACGACGTATCTGAATATCAATCCGTTAATACTCTTTTTTAAATGATGTATGCACATATTTACAACTTGCGAATTTAAAACCGAGGGGTTTGCCTTGCAAACGCATGATTACGAAGAGTTTATTTACATATTTCTGCTCCATTGACTCACATTGGATTCTTTCTCTAGTCCGTGTTTTATATGCGCAAAATTTTCCGGGAATATATATATACATATGAATTGCGAATGTATGTGCATTGTGGGTACCGTCAGAATTTCATGGTAAATTGCTTTAGCGTTCATATGCTTGCGTGTAATAAAGATGGCTTTCAGTAACTAAAAGCAACACAATTCTATTGCAGAGGGAGAGGTAGTGGAAAATTAAACTCTTAAACGAAGTGAAAATTGATTTGAGCATTTCTTTACAAGCTTCACAAGGCATTAATCAGTTGGGAAATTGGAAATCGTGTTGATTAAGTTTCATCTGACATGGAGAATTTCCAACAATAACTCAAATTATTTAAATAATACGTAAACGCGTTTGTGAGATGATTCAAGGTAAATATAAATTTGGGAATTTTCTGCTGTCACTTGATTTCGAATTTTTTTTTTCAAATTTTTTCATTATGGTGTTCGTTACTGGTTGAGTGAAGTCGTCTTCAACTTGCGTTTTGTAACAAAATGTAATCCTTTAGGTTAGCAAATATGGTCGATGATACTCATTGAATATCATTCGCTTAAAAATTACTTTAACAAAAAAAAAATCTTGCATTTCTTCTCAGCAAGACAAGAGACAACATGTTTCATATGCTAACCTTCAGTCAACCTACATTGTCGCATTCTCAGCTATTTCTCCTTTAATCTAAATGATTATTTTCCAAGACTTTCCTTTGTACATGTTTTCGACTTTGGTCAGTGAAAACGAGACAAGTGTTCAACAATTTTTTAAACACATGTTCGCGTTTTCCATTAAAAGCTGCTCATGGAACTTGGTTACAAACGGAACAATTTGTTGCGTTTCTGCATATTATTATTTTCATTACAAAAACTACACAAAAAAAGTATCTCTGAACTCAAGTAATATAAAGAATTTTCCTTTGAAAACAAATTAATTTACATTGCGATGTTGAAGAGAAACGACTGCACATCATACATTTTGTAATTAATGTAAAAGTAGGACTTCTCAATACACAATTGTTAGATACTTTACATACAGTTTATTATTTTTACTGTCCGAAAATATGACTTACATTTTGATTTTTTCAAGATGACTAACATTTATGGTTTTAATTAAATGAAATTATTAAAAAAAAAAGAAAACATTAAATTTAAGAAGTACGCGCTTAACTTGGCAGCTAATTTATTCTATATCCTTAGACTCTACGATATCTATTGTAAGAGTATATTGAATGCAAACTACGGTAATTTTTCACCTTTCTTTAATATTTTAGCAAATTTTTCACAAATCCATTACTATAATTAGGCAACAATTATTTTATTTTGATTTAGAAAATTTTTCCTAAAATTCAACAACTTTTTTTGAAATTCTACATTTGTTAGCAATAATAGATTTTCTTTTCATTTATCGAAAAAACTCGATATTTCCTTATTAACGATCCTCGTCGTATTATGCTACTTGTCCTTACCTTAGTTAACGAGGAGTACGAAAAGAGAAGAAAAACAGAATTTAAACGAGTTGTTTTCAGATTCGAAACTATTTTCGGATAAAGAATTAACAACATTTTTTAGAGCCTTGTAAATCTTATCGATCAAGGAACCTGTAACTGTCTTAAAGTAAGTCCCCTTGGTATATACCTGAAGAAATGCATTGAAGATTTTGTTATTATAGAAAATCCTGGTCATAGATCAGGTTCCCTTTCGAACTTAATTTTTGCAGATTAATTACTTTAATTTTTTTGACTTTAAACTCTCCTATAACTAGTGGACAGAGGGACAGGCGGATTATACAAAAGTGCCTAGGTATTTACTTTCGATTTATAATACGATACATTTCAATCTAAATAGATGCGATTTGATCACGAATGTAGGCCTTCAACAAACCAAAATTATAATCTCTTTTTGCCTTTTCCATCTTTTTATCCCTTTACTTGTGGACGCGGCAGAAATGAAAGAAACGCATTCATTACAGAAAGAAGAGTAGAGAATTCTTATATAAGACTTAGACAGCTTGCAAACATGACTGCAGAACGCCCGGTTCCCTAAAAAGCCGATGGTGTTGAGAGGTATACAAATATCACTATAAAAACTTAAAAGGAGCAAAAGCGAATAGGACACTATTTAAAAAGCTCTTAAATTTTAACATCTTAATAAAATAGAAAAACCAAAAATTTGTAAAATTTTACTTTCAATTATTATAAAGCAATGATTTCCTTACTCTATTCGCAACTATGTGTCGTACACATCTCTTAACGATCATAAACCAATCCGTAAACCTAAGCACCTTACGTAACAAGTTGTCTGAATTATGCGCACTGTGTGGAAAATATTACATCTCAGTTTCAATGTCAATAATAATTGCCAGAAAAATCGTAAAAATATGTCTTTTACGTTACACGTTTACGTTTTTATTAATTCTTGAACCCTTCCTTTTCTTAATACGCAAAGCACATCCATACAAAGCAACAAAAATGTGAACATATGTAAAAGTTTCCATGTTAATACTTATGAATAAATTTGCATATCAAACATTTGTGTTCCTGTGTGTACACATATCAGAGAATACTTACCAACAATATTTTTTTTTCCTATTTTTCCTTTTTTTTGTTGGTATATTTCTATGCATAAGCAAGAGAAAATACAAGGAAATCCGTATCGTAGCTATACCAACATAAGTAGTATAACAACAAGTTGTATAAGGATGTATGTGCGGCTATGTGCCATGTCCGTAGGGTTTATAAATGTGCCGTTGCACTACTACTATCAAATAGTAACTTCTGTCATGTTCTTCAATATGGTTTCTCTTAAATGCCGCCGGAAAATGTATTCATTTGCCGTACACCCAAGAGTAACATCGGCGACGGCAAAAGGAAATTTACTTACAAATACATCTTTTGAAATCAATGCAATTTGTTTGCGCTATTTAAGGTTCGTGAAAATTCATTAGGAAAGTTTTTATAACGATTTTAAAAATTTAAGAGCGAAAAAAGAAAACAGAGCTTACCTTCAAAAGTTTGGGTCTAAGTGTTCCAATCTTTTAAAAAATTTTCACTTCACACCCTTGCCGGATAAAAATATTTAATGGTCCTAAAGAGGCGACATATTCTGAAAATAAAAGTAAAATATCCTTGAAAAAATGCGAACTTACTTAATATATTTTTCGTGCTACGTATACATAAATACAGGTACTTTATTAATATCGAATATCGTAAACGGTGAATAATACCTGGCATAAGCAGAAGGTTGCAAAATCATTTCCTTTTTTTTGTTTTCTTTGGTTAATATGACCAATCACTTAGGGAGTTTTCCCTAGACGCGTAATGTGGTAATGGTCAGAAGTAGGAAAAGATGAAAAATAGACAAAAGCATGCCTATGTACGCAATCAGTAAGTGTTATGCCTTTCTCGCCTGAACACTCACTATACTTTCGATCAAGTATGGTCAAATCACTTCCGAGATTTGAACCCATAACCACCGACGATTTGCTAGTCGCGTAGCTTATATATTAGATTTTACGCTCAAGTTTGGTCATCACCCCGTTCCTAAGATTAGAACCAACGATCACCTATGACCTTGCTATGACCAACATTAACATGAACCGCTTCTCAGATTTGAACCCATGACCACCGACGACTTGCTAATCGCGATTCTTATGTGCAAGGCTACACGACCGAGTATGGTCGTCAAATCACTCCGAGATTTGAACTCGCAATCACTGACGACGTGGTAGTTATAATTTTTATCACGATTGCAGGGTATGTGGCAGATGTTGAAGATTATCAAAAAATCTCTAGTCGAAATCTAGATCATGATATGAATAAGAATAAACCGAAATCTGTTCACTTCATATACTGACCTTGAACTGTAAAATAAACATCTCTAAAAAGGAAACGAATTTGCGGTTGTTAAATCATTTAAACCACCGATAGTTAATGTAAAAATTAGACGCAGAGATAACTTTTTCCAGTTCTCACTTACAAATAAGATTTCAAATGAAATTAACGTAAAATAAAGTGGAAAAGAAAGTAAAGATTTGCGTGGTTACACGGTATGCAAGCATACATCAAAAATAGGTATAATCTGTCTACAAACATTATGCATTAACCTAAGAATATAAATAAATTTCTGCTTATATGTTACACAACGAGAAAGGGTATGTAAAATTCTCTCTAGGGCAAATAAAGTTGTCTTAACAATTTTTTTCCCATTCTTTTTTTTCATATACTCCTTCTGTATATTTGGAAAACACATTTTATATTGTTTCATTTTCTTATCCAACAATAAAATGGAACGACAAGGACGATAAAGTGAAAACTATGAGGAGAAAACGGAGGCCACTTAAAGTGCAATCACAATTAGCAAAGACACTGCACTGTTGTAAGCATTGAAAATGTAATCAGAAATTTCAGAGTCGTAGCAATGTATGTTTAAAATGTTTATAGTGAGTTCACTTAATTAGTTTTATGAACATACAGCCAGAAGATTGAATTTAATGTGTTTCTCTTCAAAAAGGAATGAAAATGAATTTATATAAAAATGAAGTGCATTTTAATACATACGCAGCGAAAGCACCGACAGATACGAATTCGTATAATCCTGGTTTGATGAGAACGCGAACACAGAAAAAGAGTGTTAAATTAACAATGACAGAAACAACAAAGAATCTCGTAAATAGCTTCAGAAATATCTCTTATATATATATACATACACACATACATAAATACATATATACATATATACCTACATAAAAGCATAGTAAAGACAATGATATACACACACAGATCTGATGAATGCATTGAAAACGTCTGTAGACACATGTATGGACAAACTTTGTCATGTGGAAAATTACTTTTTTTTGCATTAAACTTTTGACAATAAAAAATTTACACACAACTACAAAAGACAAGGTGCAAGGCAAGTAAAACATATTATGTACCATCTAGAACAAGATGGGTGATGGTTCTTATTAGTTACTGTTGTACGCTGCCGTCGCACTCTCTCTTTCTCTCTTCTTGGTACTCAGGTAAGTACTTCTCCGTAAGAATAAAAGTTGATTTTTCTTTTCGTTGTTATTCCATTCTTCTTTAACTAAATACCATTGTTAGCTATTTATCCGAGTATTTGTAAATATTTATATACGTATGTGTGCGAGTCTAACAGTGTGTGTTTGTGTACAAGATCGTGTGTAATTGCGTGAGTAGTTGTTTTCTTAACCTTACATCCTCTTAACCTAACTTCTATTCAAAAACATCTTAAACTTAAATAACTTTCTAAAAACATTTCAAAAAATTAAAAAGAAAAAATATTATAAAATATTTTGTAGCAATTACATTAATTTTTATATAACTTATGTATAAATTAGCATGTGACATGAACGTGCATGCACGTTGCAAAGAAAACGTGCCCAGCTTATGCGGATGTGATCACACTGAACGGCGTGGACGCATTAATTTGGAATTGAATGTTAAAGAAAATACTTTAACAGCACAGAGTAAGTAACAAGAAAGAAAACAAACAAAAACAAATTGAAAAAAAATACGCTTTCAATTTGTGCTATATGGCCTTGAATGGGAATGAAACAAACTTAGAGAGTAAAGCTTTTGGAATCGAAAATTATGCATTATATGGCTAAAGATATTATTTATTTATTCATTTTCTTTTCTATTTTTATTTTAATTTTTTTCTAGTAAAAGAGGGTCGTAATCTTATACCAATGGACCCCAATGGCCTTAGTGATCCTTATGTTAAGGTTAAACTTATACCCGACGAGCAGGAAAAAACTAAAAAGAAAACACGCACTATTAAAGCCTCACTGAATCCCATATGGAATGAAACCATCAAATTGTAAGTTAACTTATGTAAATTCTTATTATTTTTTCACGTGCGGTTCGAAAATCTTCGAAAAATTTCAATACAATAATAAAATTAAATAAATAACAATAGGTGCTTGTGTGTATTCTGACGATTTTTTCTCTTGAAAAAGCTTTTGTTGAGAAAAATTGCTTATTAATAAAAATGTTTTCCATAATTTTCTACAACTTTTGCCCATCTTTCTGGGAACAGAGCGGTACCGTAGCGAAAGAACATAATTGGTTTGGTAGCGATCCAATCATTGAGCCAGTTTCGTACTTCTTCAGCATTTCACATTCGCGTGTCAATCAAGCCATGCATCGATGTCAACAAATAGTAATGGGAAGACGCTTTGTCTTTGAATAGTATAATACTTATCCTTCCTTAAAATAGTATGAAACTTATCCTCGGATTAAATCTTAAATCGATAAATTACCAAAACCCGCATATTTCGCTTATGAAAAGTATACAGTGCCAAGATACATTGGTCAAGCAAGTAAATCCAAACGACCCATGCGGTCCTAATGACCTATTCGTCAATTTAATGAAACTTTCTAGAGAATAATGAGATGCTCACCTAAACTTTGCTCTGTTCCTAGTTAGACAGTTCTGCTTGCACTGTAACGTCTCAGTTACACAATTTAGTTTTATCGCCCTCAACTAATCCCTGCCCTCAATCTGTTCTCAATTAATCCGGCTCTTCACGTTTGTTCTTTGCGCGGGTGCTTACGGATTATCAAACGTATGTCCATCCAGCACGGCAGCTTCAGTCAGAGAAAGGGAAGAAATACTCTTGAGATTTCCTCGAAGCCTATCTTTCACCATCGGCCGTATCAAGAAAAGCATTTCCTAACAATATATAAAAGATAATAAAGCAGAAGAAAATATATGCAGAGAAAATAAACTAAAACAAAGTCTGTGACCAAAAAAACCCTGGAACTTTGGTCCTCAAAGTAGGAAAAGGTCAAAGCTCATGGAATGTAACCGTTATGTACATTGATACTTTGGATTACTTAATGATTTTGGCCAATAGATGTCGCTAATCACAATACATGCAAGAACCTAGAGGAACCAATAACCGGTCATTTTGAAATCTAACAAAAACCTTGTCGTAAATACAAGTTTTCACCTGTTCGTTTTCAATACCACTTCATAAATATCGCAAATATTCTTTATTGTTAAATCTCTCGTGAAAGCGGAAAAGTATGCAATGGCCGATAAGCACTTTGCACTACAACACTTTGCTTATTATAGATACTCATAGAACGACTTTTCAAAATAAGCTGTTATATGGAACGTCGTCGCAAAAGTAGTCCCATCTGAACCAATTTTAATAGAATTCTTTTTTTGACTAAAACATGTCCGCATATTAAATTTCATCAAAATGTTTTGAAATAGCAACCTACAGGTTGAAGCCAAGAAAACAAGGTGTACAGACGGACAGACAAACTTAGATCGATTCAAAAAATGATTGTGAAATAACCGGTACAACGATAGATGGGTCTATCGCAAATCCTCCTGGGTATTGCAGATATTCTCACTTACTTACTCTTGTGCCACAAGTGGCGTCAGGAAGAATTATGTTCACTTTATGGCAAGTTTTTTAATACCGGCCTGTAGACTTTTTGTATTAATTAAGGGAAGAAAAACTTTGTGACGTTTCTTCACTCAAATGCAAACCAATTTTTTTTTTTTTTTGATTGCCAAATGATCATGAATGAGTGGTAAAATCGCTGTACTTTGCGATGTTTTAAGCCTTATAGAATACGGTGGGAAAAAATTAATGACCTAAACGAAATTTATACAATAAACCACATTATCACATAATCTGCATTATCCATTTACAATTCTACTATATTAGGCATATAGAAAATTCTTCGCGGCTTTTTTCTGGGGATGGTCTTGATGGCTTTATACCGAGCGACTGCCACCTGATTGTCTCAAACGAAAGTGTGCTTAAAAGGTGACATTTCAGCTTACATTTTTGCTGACCATAATTTACTAATTCTTTGCTCATGCAAAAAGTTCATTTGAAAATGAGTGAAATATCTAAAGCTATGTGATGCTTTTTTACCATAAAAAAGGAAAAAAAATATAAATAAATAAATTTGGATAGTGTACGGTGAGAATAATGTGAGTGAACGAAAGACCCAGGAATGATTCGCTCGATTCCGTTCCGGAAATTTCGATGTCAAGCATGCACTTACAGTCAGTCACTGGAATAGTCGATAAAATTTTGCAGCTGGTGGAGCAAGACTAGCACGCAAGCCGTTAGAAAGTAGCGGAGGCAATGAACAGGGTACAAAAACAAGCTCGAAACCTCGGAAAAAACCGCGGAGACTTTTCAGTATGACCTAATATTATATGTATAATTACGTAAATATGAAAACGGAATTTTCCCAAAGAGAGCACTAACTATCAATGTAGAATTTACTAAGCCATGGCATTGGCGCAATTTTTTCTTGCTAACGTTAAGCAAACATTTTCAACTTAAAGCAACTCGACTTTATCAGCACGACATAGGCTGCAAAAAAGTTTAACATGTTAAGCTTTGTACCAAAAAAGAATAGATTTTTTTAAGACTTCTCGTAAAAAAATGCATAGGTATATCCAGACTTGCCATCCAGATCAATCGTTAGGTCGAATCACTATGGCAAGAAGATGAAACTGTGAGTTTGATGGGACAAGAGCAGTTTGAACTATTAGTCTGGTGAAACGGCTTATACCAATCACTACTAACAACACCCAATCGATTCGAATGGCTCGATATTTAAAAAAACGCCCGAATATCAAAAAAAATAAAACCAACACAAGGCCACTTTTTCAAATAATATCCGTCCAACCATCCATAAGGCAAAACCAGGTGGTCACAAGTTAAAAGCGCTCAATTGGGAAGCGCTAGTGCATGTGACTTACTCATTACGACGCAAGGAGTTCTTTTGATTACCGCTGGTATGCGTCGGTGGATGGTGGATTTGTTAAGCGACGTTTGTGTACAATGATGACATGAGAGGAACGACTCAATGGATGGAAATAATGAGAGATTTTTGAAGGCTTAGCATCTGCAAATTGCCAGACCGATGAGAGGAATGGTTGGCTAGCGATGGATGCTATTTCAAATAAAATGTTTTTAAAATATTCATACAATAAATAACTATTTTCTATACAAAAATTCCAGTTTCATATTTACGTGCCCATCTGGCTGCCCATCTGTTTGGATTACTATTAGGATCTCGAAACTTTGTCTGAAATAATAAAATTTGTCTTTGCAAATTTTTGAAAAATTTGATTATAAAATTTGATATAAAATTTCAATTTCAGTGAACTTAAACCAGAAGATAAGGATCGCCGCGTACTAATCGAAGTATGGGATTGGGATCGCACATCACGTAACGATTTCATGGGTTCTTTATCCTTTGGTATTTCGGAAATTATTAAGGTATAATTTAGAATATCAAACATCTTAGTGTTCTATGTAATCTTTTATATACATATATGTATATAGAATCCTGCAAATGGTTGGTTTAAATTGCTAACGCAAGATGAAGGCGAATATTATAATGTGCCATGTGCCGATGCGACGCAAGATTTACTCAAATTAAAATCACAAATGCGAGTAGGTATAAAATAAAACCTTTTAATAAATATTAAACTTACTTTGTCTTTTCAAAATTTTTTTGTAAAGAAATCGTCACAGAAGAAACCTTTAGTAATGCGTACCGAAACTAACGCTCAAGCTCAGTCGCGTAGAGATATGTTAAGAACAAGCGATTTTAATTTTATTAAAGTTTTAGGTAAAGGCTCATTCGGAAAGGTAACGAAATAAATTTAGTATGAAATGTAAAAGCAAAAAGTAGTCATAAAACAATATTTCAATACCAAAAAAATAGGTTCTCTTAGCCGAACGTAAAGGCAGTGAAGAATTGTATGCCATTAAAATACTTAAAAAAGATGTTATTATTCAAGATGACGATGTCGAGTGCACTATGATTGAGAAACGAGTGTTAGCTTTATCCGATAAGCCACCATTTCTAGTACAACTACATTCCTGTTTTCAAACAATGGCAAGCGAAAGATAAAAAAATATTTTCCATTAATTTATCATTTATTTTGCTTTATCAGGATCGTTTATTTTTTGTTATGGAATACGTTAATGGCGGTGATTTAATGTTTCAAATACAACAGTTTGGTAAATTTAAAGAGCCAGTGGCGGTGTAAGTTAATCAACTTTGAAAGCTTTTCAAAAAATATTTATTAATTCGAACCTTTGTGCTTTTGTATTAGATTTTATGCTGCCGAAATAGCTTCAGGTTTATTCTTTTTACATACCAAAGGTATATTATATCGCGATTTAAAACTGGATAATGTATTGTTGGATGCTGATGGCCATGTTAAAATAGCCGACTTTGGTATGTGCAAAGAAAATATTGTCGGGGATAAGACAACCAAAACATTTTGCGGTACTCCAGATTACATAGCACCAGAGGTAAATATGTTCGTTCATATGTTTTAAATGATACCCAGAGCTTAGAATAACGCTTTTAAATAAGCCTCAATCATCAAGGATATATGTATATATATACACTCAACTCTTTTTTTACAAGCTCTTCTTAAAACGATTTTGATATAAAGATAAAATTTTTTTTAAAAGATACTTATGTATACAGCGACAGTCGAAGGAGAATTTCAGCTAGTAACTGCTGATTTAATTCGCAGGACTTCAAAGTACACATTTTTCACACGAATTTTTTGTTTTAGCACGAATACAAAACAAAACAATTTCATGAAATTTACAATTTCACAACGTCTCACTGAATCTTGGATATCAAGAGTTACATAAGCAACTTGATAAGCCAAAAAAAACGGCCAGGAGGGCTTAAGATAGACACACATTTTATTCTGCCTATCTAAGCTAATCTGTCCGTTTGTCTGTCTCCCTGAACGTCTCATGTATGTCTATATTTTTTGGATACAACCTACACGTCGCAACATTGCTAAGTTCTGATGGCCTTTGGTATACTCACATGTTTTGGAAAGTCGTTATGTGGAAAGAAATTGCTATTTGCAAAATTTCTCGACAAAAGTTGATGAGTAATAGAATTCGACGTTGCAAATTGGCATAAAAACTTTGGTTCAGCTACGGCAATTTTTGAAACAAAATACTTTTCCAGGAAATAAAGCCATTGCTTCCAAATTGGGTGGCAGATATAAAATAGACCAGCTAACGAAAGCGACCATAATTTGAACAATTTTTTGCAATATATTCGTGATCATATTCATTCGTGTACGATATTTTTGTTTAATTAATTATGTTTAATATTTTTTTTTTTAAATTATTAAAATTGTCTTTATTATTAATTTAGATTATTTTATATCAACCTTATGGAAAATCAGTCGATTGGTGGGCTTATGGAGTTCTATTATATGAAATGCTAGTGGGTCAACCCCCGTTCGATGGCGAAGATGAAGAAGAACTTTTTGCTGCTATTACCGATCACAATGTTTCATATCCGAAAAGTTTAAGCAAAGAAGCTAAAGAGGCTTGCAAAGGAGTAAATAATATTTTTTGATATTTTTCGAAATTACAAAATAATTACGAATTGTGGAATATCTCATCATCTTTTTTAGTTTCTAACTAAACAGCCCAGTAAACGTTTGGGCTGTGGAGCAACTGGTGAAGAGGATGTACGCCTACATCCATTCTTTAGACGAATCGATTGGGAAAAAATTGAAAATCGTGAAGTACAACCACCGTTTAAACCGAAAATTGTAAGAAAGAAAATTTTGCATAAAAATTGTTTGGTAAAGAAAAATCAATCAAAAAGTAAAAACAAAAGAAAATTTTCAATAAGCGTTTTAATTTTCTCCCTACACCACTTTATTAATTCCAAAAATTATGTGTTATGAGAGGGCCCTGTACTTAGGAAGAGGCCGCGAACGTAAACCGACCGTTGTTCAAATTTAGCGGTGTGCATTTTGTTCAGTTGATTTTTATATCAAATTACTCCTATGAACCCATTTCCATCATAAAATACTAAAAATTGGAATTTTTTAAAGTGAAGGCTTACTTGTCATAAGATCGATAATATGACAGAGAGTTCAAAAAATTGATATATTCAGTCTTTTTGATACCAATTTAGTGTACAGACACTGTTGTACTTACATACTTACAATTAAAATTATAAATTAAATAAAGAAGAATGCTACGACTTCGAGCCTCAAATTTAAGTGCAGTTACAGCTTAGGTATTAAAAATCACCTACGTACAAGAATAGAAAGTTTACAAATTCAAAAATATTTAATACTTGAGATAATTTTAGAAACATTAGACTTAAGGTCTAATTTTCTGTAATCAAGGGGTTCTGAGGGCTGTAATGATGTGATTTGACGATTTCTTAAATCACGAAAGCAAAGGCAAGATTCTAGAATAAAGGAACGAATTATCATCATTACGCCGCTTAAGGAGTATGTGGAACAAATATTTTTGTCAATAAAATATGAATAAGTGATTTTTCTGGGTCCTAAATGCAATCTGGTTAATTCGTACATATGGTATCGTTGAACTGAACAGATCGTTAAATAATCGCTTATGGAAACTTTCTTGTAATTTATTGACCTGTATCAAGGTGAAGTTTTGTTCCATAATAATTGTTGAGTTTCTTTATATGTATGACAATTAATGGTATGTTTTATATCAGAGTAATTGAAATAATTGTGAAATAATTTATGAATTTGTCTATAAAGTCATTACATGGAATATTTACATGACTAGAAACTTTAGCATATTAGAAGGACATTAGAAAAGCGTTAGTAATCATTATTTCTGCCATTTCTTATAGTTTCAAAAGCATAAATGGAGCCCATACATATTACAGATCCCTTATATACACCATACATGTCATGCTATTTATGAGAATGGCGTAGAGTGTATCGAACGGCCCTATGACAAACAAGTAAAATCACTATAGTGTGGCACGGTCCACCAATAAATACTTTACACCACTTCCCTTAATACAAGAAAACAAGGCGGACAAACGGACAGACAAGGTTGAGTTGACTTAGAAAGTGATTCTGAATTGATAGATTTAATATAAGGTGGATCACCTTAAAGTCCTTCTTTTAGTTACATATACACGCACAAACTTAATATATCTTCGTACCACAAGTGGTATAGGGTTAGAAATAAGGGCAACATTGTTTCTTAAAGTCTGAAATTCTTAATTAAAGTGAAATATTCCAATCCTATGATACTACTACTAATTTTTGGATGATTCTTTACAGAAACACCGCAAAGATGTGTCAAATTTTGACAAACAATTCACATCGGAGAAAACAGACTTAACACCCACCGATAAGGTGTTTATGATGAACTTAGATCAAACAGAATTTGTTGGATTTTCATATGTTAATCCCGATTACACCGTATCATTATAAATTGCCTAAGCCCCAGAAAATCTTTGTAAAGCAAAGCGAGAAAAGATGACAAACGAGTATTGAGCATAAGAAGCAAATGGGAAAGTAACAAAGTAATTGTAAAAACATTTCGACTTTATTTTACAAAAAAATTAAACTTAAAGTTTTATTATTCAGAAATTATTTAGAAAATATGTAATTGTTTTAAGAGAAAACCTTTGAAAAAGAGAACACGAAATTAATTTAGGTAAAAAAGTTTCAACAAAAGCAATATTATTTATATAAATATATTTATTTAGATATACTTTGTAAAGTTTTTCTTTATTCTTTTTGTTTTTTTTTTTTTTGTTTTTTTAATAAATTAAGACTAACTTAATTTAAAATTATTTTTAGTTTTACTATAAACTAAATAAATGAAATTATATACGTATATATATGTGAATATATGATGAAATTATATATATATATATATATATATATATATATATATATATGTATATTCAGATACATATATATGCAAAATTAATACAATTTTATAAATTATTAAGATTTCCTTATTAAATAAAGCAAAATAATTTTTTACTTAAGATTCTAACTTTTTAGAAGATTTCAAAATAATGTTCAAAATTTAATGATTCGATTTAATAACGTTTAAAAGAAACGTGGTGCGGTAAATGTTTGTCGATATCAAGGTAACTGCAAATTATGGAGTCACTATTAGAGTAGAGAGCTTGCAGCTATCTATAAAGGCAGCATTTCTTTTACCATCACGTGAAAAATTGTTCGTTCGTTAAATTGCTATCGAGCAAGATATTCAAATTATGATCGAATTTATTCGATATCGAGAACCATAAACCAACCTCTTACTTTACAACAAAAGGCGGAGTGTTAAGCAATCTAAAAATCATTTGTTTTTTTTTCAATAATTTTCCAAACGACTTTGGAAACATCAAACAAGGTACAGATGTACATTCATTATTGCTAAAATTGCTTACTTTTGACTTGACATTCATTAAATGCTGTCAAAACACGTGTTCTCGACTCAAAAATATCAGCATTCAATATATAGATAGATTTGAGAAGAGCTGACGTGACCAACCTTAGGCAATGCAGTTACAGCTTCCTAGTTAATCTTTTGTAATAATAGGAACTTCACGGTTATGCCCACTTAACAATCGGTTAAATTTGTAAAAAGTAAAGGCGGCAAATTACATTTTCTACTTATTTTGTCAAATATTTAATCTACGATTACAATTCGCAAAAGAAATCAATTTACCTAACAATAACTAATCTATTATTAGCTAAACCAATTAAAATTATATTTAAGAACTTTAAGTTTTGTGTGACAAAATTAAACGCATTTCATAAACTTATTTTAGCTAAACATTTACTTATATATTTTAGGCTTAGCTTACCATAAGTAAGAAATGAAATAAATTTCAAGTAGGATAATTACATTCGGCTTTGACTGAATCTCTTTCACCCATAATCGTTATCCTAAAAACTACTTAAAAAAAATGCAAAAAAGGTAATTCCTTATTGTTTAATATTCTGCGGACGTGGCTGTCTGTGCCACTTTCAATATCTTTTACTGCATTTGAAAACGACGTTTTCATTTTTCCTAATGGGAGAATGTTTACCCCAGACATTACACAGTTAGGCAAACGGGCAAATTGGGAAACGGACAGATCGATAGATAGGCAGTCGCACAGATGGACAGGAGGATATGCGTAGGAGCATTTCGGATTTGACATTGGCGAACAATATACATACTTTATAGGTTCTCTAAAGCTTCCGTCTGGGCGTTGCAAATTTTTTGACAAAAAAATGAAAATTTGTTGCTAAACAGATGTGACTACTTTTTTCCATTTTTATACAAGTACCATTCCATTGCCCACAAAATGTATGTTCATATTTTTATAAATATATCCGCTGTAGTTTGTAAGTAATGAACAAACAATCAATTTTTTTTTCCTTTTGGATAACAGAGATCTTCCCAGTTTACGTGACACCGTAGGCGAGTCCTTCAATCGATTTAGTCCCTTTTCATACGAATCTCCATTCTTTTTGGTCAAATTTAAAGCCGATATCTGCAGTTTTGCTGTCACTACAGATAGGCGAATATGCTTAAATAGATTCAGAATGAAAAACTTACGTATGCACCTAACTCTTTTGTAGACGGCATGTGCATTCCTTAGAAATACGTGCAAAAAAAATCGTGTACAAAAATACATGCCACACGTGGCAGATTTGGTGATATGTTCCGCAACTTGAACAAATCGTGTAAGATGAAACTCTGTTTGTGTTTTCAGAAAACCACGAAAAAAAGTAATAATGGAACCCATATTACATATTTATAACACAAAAACCATTCATTTTTGTTACAAAACACAAATTGAGATTAGTGTATAAGTCAAAATTCAGTCCACGAGTACATACAACATGCTAAAATTACAATTTCGCAGGATTCTCTCAATCGCATTTTGTTGCTGTGTATATAAGTTCCGGTGAGACACTGTTAAAATTAGAATTAAAAAAGTTTTTTTTTAGGTTCGTGTTAAAACAAAACATCCATGTAAAAATAGTGTGTTCGCCTTCATTGTTAAACCGCGTTATTTCAAAATGATATAAAAAAGACCGTGTAAAAAAGAGTTGGGTGTACTTTATAAGATGTGTGAAGACACCTACTGGGTGTAGTAAACGTTTTAATACAAAACGTATAATCGAAACGAAAGGAAAATGAAAATATCAGAACTGAGTTTTATGTATTTACGTTATTGCTAAAGTCCTATTTAAGTGGTTTAAAGAATTTTCTATTCCTCACGAATTTATTCGACCTTTAGGATTGCTTTCCAAAATAAAAAACATTACTTACTTATAAGTTAAAAAATTAATTTTTTGAACTAATAATCTAAATAGAGCCACCAAGCAATAGTGTCACCAAGCGAAAAAAATATTCTTTCACAAAATCACTAGATAAGTCACCAGAATGTCAGTTTAAAGGTTAGTAATAAGATTTTCTGTTCAAGTTAAACTTATTAAGCGCCATATCTCTTTCTTTACCTTAAACCTGTTAAGTGTTCAATGATTAAATATCTTAAGATTAAAATTTATATTCTTTTTAATTTAGCTAATTGTATGTTTGTATATATTTACATAAATATAAAAATATTTCGTATGTGAACTTCTCTGCATTCTACAATCTTTTTCTTTTTCTGAACGCCTCATACAAAGGCAGACAAACTATCTCTCCACAGAAAGATCCTAAGAGTTTTGAAAGCGGAAAGACGTGTGGACGGATACTCCTTTTTACTTGAAATCAGACAATATTATAAATAAATATTTTATATAAATCTTCTCAAACCAAATATTACTATCGTATGCTGTAATGACTTAAGTCGGGTTAGCATACATCTTTCAGTTAAAGCTTTAAATTTGAAATGAAATTTAACAACTTAATCGAACATATTATGTTAGCATATAATAGAAATAATACAGCGTATAGAGTTTATAATATATTTTATTTTCTAATAGCTTGAATTCTTACTAAACAAAAAGAAACGGTGTAATCAAAAATTACTTTTTCAAAACTATAGCTTTAAATAGTAAGAACGCGAGATGGAATGATTTCCCGTACCTAAAAGAGTTTGAAAAAACGAAGTAAAAGAATCGCAGATGAGCCCTTCATATTCGTTACTTTATACGAAAATATTTTGCCTGCTTGTCTTTCCTCGCAGACGTCTCTCCAAAAGTTTTATTTATGCGTAATACGTAACTTCAAATATGTTGCTTATTGCAAGGGACAGTTGTGAGTTGCTTGAGTCAAATTTTGCGTATAAAGATCGCATGCTATAATGTAATACACAGAGTGTCACCAAACACATGTATACTCACATTGGATGATTATAAAAACAATATATATTTAGATGAATTGCAGATTAAGAGTACAAATTAAAGAAGCCAGATGTAAAATATGTTTAGTCAACGCAAATGTTCAAATTGATCCCCATTTTGATCCAAACATTGTTGATAACACGAAGCAATGGAATCGCAAACGTGGTGAACCATTTTTTTAGGGATTTCATTGCATGCTCTATCAATTTCAGCCTTTAAGTGATCGCGTGTTGTCGGTTTTGTCATATAAACTTTATTTTTGATGCGTCACCACAAAAAAAAAATGCAATGACGTGAAGTCTGGGGAGCGTCGGGGCCATTCGAAGGCACTTATTCGCACAATCCATCTGTTTGATATTTTCCTGCAGCAAATTTAAATAAACGGTGTTTTATAAATTAGAAAAATTAAGATATTCAAGTGTGTGTACATTTTTTTTGGGACACTTTGTACATGTGTTAACAAATTCTTTCCATTTTTTCATAATATTCAACTTTACTTAAAAACATGCTTAAAACTTGAAACATTCGGCATCATTGTCTATGATATTTTGCTTTTTATCGGGCAACAGAGCTGCTGATCTGCTACATATAGCTAGATCGACGTATGCAAAATCTCACAAACATTTAGATCATCTCATCAGAGTTGAGGGGCTTCCCACTTAACGTGGAGCACATCGCATCGGAAAGTTTAAACCATTCCATCTGGTAATGTCAAACTTTTGAGATCTCGCCTCATAACTATATCATCGCTAGTTTTCTTTGTTTGTAAACATGTATGTCAATTTCCGTATGAAGAATTTTTAGATCCATCTATACACGAATGTGTTGTTAATTTAGTTATTTTTGGGTATACACCCATGAGTCTGAGAACTGAGTAACAACAGCCTGGAATTGACGATTTTTGGCAATTGTTCATCAATTGTTGCCAATCCACTGTTTTCCTCAGCTTATCTGCTCCTTTTTACTCAATCCATTGATGAATCGAAAGTTTCTCTTTATTGACTAATTGACACGGCACAATGCTTGACATTGACGGGCTCACTCGTGAATAATTCTTGAACTACGATTGTGTAGCAGGTGATTTTTGCTCAAACCATCCACTATTTATGATGAATCGCGGTTAATGTTAAGTTTAGCTGTATCCTTATCTGAAAAAAAAAACACAAATTTGGACGAACGGTACTTTTTAGCTTACCCTAAGCGAACCAAAAGGCCCTAAAATCTTTCTTTCCTCTCGATAATTGAATATATATTTAGTTTATTATCGATTTAGTTCTTATTATTTCAATTTTATTCTTTCTCTGCTATGAACACTTCATTTTTATTTTATGTGTATATATATATATATATATGTATTGATTGACTGATATAGATATGATATAATACATGATGATTTTAAACCTGTTACAGACTATAAGGTATAATATTTAGATTGCAATAAGCATTTTGTCTATGAAATTTCATATATGGACATCAAATAAAAATATTTATGCCCGATTTCACATTTCTAACTACAAATTATCCGCCTGAGTGGCGGAGTAGGCAAGCGTCTCGACTAGAAATTCAATGGTCGTGGGTTCAAATCTCAAGTGCGGTAGAGTTTTTAATAATAATAATAATAATAATAATAATAATAATAATATCAATAAAAAGAAAAAAAAATAAAGCCGAAAGCCTTAGATGCTAGTGCTTTAAGACTTTAGTCTTAGAATTTATTCCTTGGCTAAAATTTATATAATAATAATAATAATAACTACAAATTACAATAGCAAGCAGTAGACAAACGGATAATATAGTCGCTTACGTCGGCTAAGCCGACATAAAGAGCAACATATAAAGACACTATGAGTCTGCTCTTTTCCACAGCGTTTTATAAACGAAATAAAAAACTAACATGAGCCTACGTATCTATAAGAGGCAGGTTTATTTGCAAAATCACAAAAAAAAAAGGGAAAACATTCTTTCAATGAATAGAGAACACAATACCTAATACCGAAATAAACTTAATATACAATAATATATACATATGTATAAAATTTCGGTGATTTTATTCCATGTTCAGTTCAAGTTTGTACGTTTAAATGTTTGGAACTGGATATCAAGACGACTCTTACATATACTACCTTCGAATATACGTGTGGTTTTCAGCCTTTATCTCCTTTCTTGCCTTAGAGGATTTACAAATTCCTTCGAAACTATAAACGGCTATAAGCCGATTCTGCTTGTATATAATAGATCTAAACTCTTAGATGGTGGTTACAAAAAACGTTATACAATACAGTATTGCAATATTTTTCATTAAATAAAGAAGAATTGCAAACATATCTCATAATTTTCAAAAAAAGAGTAAAAAAATAAATATTTTAAATAACAGAGAATTAATTTCAAACTTCATATTCATATATAAATATTTGCATATACAGCTGATATTGATAACGATCTAGTATACGTACGATACGTATGCGCTATATAAAAGAAAATGTAACAAAAAAAACCTACCTTTGAATTTGTAAAAAAGAATTAATTCACGCGAAATACTCGTTGATAATATAATGCTAACTCCAGCGTTATATAAAATCTTAGTAAAAGGATAAACATGCCGCACGGAATTACGGCACGGAGGTATACTTGGCCTTTTTTTTTTTAAATAACAAAATCTTAAAGTTTATTGTATTAAATAACCAAAAATTTAAAACGCCTAGTATACCAGAGTCCTTATATAGCAAAGAAAATATTTCAGAAATTGAAAATACATGTATACATACGTATATATAGGTGTCCACTGCTTAACACCGTTAACGTACTTCACAAATACAGTATCAAACGAGGACGCCTACATGTATTGTTGGGAAAACGAAAAAGAAGAAAAAAAAAGAGAACAACACAAATAAAAATATCAAAGTATCTTTTCAAAAATTACAAGGAAATTGAAATTTATAAGTCCTTCCATTTAACAATATCTAAGCCAAATGTAAACAAAAATTGATTCATTCCGAACTCTTTTTCGATTCATGGCATTTTCCAATCTCTGACATCTATATCCATAGAAAAATTGTTTGTGAAAATTTTATAATACTCATCCGATTAATTCCAATTTGTCAAGTGCCCTTTTTTACTTAACTAAACCTGCTTTATCTCAATGAGTATACAATTTCTTCTATTCAACTATATTGCCTTCTCGCAATTATTCTACGACCAATAATTGTAAGTTATGTACCATAAAAAAAAAGTTCGAAATTTGATGAACTCTTATTGACACGTTATCCCAATAAACATTGTAACATAATTTTATGCTGATATCTTAAATAAAATTATAGTATATTGAAAAATGCAGAATGTTCTTCATAGCAATTAAATTAAGAAAAGCAAATTATATTTTTCTTAGGACAACATTTCGACGACTATCAATCGTTTTAATGATTAGCGTAAGCTTTATGATGAATTGATGTTAAATCAATTGGCTAATGGAGACCATTGTCAATTTTTTTTTTTAAAATTTCTAAAAGATTGCTTAGACAATTTTACAGTTTTGTTCAAACTCTCTCCTGTGAATTCAAGAAAAGCAACTAAGAAAATTATATTCATCTGGGACCGAATCTTTCATATCCATCAGCGTTATCCTATAAAAGATTGAAAAAAAAGGATAAATATACAATAAATATGTATACTCTGTAATAATGGGTGGGCCTGTCCGATTCTTTCTATGTTTACAAAACATTTTTGTGAAAATTTATATCATGGTTTATGAGCAAGGAGCAAAAGACGCGGAAAGCAAAAGTCTTATCACTTTTGGATGCGTGCACGTGTGGGCTTTTTAGGCCTGTTCTTTGACCTGGCTTTTGAAGTTTGTTACTGCGCGTTAAAGAGATATTAAAAACAGAATTACATTTCGATATAACGATATAACATTAGGTAAACGAGGTCAACTTTTACAAAGTGTACGTTCCAATTTTTGTGCACTTAAAACTTAAACTTTGTGCAATGAAATTGTAGGCGTCTCTTTCGACCGATTTGAACTCGGCTTCATTTTCATGGTCAAGAAAATGCTTACAACAGACACTACGCAGACGGTGGACATGCTTAAATCTATTCAGAATTTTATGTTGTTTAAGTATATATATACCCTGTGGGTGGGCTGAAGCTTCCTTGTGGGCGTTGAAAACGTTTTGGTAAAATTACATTTTCGCTGATGGGTATAGAAATAAGCAAACTTATAACTTGCAATCCATTTTCCTCATTTGACGATTGCACAATTGTAGATGGGGATTTGTAGGATTTTTAAAAGTAAACAAAGCGAGAGTATATATGAGATGATATATATTTTACTCAGAATAATTTACTGAAACTTGTTCCCCGAAGACATGTTATACTAGCATTTGTTTAGCAATAAAGCGTTATTTTAAACTTTCGATTCCATTACAATTCGGTATCCAACATTTCAATGTATCCTGGAGATAAAGCGAATCTCCAAACGCGCCCTTCCAATATAAAGTCAAAGCTAAGCTAAAATCTTGAGGCACTAATAAATTGATAAAAAAAGAAAAGCCCTTGTCACTCTACTTAGTGGAGCCACCGAGGAAAAGATTCTTCCCTACTAAATTAATAAAGCAAACATCTTGATCTGTAATCAGCCAAGCCCCAGACGACTTGTTTGGAGGTGTAGAATACCGAATTGGAACATAAGATAAAGGGACATATACTCACTGTATTAGACCAAATGCAGGGTATTCGAGCAAATGTTTGACGCTGTAGCTGACGATGAAAAACTTTATTTTTCCAAACTTTCTTCCTACTTTCCCTAAGATCCAAAATGCAGCAATCGTCTCTTCGATACTTCCTGTAAAGCTCCTTTAGCGTTCGCGTGTAGTCATTTAATCCTTCTAAGTCCTTAGATTGCTAATCATAAAATAAACGATAGATTTCGCTGTGCTCCAAAAAATTATATATTAAAGGTAGCACTGTATAAACTTCGTACAATTAATATTCATATGGGCATGGGATTCCCCCTGGCAAGGGCCTCCTCTAATCTCTTTTGCTTGAAAGTATTTACAAAACATTATTCTACCGCAAAATGAAAACATACTTTAATAAACTGCATTTTTGAAGTATACCTTGCTTTAATCTACTCTCGGTGGCTTCTCTAAGAACCAAGTAAATAGTAAGTGGTTTTGATGTTTGGATACTTTGCCGCACTGCCACAAAGATTATTCTTGAAAAAAATAGCATTAAGGAATTCAAGCCCGTAATAGAACGTCAACCTTTTTCTACCACTAAGGTACTTGTCGGTCGCCGGCAGTAGGCGTGTATTTGAAAGAAAGAACGTGACTAAAATCATTTTATACATATTTTTAAAGGTCTCTAATTTGCCTCTTATAAGAGACAAAGATTATTAATACAAATACGCATAGAGCATCGTACGATGTTGTATGTTCGGGCAGATGCCTAATTCAATGCTATAAAAATAAAATAAAACCACCATAGTGGAGTCAACATTAAATATACTCCATCACATTGCTTGATAGTTATACATATAGAGACTTTTCAAAAACGGATGTTGTGTGGAAAACTGTCAAAAAAGTGATCCGATTCGAACCTTGGGCCAAAATACGTTCGTACTCCAAATTTCAAAAAGTTTGCGATCTTTAGTTTGAACATAAGGACACAAGGAGGACAGATGCCCAGACGGACAGACAAACAAGCATACATCGGTACAATAAAAGTTGGGCGTATCTCAAGTCCTTTTGGCACATCTTACATGGCGTAAAGCGAAAAATAAAATGAAATGGAAAAATTTATTATAATAGTAGTAATGAGTAACGAACAAACGAATGAATGAATAATAGAACAAATCATAGTTGTTTAAGTAATTAAAATTAACTATAAACTAAACGGTATATTAAAATGAAATTAAAATAAAAAATTATCTTATAATTCACTGGATTTTCGATTTAATAAAAACTAATGACTAACAGTTGGTATGTGATACAAATCAACTAAAAAAAGGAGCCCTCCGGCCTGCAGATGCTAATTTAAAACAAAATTATCAGCTCACATTGTAACTTCTTATATTTATTATTATACTTTAATAAAAGTTTAATACAAAGTGAAAACAATTTAATTGAAATAAGCAAACATAAGCTGTAATGTACATTGCGTTATGAAATTTTAAGTCAATAAAATTTAAGAATTTAAAATAGAAATGATAAACTTTTTTCTTTAAAATTTTTATTAATTATTAAACGATGGAAAAAAATAAAGAACTATCTACTTACGATGTAATAAAGTTTACATAACTATAAACAATACAATACAATAACTACAAGAGCATTAGTACCTATCTAAAAATAAGCATTTACTAAATACATTTAAATCTAAATGATGAACTAGCATTTCTAATAATATCGCATAAGCGCGTTTCATTTAAAAATAGTAAGAAAATATTTCATTTTCATTTAAAGTTAAAGTAATGAAAAGACAAAAGTACGCTTTAAAGCGAATTTTCAATACCCACTACTCGCATGCAAATCTATACAGCGTACAAAGAATATCACTAATTGATAATGTAAGTCAAGCAGAATAATTTTTGCATCCATTTTCTTGGTTTTTCCTAATATTCGCAATCAATGTTAAAACGATGTCTGCCAGAAAGATGTTAGAAGCTAATTCACATTTTCACAGTTAATGATAACGCCGAAGTAGTGTTATATGCCTTGACAACGAATGGTAGACGGACCAACATTGCTGAGTGCTTTTGAAATGAGCAGGAGAGACAAAGGAACATCGTTCAGGACCTAATACGTACGTACCAAGTCTGCATTCGCGGGTTCAAGTCTCAATGCGATTGAATTTACTTTGATTATAGCTAGAGTGCACGCTCAGCCGATAAAGGCATAACTCTTACCAATTGTGCACCCAACCGCTAAGCTAAGGCCGCTTACCTATCTCTTTGTTTTTCCTCACTTTTTTCTGACCACTTCAGCGTTACACGAATAAGTAACATCTCCTAAGTGGTCAGTCAAAAACGAAAAAAAAATATACGGAATTCACACTATGTGGTGGTGGGTACACACCCTACGCTATAGATAACAAAACAGTTACTTTACCTTTAAAAATGAACCAAATTAAAAAATAGAAATCATATATATACAAAAAAAAACTAATAAAAACTCTATAATGGGCCACGGTGCCATTAAATACCCTATACCACTCCGCAATTATGAACGTAAGGATTTTTTAAAGTAAGGCGTAAGGATAAGGAAAGTGTTTGAGAAAGATGTGGGGTATAATAAAAAAGCAAATAAACTAATATAGATTATTTCCCTAAATTTTATTAGGTGTAAAAGTAATTTTTCTTATTTCGTGAAGAATCATTTATTTAATTATTTAAACTGTATTTTCGAAAAATAAACGATTTCTTCTCATTAGTTGTATTAAATATTATATTAATTATATTACATGAAAAACAAAAACAAACAAACAAAAATGAAAAATAATTATGGACACTTCAAGTAACCACCTAAATATATATATTTTAAGAATTTTCAATAAAAATTGCATTTTAATTTTTAATTCAAATTTAATTCTGTGCAATCGAAATTCAACACGTAAGCTACATAAATGATACAAAATCATAAAAAACAACAACCTATATATAAACAGATATATATCATTGCCTCTTCAAATATTATAAAAAATTAACAAATTTATCAAATATTTAAGTGTGTACTAAAAAATTTAATCAAACTATACTAAAGAAGTAAAATGCATTCAAAAAAAAGAAAAAAATTTAAATATATATACAATTCTTTTAAATCTTAAAAGAAGAAAAAAAACGAGTTTCATTGAAAAGACATTAATTCTCCATGCATAGGGAATGGCTCCCTTGCTTTCCACTCGTCGTCCAATACAAGGCAAAAATCTCAATTTTAGCAGTCACTGAATACGTTACGAAACCAAATACATTGCTTAATAGGGCAACTCAATTTTCTGTCGATATCCTCAATGAAATTACAGTAAGCATTAAGGAATTTTGAAATTTTAATAAGCATTACGGCATTTTCCCTACGTTGAAAAAATGCGGAATATTCTTCAATTCAATTCAATTAAGAAAAGCAAATTATACTTTCCTCAGGGCAACATTTCGACGCCTATAAATTTCTTTAATGGTTATCGTAAGTTTCATTATGAATTGATGTTAAGTCAGTTGGCTAATGGAGGCCATTGCCAATTTTCTTTTTAAGATTTCTACAAGATTGCTTAGACAATTTTACAGTTTTCTTCAAACTCTCTCGTGTGAATTCAACTAAAACAACTAAGAAAATTTTGTTCAGTTGGGACCGAATCTTTCATATCCATCAGCGTTATACTATAAAAGATTGAAAAAAAGGATAAATATACAATAAATATGTATACTCTATAATAATGGGTGGGCCTGTCCGATTCTTTCTATTTTCACAAAACATTTTTGTGAAAATTTATATCGTGTATCTGTAGTGGTTTATGAGCAAGGAGCAAAAGACGCGGAAAGCAAAGATCTTATCACTCTTGTTTGCGTGCACGTGTGGACTTTTTAGGCCTGTTCTTTGACCTGTTGTGGTAATTTTCAACGCCTGAGGCAAATTTGTAAGTGAAATCTTCCTTTTTGCGAACGAGAGAATGTATATCACAGATACCACGCACTTGGGCAGGCAGAAAGGTGGACGGTCTAACAGAATTAAATTTTGATATAACAATATAAAATTAGGTAGGCGAGGTCACCTTTTCCCTTTTTTGTGTTAGAATGAGCAAAAAACCTCTCAAATTACATGGTACTGTGTAAGGCGTTATAAGGAAAGTTGGAAACAAGTCAATGTATCCGATTTCATCAAAATATCTCAAAAATTTCGCCATGTAGGTTGAACACAAGGAATCAAGGAAGGCGGACAGCCGAACAGACAAACTTAGATCGATTCAGAAAGTGATTCCGGGTCTGGGTCGGTCCATCTCAAGGCTTTAACCAAGTTTCAGTGAAGGCCAAACAGGAGAACTGCGTGCTCACTGAATTTAGAAAAGTAGAGCGAATATTTAAGTTAGGCCCCTAAGATTTTAACGAAAGTTACTAGGCCTGAATAACCATTTAGTTGTTGAGGATGGAAGAACTACTTAGTAAGAGATCTAATTAGTATTATGGAGTCGATAGTGAGGAATGAATTCCTTAATTAAGAATCCAGCTAACCGCAATGGTTTGCTTAGCAAAATTTCCATATATTCAGCCGGACCTAATAGTTTAAAAGACGAGATAGCTCTAAGTTGAGATGGAACCAATGTGAAAATGCTTACACGCTTCAAATTGGCGAATGGGACATTTTCAACCAGATAACTTTTTATGTTATCGACAGAGGTGCCAGACGCTAGTCTTAACACGAATATTGCCTTTCTCTGCGGGTACTGCCGACAAGCAGACGTCATGCCTAGTAGAAACAATAGGATTCGCAGGTAGAGAGTTTTGAGTTGCCGAGAATATAGAGAGGATGCCCAAACTTGCACGTGGAGCTTGTGCGAGTTGGCCACCATGGTGACCAGCAGACAGCCCAGAACAGCCAGGGTAAGAGGCGAATTTGCTATTTTTATTAATATGTTTTGGAGATGCACGCAGAGTAGCCTGAATAGCACCATTGGGAGAAGATACTCTTGCCACTTCAGAATAGCTAGAACGAATGGAGCTTCATAACTTATTTAAAACATTTTTATCAGCGGCCAACACAACGATAGCGAAAACGCTAACATTTTTTGTAGGCAAGGATGGAGCACTCACATGGGTCGATTAAGATTTACGCGAAGATGGAGGTGAAGTACCACAAGCTACACTACCCGTTGTTCTTTTATAGACTGGGGAAGAAGATGGCCATTCTAGGTAGCGCCACTCATCGCACATTATCGTGATATTTTCAAACCATCCACACAGTCACGAGCTTTTTGCTTAATTCAGAAAACCGATTCCGTGTATCCATGAAAGCTTATAAAAGTCAATAATGCCTCCACACTTTGCCTGACAAAAGCGCTCGCAAAGCCGGCAAGTAATGAATCGTTCAGAATCGGGACCCGTTTTTGTACGACATGATGTAGTAAAACAATCCACACCAAAAAGTACCAGACAAGAGATTGAAGAGGGAATGGAAAGAGACTGTGAAGAAAACACAAAAAGATTTGTCTCACACACAGAAGTTATGTCTCAAAATTCAGCGTAAACTTCGCACTACTAAAGACACAGTAAATAAGCAAGCTAAGAGAAGGAACTGTAAACACGCAAAAAAAAACAGGAAAGAGACTTATTACAGAGAGCACCAAGTGCTGATCACAAAAACCAAAATGAATTTCACAACAAAGCGATAAATATAATTCACTCAATTTAAACCACTTTTTATTTCATAATTCAATTATTCTTCAAAGGCGTATAAAGCTATAAGGCATTAAGTTAAGACAAAAAATTTCAAAGTAAAACAGTACTACTAAAACGCGCGCGCAGAGTTGCCAAACTTGATATTGGTACACTGTAATATTAAGTTGGCGTGATCAATTTTTGTACAGGTACGGCATTGCGCATTGAATATGCGTGTACAATAAGTGCTATAGTTGACGCGTAATGAACAAGACACCAATTTTTATTTCATTTGAAAAACAGAGGTGTTCCCAGTTTGCGTAGAATCGTGGACGTGACCTTCGACCGATTAGGCCCATTTTCAATACTAAACTGCCCACGTTTCTGCCAAAGTTGAAGACGATAGCTTAATTTTTGCAGCCAGAAGTATGTATACAATAGACATTACATAGAGCGGCGGACGAACATGCTTAAATCGATTCAGAATTTGATGCTGATCAAGAATATATTACTTACTTCGTGACGTCTCTGAAGCTTCCTTCGGTTATGGATATGAAAATGTAATAATTTGTTGAATCAATTCATACCGAATTAGTGCTAGTTTCTGAATGTGTTTTTCCTTGATATTTTTGTTTTTTAAGAAAACCATAAAAGTTTAGGATCAAAGGATAGTCATCAGATAGACCTAGTCAACAGAGCTGACAAAAAACTCTTAAAAGCCAAGAATTAATTACATTTTTCTTTAGCAAGCACATCATCAGAAATATATTTTAAAAATATTTTCCTTTAAATAAGCAATAAAATTTTACAAAAATGTGTCTTAAATCATATCTAAATTAATATAAATGGTATTTTTTAAATTTATTAATATAAAGATAACGAAACATAGACTAGAAATTGTTTTCAACGCACTTACACTCTCTTATTTAATTTGAACATAGCATTTTTCATTGTTTTCAAGTTTTCCCAATTTGACATTATTTGAACGTTTCAATTTAAATTCGTACAAAGCTAAGCCGAATTGATGCACAAATGATGAAAACTGTTGCATGATATAGGCGAAGTTTAAGGCTGGATCTTGCTCTATAAAACAAGTACCTTCCAAATTCTCATTGATCCAATGCGGAGGATCAATTTTACATGGATGCCTAGCGAAAGCGTTAGGGAAAGCTTCAGTTGATAGATGGGGATAGAAAATTCGTTTGAGATCATATTGAAAGAAAGTGGCATTTATCTGTGATAAAGCATAATTAAGATTGTCGCTTAGAGAAGTGGGTATAGCCAAAAATGTGCGATAATCTATTTTTTTAGTTTCCTTTTTTACCTCACAATGCGAAGTAATTAGTATCAGCTTTCCCAACAGTTGTCCCAAATCCAAGTTGCCATACTCATAGACATAGAAATCTTTTAAACGCGTATAACGCTGACCGGTTTGACGATTGAAATGTATTTGCTGAGAACTGGGTAAATTAATAAACGTTAATGGCAAGCTATACATGTGCGAAGTAATCAAGTGTAAATGTTGATTAGCTGGTTTCATTTTGACCGCTTGCTCGAAATGTTGAGCCAAAGGAAATACACCGGCTTGGTGTATAAAACCAAAAAATACCGTAAGTAAAATATTTGCAATATACCAAAATCTTAGAATTTGTTTTGAGGAAGCTTTCGTACACAAAATATTGTGATAAAACCATCTAAGCAAACTGTGTTCGCTACGAAAAGGATATTGACTGCAGAAACCTGTCATTAGTTTGGGAGCGTGTAAAATTATTATGGGAAAGCTCAATGGTATAAGAAATCTGGGCTCTTGATGATTAATAAGCGATAGGAAAAACAAAGGTACAAACACTGAGGCCGACATTAAGCCAACAATACTCTGAACTCTAGGTAACGCTTGATACTCGCCACGAAAAAACCTTATCATTAATTGACCGAATGTAGCTAAAGCTATTACACCTAATACACCGTAAAGTAACGGCATATTAATAAGTAAATGTATGTACCGAGGATGTAAACCATGCTGAGCTGTTTTCTCAGAGTCCAAGTTATACTTAATGAAATTCCAAGGTGTAAATATGAAATTATTTATATCGACATTCATCATATGTATCTCCCCAGCTGTAAGATAACGATAATATAAGGAATCGCAGATAACGAAGAAAACTATAGCAGGTATAGCACTCAAGCAAAATAAAAGCATTCGTAAATGGAAATGCACAAAGGTAACGGCTTTAGATCCCATGCCTCTCAAAAGCCAAAAGAAAACCATTGGAGCTCCGAATAAAAAAAAAGTTGGCCGATTAAATACTCCAGCTACACACAATGAAGCCATTATAAAGAGACGATTGAAATTGTGAGAGGGTAAAGAGTTTTTTAACTTCCATATTTTTACACGTTCTCCAATGGATGAAGCCTTATCGTATTTCTCTTCCAAGAACTCCTTTTTATAAACCAACGTATTAGTAGTAATCATACACTCCGCCACAAAATATAACAGCAGAGAGCATAAAGTCATCTCAATGGTATTGGAAAAGGTGTGAGTGCCGAAAACTAACATCACCCAACTGCTCCCCATCGTTAACAAACGAATTTCATATTTGAGGCCATACAAACGACAAACTTTGTATAAGGACCAATCATTCAAATATGATAGGATGCAATATATCAAGCGAGGAAACACCAAATATGTGTAGCTCCAAAGTATGTCCTTACTGAAATAATATTTGATATAAACAGCAGCAACTTCCAGAACACTGCAGGGAATACGTAGCAAAAGAAAGTGCAGCGTCATGCTTCGCATAGGCATTGTATTGTTAAATTCCCAGGTACGCACATGTTCCAATTGAAAATGGTCCCCTAATAATAGCATATTTCTTAAGAAATATATTATTGGAATTCAATTTCGTACCATTTATAATCTCCACACTTTGAAAGTGCTCGTCGGGATGCACATATCCAAGCTGAGGTATGAATACCAGAACCATTCGCAAAACAGCGAAGAATAAGTAAGTGCTCCAGTTTTCGTCAGTGCTTGGACGTTGTTTCTTTCGCCACACGTTATTAATATTATTTATAAATTTCATTATATTCTACTATTATCCATAATAAAAACTAAACATTCTCTTTACTTTTTAAGTATAAAAACAGCTGTTAAATTAACATTCACCGTCGGTGAATAACATATAGTAGCTCCAATATTAGTGAAACGAAAGGAAAGGAAAGGAGGAAGGAATAGCAATCTATATGAAAAACCGTCCTCGCTCAACAGCGCTATCATTTAGTCAAAGCGCATAACGTTACTTGATCGATTAAGAACAAAGCATTAAAAAATGTATTCTGCCCACGCACAAGCTCTCGATTGATTAGAAGTTGAAACAACCTCGAAAAAGATGCTGATAATTTTGCCATATTTTGATAAGTTTCGATCACTTGAAGATATTTTCGAGAATGCGCTACCGAAATGTTTGTGAGAACCACGTGCATGTTCTATCCAAAAACTACCCCACCGGTTTACTAACACTTAAAACAGTTACCGATAAGATCTAAATTCTAATTCACTTCCAACTTAATTATGTGAAGAACTTGTTAAAGTGCCTTGTAATTAATTGGAAATGAAGTGCAAGTGAATTGGAATTAAAATTATATATGAACATGAACGTGATCCTACACATTAATTTCTTCATGGGATCGAAAGTTAGATGCAATAAGAATGAAACAATTGTTGTGAATAGATTTCGCTTTACTTTTATGCATATCATGATCTAGATTTAAACTAGAAATTTTTTGATAATCTTCATCATCTGCCGCATACCGTATAATCTAATATATAAGCGTTACGGTATAGGTTTCTTCATCTTACTGTTTTTTGGTGAAGGTTTGTTTTTCTTAGTGTTTTTTTGTGCAGGTTTACAACGAGAAACTTGGCCTTTTTCTCTATACTGTAAGCGTGAAAATACACAGATTACAGCCATGTTTTAACCTAATAATAATACCTAATAATCGATTTGTACACAATTTCAAATTACTATTTGCATTTGCGTGACTATAACTTAACCACAAAAACTACGGATCAAAGCGATTCTTAACAGCAGGAAAGGAAAAATTGCGAAAACTGGAGCAGATAAGGAAAAACTGATGATCAAAAAATCCATCCTTCTAGGCTCAAAATATCGAAAAAAGTACAAATTTTGAAATGCTCTTGATGAATTACAAATCAATTACCAAGTGTGGGTGAGCCTTCGGACCACGTTAGATAATCATTCAGTTTAAGGTAAATGTAAAGGTATTTAAAACAAAGACATCCATTTTTAAATCATATTTTACAGCTCTAAGAAATTCTAAACTAATCGCTACAGCACAACAATTAAAATCTCCTATAGTGAGAATTACGTTAAGGAATATTACCCACAATCGAACAAAAATAAGAAAATATTTTTTGTTATTTTGCATGACACAAATTAAAATTAAATTACGATAGATTAAAACCAACTGTACTCTTGTTAGATTTTCTTTTTATTTCAAAGCACCATCGTACCACTTGTCTTCTAACACTATATTCAAATTCTTTTTTTTTTCACACAAGATTATAAAAAGTTTTGCATTTCTTGTGATAAGTTTAATTTAAGTTTTAAAGTTAAAAATTAAGATACTTTTACACTACTCTTTTTTTAACTAACTTCACAAAAAAATAACTGTAAATTGTAAAAAAAAGAACAATTATTCACAATAGAATAACCCACCTATGGCATGCATAAGCAAGTAACGAAGAAGAAGAATACTATAAGGAAGAAAAAGTAAAGCAATTTCTCTATCTTGTTGTTAAACAAAATAAGTTCTTAAAAAATAATACAGTCATTCAACCTGGCCATGAAAGCCATGCGTGGCCCGCTCACAATCCATATCCAAGAAAAATATAAAATAAATAAACGTAATAATGAAATATGAAAACTTGTCATACGTTTGGGGCTCAAGAGCTATCTAAATGGTAAAAAAATATCAAACTTTACAATTCAAAGAAAGAATTAAGTAACAAAATGGAGCAATTGTCGGGTGTTATGATCATCATCATTATTGGGGGTGGAGTATTGACTTTCGTAATGTTGTTTATATTTGCCAAAAGGCAAATAATGCGATTCACATTGAGAAGTCGAAGAGGACCTCATGTGCCCGTGGGCAATGATGCTAAAAAGGTAAGGATTTATTGCTTGACTATGGCTACGTAAAATGATATATTTTTCGTGGGTCGTCGTGCAATTTTACAATAATGTAACATCTTCATAAAACTACTTTCGGCAAACGATTCGTAACATATTTGTGGTGTTTGGAAAAATTTTTAAATCTATAATATTTTTAAGGCTTTAAGAAAGGAAATTGAGCGCCGCTTAGATTGTATACAAAAAATAGTGCAGGAACCCAAATTGTTATGGACGGATGATAAATACATCCTGCAGCCTGACAGATCACTTGCACCCTATCATTATCGTATGCAAGCTGTAGATGATATTAAAATATTGGGTGAGCTTGAAAAAGTAACTGCGTAAATTTTTTTTTTCCATTTGAAAATTTGCAGAACAAGAAATCTTTAAAAGTGATGGTTCTGCTCGCCACCCGTACGATAGCTTAAGGGCCTTCCTATTGACGACTTTGTCAGCTACGCTGAATGTGGCCAGTCAACGTACGATTCATCAGTTTTGTGATATGTACGAACATGCCCGTCATGATCCCAATGAATTTGGTAGCGACGAATATGAATCATTTCATTGCATGCTGCTAAAGTTAATTGAAGCGTAAGTTGTTTCTTAACGAATTGCCCGCATATTCCGAATTATTATTTATACAAACAGTGCCAAACAATTGAGGACGTTCAATTCGCGTAAAAGTTCACCGGCTCGCACCCCAAAGAAAACGAATAAAATTCCATCGCTATTAGATCCATCACGTTTAAAACCACCACCAGCCACTATGAGTCGCGTGACAACTTGTCATTTGCAATCGTCCACTGACTTGACGCCAGGGCAACATTCAAAAGTTAATTTAACTTTGGGCTTACAAGGACGCGATTTGGACAGTTGTGAAATAGTGACCAACCCTTTACACTTGCAAACTCCCGCAGAACGCGACATCATTATAAGGAATCGCATAAAAACGCCAACTTTGGATGACATACCAGTTAGAGAGGAAGAAGACGATACAACCATCGAAGCTGATGACGAAGAGATTATTAGTGTTTCTTCCGTACAGTTTAATGACATGAATCCTTCCAGTCGAGTTTGAAGTAAATACAAAAACTTTAAAATTGAAAGAAAGAATAAGTTTTTAATTTTCCAAAAGATTAGTCGGTTGTTTTGACGAATGCAAATAATGGCATTTTAAAAAGTATGGAGTATGGACTCACAACAAAATACGTGGCAATTTTAAAGATGAAACATAAAATGTATGGCTTTCCCTCGCGTTTGTGTTTTTTCTCCTCTCCTTCTCCATCTGCTTCACTATCCTTCTTTTGTACAAAATTTATCAAATCTAACAAACGCCTGCAGTACTCTTGTCATACCGCGCGGTTAGTTTATGAAATTTATCATTCAAAGCTATACAAGCACAAGCGACGAAAACTGAGGATATCGAATATGTATTAAAATCCGAGGATAGTATATCCAAGAATACCCTTCATCGGTTCATTGGCAGCTTCCTTAATTTTTTCTTTAATTGCGTCAGCATTAGCTCCGTTTTATGTACGTACGTGTCAAGTCGACAACTGACACATTGACCGTAGGTATAGGCATAGGCGCCATACCCGTTAATGCGACCTTTGAAACGAGAATTATTTTATCAACAGCCTTGGCTGTGCCAGTGCTAGCTGGAATAATATTGAGCATGGCACTGCGACCACTACGCCATTTCTTTCTAGCATTATCTGTCGCAGCTTGAGTAGGTGTAACAGCATCTACGGTTGTCATTAATCCCTCCTCTATACAAAAGTTATCAACGGAGCTAAACAGTTTGTTGTGCATGAAGCATTTGAAACGACTTTCATATCTGATTTATATTTGTCTAAATTGACACCACGAATCTGGGCATCTGTTGACGGATATGAAAGAAAGACTTTTTTCACTGAACCATGTATATGTGCGGACGCTTTTCCAACTGTGGTGAAGGTGCCACAACAATTGGCCACCCATTCAATACCTGCCCAGGGAATGTTCTTCGCATTTTTATCTTTCGTTAATGTGATCTTTTTATTATTAGCCACTAAACAATCCTTGCCACTTTCAATCTCTACATTTAAAAGTTCATGTACAGAATCGTACTTCAACAAATAACCTAGTTGATCCGGGGATAACGCTGGATCATTATTGGCGGGCGCTTCTGCATTTTTAAGCAGACAACGACGACAAAATATGCGCCCTATGTGGCCAAAACCATTAATACTAATTTTACTCATTTTCTTTTTAGTATCAAAAAAACCCTTATGCGTTTGAACTGCTGTCTGATGAAAAAATTGTACACTACTGAAATGTGTAAAATATAATAGCGAATAAATCAAAATTGTTACAACGAAAATTTATATGAAATATAAGTTTTTTTATATTAACTAAAAGTTATTAACAGAAAATTTCCTAATCTTAAAACCACGGCTAAGCAATCTCAACCTAAGTGGAATTAGAACCTACCGTAGTAAGGCTAGAGATCGTCTCCCTGCATGGCTCGTTTGCCGCAGTATATATACTATGCCTAAATACTTAATTTCGTAATACTTCGGGGACATATGAAATGGTATAATGTTACCTGTAGTGGGTGTAACATATTACTTAGATTAGATGTATCGTCATCATTAGACGTAGCATCATGCTTATCTATGTTTATTCTATAGCAATAATTGAATAATATTATATATATAATTTATTAATATAATTAATAATAATTAATTTAAGATTTACTTTAAGAGTCATTTGAACTCGAATATCGTTTGTTTTAGTTGAGTTTCTGTATAAGTGGAATAAATAAATAAATAAATTCCTATAGAGATTGTTGCTCTCTTGTTGTTTTGGCAACCAGCTCTATAAAAGGCACCGGTTAATCCTTTATGCAAGTAAAAGACTTTCCGTATGTTACAACCAAGTGTTTATTATTCCAAAGACAAATAATTTGCATGGTTTAAGATGTAGTCATATTTATATCCAATGTTATGTATATAAGCAGTCGCTGAAACAGTGTGCGGAGGCAGCAAAACAATGTCCAAAACCTTTTTTGTTATCCTGAAGATAGCGAAGAGCTGCTGACCATGCTCACCTCTGAATAATTTGCATTATTTGTTCGTGTAGGCTTGAATTATTTCAATCAACTACACCAAGAAATAATTTTAATCAACCTACATCAAGAAATAATTCAAGCCTATTTAAGCCTTTTTTTTTTTTTTAAACAAAGAATTTATATATATTTCCTTGTAATGAGAACCAATTTTTTAAATAAATGTTTTACAAATCATTGTATGCTGATTGACTAGCATTAATGTGACGGATGTAAAAAATTTGTATATTTCGATTTTCGGATAGAAGCCACATATATTAATAAGGAAACTTCTTTCTAAATTAAAAATAGCCAAAAAATTAAACAAAGTTGTAGTATAAGCAAAAGGAGCAAAAATGATGTTGCAGTGTGAGAGTGGGCTGAAAGCAATGAAAAATTATAAACTTCACTTTCCAGTATACTTTCGTCACCGCCAATAAACATCAAGCACTTTTCAGGTTAATTTTACTTAAACCGTGATTACTCCATTCTTCACACTGCAGTTTGTAAGGTTTTGTTAAAATTCTTAATAATGATAAATTAGGATGAACAAATGAATTATTTATCAATTGCACTTGTGGCGACTACCATTACTAATATCTTTACATTTCTCAAAAACACACAATAAATGTAAATTAGACTTGACTGCAGACGTATTGATCAATTGGGATCTTGTGATGGCATCCTTACATGCAACTGTTGTTTGGCTATTCATGTTCTTTTCACTTTTCTGCACAACCTTATCACCACTATTAATATTTAATAAGTTTTCGTCCATTGTTACATTCCTGACAATATTTTATCCAGTTTTTCACTTGAAAGTTCTTCAAAATGCTAAATTAATGCAAATTAGAATCGAACGTATTTTCATTTTGCCTATTAACGCAATCTTCCTGGAACGCATTGGTTCTAAAACATCGGCGTTGTAACAGCTCTCGAGCTACAGCTATAGAAATAATTGTGGTTCCTGGATGATGGAATGCATGCGTTGTCGTAGGGATGGCATGAATCCCTCCCTCATCCTTTAGTAACAAATACTTAAATTCTCGAAGGTCAAAATAGCTTTCAAGTAATTTATGTTTGTGGTGACGTAAATGAAGCAATTTCGGAAAAAAGGAAATTCAGAAGTATTTTAAAAAGCAAAGTAAAGTAAAAAGCATTAAAAACTTATAATACAAAGAAACAAGATAAATTTGCCAATTGTGTATGTGTTCAAAAAAATATTATACCTACAAATAAATTCTCAACTGAGGTGTTTCGGTGCTCGTGGACTTTTTGGCGAATGTTTCGGCTTTCATTGGACCTCAAAGTTGCGGCGTCGACGCTGCAACTTGTTTCTTTGTTGGTTAGCTTGTTTTTTCAGTAAAAAAAAAAAAAATTTTCAATTTATTTAATATCAAAAAGAAAATATTAAAAAACGACCTTTAGATATGTTGTTTGCTTTTTGGTTATGTGTTTGAAATGAATGCGTCTGCTTTTTGGTTTTGTTTTTGAAATGACATTTCTAGAAATTTCAGCGCTCGTTTCCAGCGCTGTAAAGAAAAGTAGTCCTTATTCAATTATTGCGAGGAATGATTGTGGGGTATTATTGGGAATCGATTTGGTAGTTTTCTGTGCTATTGAGAACATATCCAACAAGAAAAATTTTAACGATGTAAGTTGTCAATAAATTGTGTGAATTACTTTATTCCATTTTTTGCATGCATTTCGGTTATTATTCAAATTTTATTATTCGTTTATAAAAAAATGAACGTGTCATGCGAAAAATTAGATAATTTGAATTCCTTAAACACAACTCTGTGCTGAACATATGCGTGCGAAAAATTAGATAATTTAAATTTTCTTTTGAGGTTATAAAGAGATTTGTATACAAGACATTTCAAGACAAGACATTTGTGTTTGCGAAATACAACATCCAAGTACGAAAAATTCAATCATAAATATACAATTCCAATAGGAAAAAAAATTGATCTAATTTATATAGAAAAGTGGAAAAAAGGTTCAAAATAAGTTAAACACTAAAAAAAATAAATTCTTAAAAAGTGAAAGCAGAGTAATCCTAAAAACAAAAATCAAAAGTTTTAAACAAAAAAAGTGTAGTAAGAAATTCTTAAACAATAATATACACTGACGGTAAGTGCATCTATATTCTTCGTATAGCTCGGGTCACCCTTGTTAAGAGCCTTGATTGATCATCGTTTGCCACTTTGGTTTTTCGCACCTGAGTCGCATATTGAAGGTAAGTGCATTTATTTATTTAGCCAAAAAAGGTTTTGAACGTTTAAAATACATTTCGGGAATGAAAGCAAACTATACTGTAAATTTCTTATTGAACCGCCTTGAACAGCCTTTAGGTACATATACAAACATACATACGTACGTATAGCATCTAAGTGAAGATATGAAATGACACACGAAATGGAACATTTCAGTGCACAATTTTTTAATGGGGTTGTATCGCGGAGTAATCTCATGGTAAAATGGCGCGTTTGACAAACACCCTCATCTAAGTGATTGAATTGTTTTTTCTTAATTTTTTTTTTGTATTTGGATACAATCATGTCATGTTTTGTGTATTTTATTATGAAACACGTTCCCTCCTTTTTAATATGCATTCAAACACATTAATAGTTGCTGTCTGAATATGCGAACTACATATTACATAATTTAGTATTTTCGCTACTTTAAATGCGAAAACATTCCTTTTTCCTATAAAAAATGAGAAATCTAGATCCACTCTTTATAAACGAACCATCCAACTTTTATTAACACTTAAAGGCTTAAGAAGAAACGCTCCTACAAGCTAAAGGACGGGCAAAAAAGGAGTTTAGCGAAAATAGTTGATGTATATAAAAATTTCATAGTTACTTACCCCACTTGAAAATAGTAAATACATGGCGAGCATTGCTTCGTGAAAACCATAGTATCCTTAGGCAGAATTTTTGAGCTTGAAATCACTTTTATACTTTCCGTTCCTCCTCTTAAAGCTCTATTGGCTCCACTTAAACCCGTTTCGTTTCGGTGCGACTAAAATTTGGTTTTTCAAATTGACGTAAACAATTTGACAAGTAGAAACATATAGTTGAGCAAGGCCGACCGGTGAATTTGTTTGGGCTTTCTTTCTTATTCTCGTAAAATGCGGTGACTACGCCTTCAGCGTTACCGTTTGTAGTCAACTCGGACTGCTTCTATCCTCAAATTACTTTCAAATTACAAAATTTTCGAACTTTTTGCATTAAATGCTTTATTACTGTTTTTTATTATTATTATTACATTTCTTTACATCCAATAGTAGATTGTATGTAATCTTTAAGATTACATTGTGCATATTATCGTTTACATCGTATATATCTCAAATCAAGATTTATATCTATGTCTGCAAGTACTTCAACTAGTAAAACTGAAGTTCAAGCTTTGTTATTTGCGTCAATACCGGTTCGATATTTGGAAATGATCCAACAGTTCAATCTTTTATTTTAACTGCTTGAATGTCTCGGGATAGACGAGATAAATCGACCAATTTTTCTTTTACAGTATGTACAAAAAAAAAAAAATTTCGCGGTGGTTTTCACCGTTGTATTGGGAATCGATTTGGTGCGATAATATATGGGCGAAATATATGTATAGAAGAATTTGCACCAAAAAGAACAAACTTCGTCCTATTGTTTGAATTACCCACAGTTGTTCATTCGAATTGTTCTACTTTGTTGTTTTATTTTTATAATAGAAATTTATAAATAAATTCTTTATGTCCTTTACAAATACGTCACCATGTCTGGTTCCTGCCAGAACTAAAATTCTTAAGGAAGTTCCAATTATTCCTGATCAGGTTCCAAACATAATATATAATGTTCCAGTATCTTTATGATTTATTGAAAATAATTATTTTCTCAGTGCAACTGATTATGTCCACTAATTTCGACAAAGATTTGCACGATGTGCTTGCTAGACTCCTAAGCCGGCACTGTGGCGGCGTTGGGCCGCGTCGACTGACGGACAATGCAAAGAACCAACGCGCGGGCATAGCTCGGAATTAAACCGGGCAGTTACTATTCCGCGGGTAGTAAATACTTTAGCAGCAGTTAGAAAAGCTCTGGTAACACTTGAGGGGGGGTCGGTCCGTACCGTAACCCGGATATGAACGGGCAGCTAACACCATGACAAAACTAATAAAACTAGAAAAGAGATTTCAGGAAAGTGTCCGTCTAGTGGCCGAAAGTTTTTTGGGGTTTGAGGACGGCGTGTGGGTTGGGAATATACCCATCATAGATGAGGCTATATCAGACGTGGTGGATATTATATGCGAAGGCGAAACTGAAACGGGCGGGACTGATGCGCCGAGGGCGTCTGAACCGATGCGGAGGAGATCTACACCAATTGACATGCAAATGGCGCCTACACCAAGAGAAATAGCATCTACTTTGATGGCTGACGATGACTACGACGGATCGTCGACAGCTGTCAAATCTTCGTGCGAAATTCGATGAGCTATCCGCACACGACAGAGTTGTGCAGATCAATTTCGACGAGCTGTACACCAATAATGCGGCGGTGTACTCACGGGCAGAAGACGTGATATACATATGTTTTTTGATAGAAGTAAGCTGAAATAAATTTCTTCCCATATAAGCATTCTCTCATAGAATTTGTAAAAATCAAACGTAGAGTCTTTAAAAATGAACAAAAACCACACAAAATGGGTATGAGAAAAAAGTACATATCAAATAAAAAAATAATAAAATAAACAAAAAAAAACATTTTAAAAAATATAAATATAATTATATTATATTATTTTTAGCAAGCTAACATAGTGTCGATTAAATTCACATTAACATGTTGCTGATAAAGACGCTTCCAAGTTAAAGTAAATTTACGTAGAAAGGCGTTTTCAGAAGCAAATAAACAAGTTGCTACCTTTTCCGATATGCCCATTATTTCCCATTTGGTTAACCACAAATTACTTATCTTTAAACCGCTGGCTTCCCTTCCCATTTAGTGAAATGGATAAGCTCTTATCTGCATAATAGGTCATTCAGGCTT
>KK500112.1:212132-228482 GCA_000688715.1 Glossina pallidipes
GTGGCCAAGCTTATACTTGTTTGCGATGGCTTAGCGGTTCATTTGCAACTAGGTTCTGCACCGGTTGTGGGTGTGGCTCTGTGCTAATTGTGTACATGCTTTTTTACTTTTTTTCCTTTTATTTGTTTTATTGTACTTATACAAAGTTTTTTTTAATAATAATTAATTTAAGATTTACTTTAAGAGTCATTTGAACTCGACTGTTGTTTGTTTTAGTTGAATTTCTGTATAAGTGGAATAAATAAATAAATAAATAAATAAATTTCGCCATTGACATTGAGGATGTCTAAGTAGTAGTAGATTAATGAAAATAAACCAAAGAATGTTAAATGCAAGTAATTGCATTAATGCATTGCATTAATGCTTACGTGTAAGAAAATACACGTAAGCATTTCTTCAGCTGGTATTTTATTCTGATCGAGGTCAACAATTTCGAGAAAACCCTCAGCATATGCTTTAACTACGCACTCCACATGAAATGCTAATATATTTAGTAACAGCAAAGGATTATTAACCTTTAAACTAAAATAATGAAGAAAATATATACATATATAAAAACAGGAAGAACAACATTCAAAAGAAGTCTATTAAGATACATTTAAACTGAACTAAATAAAACAAAAACCATATTATCCGATAAATATTCATCATGTATAAAATCATGTTCAGCCATTCCCACGCTATCATACGGTGCACTGTAATATAAAGACATTGGTGTTACAGGGCTCATATAGTAAATAAATTAAATATAGGTATGTGTGCAGCGAGCTAGTTATATGTGATTAGATGAATATATAAAATTATATAATCCGAGTCACCATAAATATGTAACGATATTTATGTAATAATAATAATAAAATGAAATTCAATCATATAATGATAATATAATAATTGATTTAAATGAAGTTAAATCATATAGCAGTTATGACAATTCGTTTGTGGACTGAACTGAAACTTCCCTTCGATTAGGTATTGCAAGCATTATGA
Organism: Glossina pallidipes; assembly: GCA_000688715.1. Classification (NCBI taxonomy): domain Eukaryota; kingdom Metazoa; phylum Arthropoda; class Insecta; order Diptera; family Glossinidae; genus Glossina; species Glossina pallidipes. Next base: position 213,120 of record KK500112.1, read on the forward strand.
CAAAATGTGCAAACCCCTTCGGTGGTGGATTTACTAACTATTTTTGCGCTTATCTCAAACTAAGACAAAAAAAATTTAATAGTAGCAATTCCTATTGATCTGATAAAGCAATATTGATGTTTCGGAAGACTTTTAGGAATATTACCATCCAGTTTAATCAGAACCTACTATAGACCATAAGCAACATCTTTGCCCGAGCACGTTTGCAACTACAAGTTTTCCCCATTAAGCTTTCAATATAAATTGCACAAGCAGTTGTACAATGACTTAGATTAAGATCTATTCCATGTTTATAGATCTTTACTTATTGCAGAAGAGCGCCATCCATTTCCAAATTTGGCACTGGATTATCAAATAAGGACATGTACGCTTGACTACAAAAATCTCTTGCATATCTTTCGCATGCGTTTTAACAGCGAATAGCGAAGTCTACTCTTAATAATTTGATTTGATTGAGATTTTCTTAAGCGCTTTTCTGAATTCTATAAACAATTTCAGTATAAAAATAAGAATTCAACTGTGTTTACAAATTTTAGAAAGTTTTATTTAAAAACAAACATTCAATGATTCATAATCAATCTACAACGTTTATGAGAGAAATCCTTGTTCGATCTCATGTGGCCTCTAAGTTCAACAATTTTTTTCTTCTTCTTACATTACTATTATCTTTCTTGTAATTTCGCCAAGAAATCTATAAGAAATTGATGACGTTCTTTAATCTCATAATGTCCACGCTGGGGCAGCTTAGCCCCTATACGCGTATATAGATCCTGAGGATCCATTTTCATTTCAATTAAAATAATTTTGTCTTCGTCTCTAGTCCAAGGATTAGGCAATGGACTAGTTTTAATCTTACTTAAACTATTTGAACTGATATCGTTTTCTTTTTCATTAGCGCTTTTGTTAGAAGCATCTGCCTCGTTATTCTTATTTATTAAATTTATTGGCGAATCGCTCGTGCTCTGTTCGTCCTCAGTCGAGTCAGTTTCCATTTTGAGAGATGGAAACGGACTTGGGGTAATATGAGAATGTTCGGGCAAAAACTCCATATCATCTAAATTGTCTTCTGTATTATGCGCTGATGCTTCAACAGTTTGCTCGCTATGGTCTTTACCAAGATACGCTTCCTTTACAGCACTTTTTGGGCGTGCTATAATATTAATGTGTTCTTTAGAATCTAGCGCCGTACAGTCTTCTTCATCTATTAGCGATTTTAAGCGCTTGGCACAAGTGATAGCTGAACTGGTATCATGTATTACCACCATTGGTTGCACACTAGCGGCATTACTCGTCCTTCGTTCTACATTAGAGGTAGGAGATTTCGTTTTCTTGCAAGGAGATTTACGTTTCTCCTTGGAAAGCAATGGAACACAAGATAACGCGGAATTTGTGACGCTGACAGGGGAACTTGTTAAATTACAGCTAGCCGCCCCTGGCGAACTTGTCAGTTGTGTAATGCCGGTCATGCCTGAATTTTTTCGGGGTGAAATTTTGTTATCCTCGTAAAGAAAATTTAAAGAAGTCTTTTTTGCATTTGGATGATGATTTTGAATATTATTATTGTTAACGATGTTTGGTGTGCTAGTCAAATTCGCGGTAAAACACGTGGAGCTATAATAGGAAGGGTTTAGGCGCATAGCATGCGAACGTAGGGTGCTATCATCACAGCATTCCAAAGAAGAACAACTATCATCTTCACCTGCAGTTGTATCGATAATTAAGGCTGAAATGTAAAATTTTTTGTTTTTATTTTCATGTAAACCTTTAAATGTATAGTTTTTCTTTGCTACTTACTCTTGCAGTTTTCTTCTTCTGAAGAATTTTCTTGCTCATCGTTAGCTGTATGTTCCACATGAAGCTGACTAGTATTACTTTCATTGATTTGCGTTAAACGGTTTTCGCCGCAATTTCTAATGCCATGGGCACAACCTGATATTTTTGAAGAGTCTTTCGAATTATTTTTATCTACGTAAGACGAAGCCATAAAGGAGAGTTTGGCAGGCAGTAATATTTTGGAACCATAGAAGATGCGACCGTTAATATACTAAAACGACAAGAACAAGCATAAATAATGACTTCTAATCAAAATTTCAACAAACTTACTCTCAACTGGCAGGAGTGGTGGGTTTCCTCAGTCGTAGGTGAATCCAAAAGATCATTTAAGGTCTCTATATGATCACGACAACTTTTATTTTGGCAGTCCTTTAAATTTATTACATGCTCAGGTGCAGAGAACAATCTGAAAAAATTTAAGGATCTTAAGAGGTCTTAAAATAGTGGAAAATTTTCTTATAATCGTCACAGAAGGAAGTTTAGTATGTTGCAATTTGCCGCAATAATCATCCGGGGTCCCAGCAATATTTCTATAATCGATCGAAAATGCGAAAGATGCTTTCTTTTCGTCATTATTTGATTACATTTAAAAAAATTCCAATTTAATCAGTATGAAAGTAATTAGAAACTAGATGTATCCTAGCTTTCTAACCTAATCACTAACCTAGTAACCTGGTCACTAATCATAACTGCAGACAATGTGCATTCTTGCTGTAATTTTTATCAATTTGTTGGCAATGCACTAAACCTTCCAACGTCAATTTTGCTAACGAAGAAGTGAAAACACGGACACGACACGGACGAGTTAGCGTAAATCGCAAGTGCGTAATAGCAAATGACCCTGAATCGATCGGTATAATAAAAGTAGGGTCCATCTCGAGTCCTTCTAAGTATTGCGTACATCCGCATAAACTTAATATACATCTTTGCACCACAGGTGGTGTAGGGTATAAGTTACGAAAACTACAAAAAAAATCCTAGTTGTGCTGACTGATTTATGACCCTATAACAATCTTATATTACAAGTAGCAGGAATAGAATTTTATAATTACAGGGATATTAAACACGATAGTGTATGGCATATGTTAATGGTGGCTGCCGAAAGTATGACCTCAAAGTTCAGTACAATTTATTTCTTGTTACTTACCTTTCCGGTGGTGCATTTTGTGAAAATTGCTGCGTAAACCAGTCTATCAAAAATTGATTGCCTTTGAGAAGAGGAAGTATTTTATTTTCTACCTTTCTAATGGTAACTTCTGGATCTTCGGCTAATTCGTTGAGACAATTGTAAATTTTGCGTATTTGCGCCGGTTGCTTATTGAAATAAATATTCAGTTTGTTAATGAAAGTTGACATATTGTTGATCATGAAATGTTCAAAGAATTTCCCTATAGCTGCCGCCTCTGATGGTAAAAGGAAAGTTAAGAAAACCTCAGCTAAATCTGGATGCTCCGGTAAGAACAGAGTTTCTAATTTCTATAAATGAATTTACTAAAGATGCAACATGTTATCGAATTTAATTTCGAAGCTTACATAATATAGGTCCGACACCTTTCCTGACCTAGGATCAAAATTTTTTAGAATATTTACGAATTTCTTAAAATTTTCTGGCTTTTTTGATGATTTAAAGGCTTCTTCCACTTTCTCATAGAAATTATAAGCGTAAACTAGGAAATAAGATCGAATCGCATAAGTTTAAATAAATCTTCAAAATTTCTCTAAAATATAAAAAATTCAACTTACTAGCGTCTTTGCGATTGGCTTCTTCTGGCGAATCTGGCAAAAGCATGTGTTTGAAATTTTCCTCTTGACGATTAAGTTTACGTGCTATACGCTGCAAGACGGGGTTATGATCCTCTTCTTCTCTAATAATATTGCGCGTACGCTTCACACTTCCTGGAATTTGGTTGCCACTATTTACGCTTATGTGTGCACGTACAAACATTTTCAAATCTTTTAAGAAATTGGTATATAATTCCAAGGCTTTAAATTGACGATAATATGCGTTCAGTACAGGTATATGTTTGTAGTTTATACTAAAACTATCTAAGTATAATCTGTAAGCTGTTATAAGAATCTCACAGCGTTTACGCAGATAAAGTCGCTCGCGGTATTTGTTAATATTGCGACGTTTGAATCTTTTTAAAATCAAAAAATTTCTCAATTTAAATTTCGAAAACTTAACATTTATAGGTTTTAAAGCGCTTTGCTCTACCGCAGCTGATTGATTATCTGTGAAATGTTTAGTGGTATGACCTTCATGTAAGTTATTAATTTCTGATTGTTGTTGCTCATTAGTTTGAACACTTTGTTGAACACATTTTGTTTCATAGCTATATTGACAGTTTAGAATCGTGGCGGCATCATTTTCGACTGACAAACGTGCACTGAACGGATTTGATGTTTCTGCTACTGTCTCATTAAGCTCATTAGCACATGCGCTCAAAGATAAAGGCAAAGCTGATACATTGGTGTCTGTTGCTGTAGGTGAACTGTTTAAACTGCTATTAAAATAATAATTAACATTGATAGTAAACGTTTGCGGTAGTTTCTTTCTTTTAGATGAGCTTCCAGTGGCTTCCTCGCATTTACGTTTTGTTTTCTTCTGATTTAAATTGTTGGCATTATCAATTTCTCTTTCGTTATTCTTAATATCCTCTGTCAATGTTATATCAGCGCCTACCGCTTCACGTACCAATTCCAAAAAAGAATCTCTGGCACGTTTGGATGCTTTCACTTTAGATGTAGATGTTGAAAATTTTTGTTGTTCACTCGAAGTCTTGGGTTGTTTGGTCGAAATTGAATTCGTAACTTTCTTTATAGAAAGAAATTTGTGTTATTTTAATTTATTTATTTATTAATTTTATTTGTTATGGAATAAATAACGCGAAATGAATATGATAATCATAACAGCACTCCAATCCCTACAATCCCTTCTTCTTACTTTTCCAGAAATGCACAATAAAAAAGGTAACCAATTTTTCTTATTGAACGGTTGCCACGCTTCGTGGTAAAAAAAAAAGAGTTTTTTGTTAAAAATTTTTTAACTTTCTACATAATTAAAAGGAGCTATTTTCTCAAGAAATCATATTTTCGGCCTAATTTCATTGGGCCTTTTTTAGTTTGTTTATAGTAAATCCAAATACGTTGCTGCTACGTTATCAATTTTCGAAACAGAAAAGGGATAGGAATGTACTCGCTACGTATGTTTATGTAAACAAGGAGAGCTGTTTACCTACAGTCGATTAAATTTTTCAAAACCGTCGCCTCACAATTTCTTAAGCGCAAGCACAATATTAGTGGTTGTGCGCCGCACACAACGCATAAGGGCAAGCAATTAAGCACACAGCTTGCGTTGCTTGCTAAAGCAAAATCATATGACTAGCGTCTTTTTCCATAAAGGTTAATGGCATGCAAAATTAACAAAACGAAAAATTTCTTTTGAATAAGTAGGACCATTAGGACTAGTTATAGGCTGATAGTTAGAGACCCCATAAGACTTCGCCTAATACAGTTGTTCGCTCGTCTTAGTAATAAAGACACCAAAAATTACACATTATTTTCCTGCAAAGGCATGCTTTTCATTAAAACTCTTAAATTGGAGGATGCCAGAAACATCTTCTGGCGCGGTTAAAATTTTGCTAACTTTATTTTATTTCTAAAAATTCTATTTTTTAGTTTCAGTCATAAAAAACTAGAAATTACACTTTCCCTCTGTAGAAGGATTTGCTTTTCAAGGTAACTCGTAGATATGTAATGGTCTAAAAAATAACCCTATATGATCCCAATTTACCACAGTTAATTTTTTTCCTTAAATTTTTGCTAAGAACCAATTTTCTTCATAAAATATATAAAATTAAATCTTTCTCTGAAGGACTTATTATTCATGAGAACTCTTATATGGAGCGAGGTCCAAGAATTACATTCATTTGGTTCAAATCTGGCCCACTTAGTACCCCAAAATATGAACCCACATAAACCAAGTTCTTTGCAGTTAATTTTTTCCCTACATTGCTACAAAAGACCAATGTATAATGACTTGTTTGAAGCACAATACAATTAATAAAGCCAAAAAAATATTTTATCAGTATAGAAATAGTTAACACTATACTTTAGTTTAATTTTTTCTGTTTTTTTTTAATAAAAATATAGATGATCGTTTTAAAATCAAATTCTGCTTGAACCATGGTTCATACAAATTTGCGTTGTTTTCATAAATACATCACTGTTTTTTTAGCTGTCAAAAACAACGCATGCAGTAATTTGGAAAGTTTTTCAACAATTTTGCGTTCACGCAAATCGTAATGTTTAATACACGCAATCAGTTTTATTTTGACAGTTCGCGAGCGACGCATAACGCAAGTGCGTTGCACTTTAGCTAATCATGTAGCATTGTTAGCAGGAAAAGAATAGTACATTTTTTGCAACCATCATTTTTACTGAAGGGTCTCTAACAACAGTTGAGGTTTTAATTTTTAGGTGGACATTCTCAGCTGGTTAATTTAAAATATATGTAAAAGCTGCGTAAAATTTTTGAAAAATATCGCTGGAAATTTGTATAGACGTGTAGAAAAAATTAAATCAGTTAATTAAAAAATACTAATACTGTTGGTTTTTATAAACTGTCCACGTCATTTGTTATAAACAGACCGACCAGCTGGCAATTTTAAATTTCATAAAGTGAATACGCACAATTAAATAAAATGTCGAGTAAAGTTACTTTTAAGATAACTTTAACATCAGATCCTAAACTGCCTTTTAAAGTATTAAGTGTACCAGAAGCTGCTCCTTTTACGGCCGTCTTGAAGTTTGCAGCCGAAGAATTTAAAGTGTCCGCTGCAACGAGCGCCGTTATAACAGATGATGGGATAGGCATTAGTCCCCAACAAACTGCAGGAAATGTATTTCTAAAACATGGCTCCGAATTGCGTTTAATACCACGCGACCGAGTGGGTTGTTAATTAATTAATTAATTTAATTTTTATACCATAATAAAAACTTTTCAAACTAATAAAGACGTAAAGAAAAAAATATATATGGAAACATACCTTCTGCACGTACGTTTTCCAAACTAAGGGCAGCTCTTGTAAACGCTCTTTAGGTGGTAAAACTTTGTTGTCTTCAAATCCTATAATAGGCATTAATTCTACAGGTGGTGCGCAATCGTGATCGAAATAATACTGCAACAAAAAAATAAAACGTTGTCATTGGTGCATTAGAGCAAGCGTTTTCAACAAAATTCACAACTAACTTTTATGGGATTGTAGTAATTAGCCTTCTTTAAATTCATGATATGTTCCCAAACACGTCTATAATTTTTACCCCAAACAATATCACGGCATAAACGTTTACAAGCCAAACGTAAAGGTGTGGTTTTATGATACACTTTTTCATTAGTTTCCTTAATACGTTTCATATGCTTTTCCAAACCCATCGCTATCAATTGCGACTCGGCGGGGGCAAAAGCCTCATATGTTCGTTGACGTGGCGTGAACGGGATTCTGGGCAAATATTGAGGATACATGAATACCTTCGAATTCACAATTGCGTCCATTACACGTTGTGGAAATCTAGGTATTTGACGAGTGTTTTTGTTCCTGCAAAATAATCGATAATTACAAATTTTGATTTCTCCCATTTAATTTCAGATTTACGTTGCTTCAATTTCTTTGTGCATGAATAGCATCATTTCACGATTTTCCTCATTGTTATTATCGTTCACTTCTTCTTTCCATTTTTCCACTAAATCTAAAGCGCTATCTAAATTCAACGCCTTGTAATTATTATTATCAATCGATTTCTCTTTCAATTCTTTCAATAAATTCTGAGGCATTTTAGCCATTTTCCAATATTCTGGATGAGAATAAGTTTGCAAAAATGATTGCGTTACCATTTGTACATGTATACGCATTTGCTGCTGCATTAGTTCATATTGTTGTTGAGTAAAACCATAACCATCACGTGATGGTTCAGTTTCCGTAGTTGTACTTGAAATTTGATTAACCTGAGCATGTCGCAACTTCTCAAACTTTTCCATATACTCGTGCATAACATGTCTTCGCACCGAGATATATTCGTAAGTATAGTTATTATCATAGGGTGTCGTGTACCGTTCATCACTGGCTTCGACACCAAAAGCTACAGACGATGTTTTTTCTTTACTTTGCTCTACGATGATAAGGTCGCTGTCATTGACAACTTTAGCCAATTGAAAACGATTCGGTTGGCCTGCAAGAGGTACCGCTATTATATCGACCTGATTATTGATAGCGTTGCTTGAGATACTAATCGTCTTTCCAGAAGAACCTTCACTAAAACTAAGCGGTTTCGCTATAGGAATCAACGCACAAATATTATTTTTGTTAAGGATCTCCTTTTGGTCGTCATTTTGATTAGTCTCGATTGAGGAAATAGCTAATTCCCTTTCTCTTCGTAATGATGACGGTAAATCCGTCGAGGTAATCACGTCCGATTGTGGTTGTTTCGGTAAACCATTTTCGGTAAATTTGCACGTTGTGGGCGTTTCTATAATTTTTGTTTCGGGTGTTCCATGAGGTGTATTTAAAACCTCCCTCTCATCTGACTGGTTTAGTGGTTGCTTCGTAGGTGTTTCCGACTCAACACTTTCAAGAGAAATGCCTTCACTTATTAATACCTGAAATAACTCAGCAAACAAATCTGTCAGTTCTTTCTTAGAAATGTTTACATCCCTCAGTTCTTCAGCATCGACTAGAAAGAGAAATAAGAAGAAATTATGTTAACAATGAAGTAATTAACCAAAAAGAAAAATTGTATATGCATGTGCTTTTACCACTTTCCGGTAAAATTTGAACGTAACATATATGTGTGACCTTATACGATACAACTTCTTGTTTCTATTTTTTATAAAAATACAACTGATTTTAGTTTCAATACAACTTCTTGCTTCTATTCGTTGCACATCTGTGGTGAAAATTATGATAGAATCGTTTTTCATTGTACGCCGAACCTATCAAACGATTTCGCCTATTTTGAAACAAAAGCATTGATGAAGCTCGCTATTTCAGACAATGTTTAGTAGTAATGTAGTAGTAAATTGTAGTAATCAAAATAAGTCAAATTCCTTACTCGTAATGAAAAAGAATATTTCAGAAGTTAACAGCTTCTACGAGGAATGGAAAATCTAAAAAATGTGATCAAATACGAGTTGAGTTTTCCTAGTTAGAAATTTATTTATTGATAAAGTAATGACAATAAAAGTACACGTTTTCAAATTGCTCATGATCCAGCGATGGGGATAATTTACTGCTTTTTAGGATCTCCGCTGGAGAAAATGAACGATGAATGATGGCTGGTGAAGGGAGTGGAGTATTAAAACGATAAAACAAATGTCTTATTGTTGGATATTTTTGCAATGAAGTTAAAGAATAATCCATGTCAGCCAAATATGAGTCAATCTCGAGTTTTAAGGTAATAGGAACCAATAAATCAGAATCAACTGTAAAGTAAAATTTTAAATAAAATTATTCATTTTTTATCATATTGGAAATGTTTACCGCACTGCGCGTTATCACCGAAATCAAAAAAATCCGTTGCAGAAGTTAAACTATTTACAGTTGGTTGATGAAGATCACTTTTAGCCAAGTCTGTAGGATTTTCCGGATTATGATAGTCTTTGCCGTATCTCAATAATAGGGAGCGTACTTGAAAATTGTATCCTACACTAGTGTCTTGTAAGCCCATCAAAAATCGGGTTTTAACAGGAGGATAAGATATCGCAGCTAATATTGCTTCGTAAATACTTTCGTTCAATTCGTAATACGGTTTAAATTGCTGCAGTAATTTTTCCTTAAGTTGCCATAACAAATCTTGAAGTAGACGCATACGCTGACTGTTATGCAATTTAATTAACTTAACTTTCAACGTTACTAATGTGGGCAGAAAGCAGCCATAGTATTGATTTTGAGGTAAATTTAGAAACTCAAACGCCGAAGCCCATGGTTCATAAATCAAAACCAATTCTTCTATATATTCTATTTCCGTGGGAGTTAAATCTGTTTTTTCGAAAAGTTGACAAAGCAAAGAAAGCTTACTTTTGAATCCTAACAGTTGTTTTAGGGAACTATATATGCTAGTTAAGTTAAATAGAGATGGAGGTGTAAGCTTAGAATCTAATATGTTAAGAATGTCATAATGATATTTGAAATCTTGTGAGGATTGCCAAAGAGAACAACACCTGTAATAAAAAGATAAAACATTACAAAGGTGATACCATTTTCTATTTCGGAAGTATATATAAGTTCACTTACTTTTCCCAAACTTTTGCATGTAGCGAGCGCTTGTCATCGGTAAGCAATGTAACAAGGTCATCGCACCATATTTTGTGTAAACGCAAAACATCCATGCTGTCATGTAGAGACAAACTCAAAAATTTCACATCATTTGCGACGTTTTCACTTTTGAATGAATCCACATTTAAACAATGTTTTCGAAGCGAGTCCTCGCAATTTCGTATATTATAGCATAAAATTGTCACTATTTTCTCGGATTTCAAGGCGAAGGTTTGCTGAATATTTTGTATCGTTTCATTTATGTCTTTCTCAATATCGTCAGATTGATTACAGCGTCTGCAGCTTAGCATAGATGATTGCCTTTGAAATAGCTCATCTATCCAATGGCAAGCGATACCTGTATACACGTAATTACTAATACACCACGTGTCTACTGATAAGCATAGGTAGCAGAGTGTTTGTGTAAAAAAGTTAGCCAAAGCATTTTTTTTAAATATGCAAGCATCTTTCACAAGTTGCTTGTAATACTCAGCAGGCTTTAGTTGCACTGGCATATTGCAATACGCCAGCAGCTCAATAAAATATGTTGATTCCACCAAAGAAAATTGTTGATTAGTTCCAATTAAAAAATCCAATAATTTATAGTGAAATTGATCTTGTTTTTCGTTTTTCGTTGAACTAGTTAACATTGTAGTTTCCGCAGGATACGGTCCATTTTCTTGGCGTGTGCTATGCGTTCCTTCACTTTTCCTTACACAACGTGGAACGCTGGTTTCTGATTTTTGTTTTAAAAATTCTTTATATACATCTGGATGTTTACTTTTTAGATGACATATGAAATTGGAGCTGACTTTAAGCGAACCTTTGATTTTGGCGCCGCAATTATGACATACTCCCACTACACCAGTGTATTCCTTTTGATGGTCAGTATTGGCGGTCTAGGATGCACATGTTAACTTTTATGATAATTATTGTACGTTCCTAACTTACCGTATGAGATATGTAAAAATATTTACCCGAACAAAAGAGTATTTTGTTACCCGTTCTTAAATATATATTTACATTATCACCGGCGATGGTTTTAACGCTCGTTAATACACCTAAACTGTCATTTGCTTGACTTTGATCACTTTGTTGATCTTCTTCGTTATATTCAGCGTAATAAATTGTGTTATTACTGCTGAAATCAAAGTAATTTTTTTAATAATATTGATTAGTGACTCTCGAGTAACTTGCTATACTTACATACTGCTATCTTCGTACTCATACTTCATTAGAAAAGATTCTTTCTTCGTGGACATTATTCACTTTAACTCTATTTTACTTCTTATTGTTCAACGCACGTTATATTCAATAAAAACTTTTAATTTTTGTCGCTTATAAATAAGTGAAATTGCGGCTATTTTTCGATATTTATGTGTCCAAGTACTTATTTCATGTTATTATATTTAAAATATTATTTGTTTTGGTTTTTTTCCCTTTTTCCTTGTAAGTAGTAAAAATGGTTTTAAAATCAAGTAAATATCCAGAGTGTACTACATTATGCAAAAAGATGAAAAGTTGGCGAAAGAGGATAAGAAAATTGGAGAGCTCCTTACAAAACTTTGAAATAATAAATTTATCGCAACAAATTGATGCAAGAAGGAAAGAACACATTCGTAAAGATTAAAATTAACTAGGTGTTTATATCTGTACATGACAATATCTTCTTTATCACACGCTACAGTGGCACTATTGTGAACGACTATGTGCATTAAACCCGTAGGTCAACCCGCCTTATTGAAAAATAGTTTTAGAACGTTGCGAAATCTTTTCAAGAGTACCAAATTTCATTCTTTAGAATTTCTTAATTAGTAAAAGTTATACTTTATATATAACACAAGGGCAACACTAAAAAGTACAGATAGTACCATATGTGCATTATTTATTTGTCTTTGACGTGCGTTTGCACTCACTCGTATACCATTGAGAATGGTTTATATAATTTGTAAACAACAATTCACTTTTATCACTATATTTACCAAAGGAGGAAAAACAATGACTTACCTGGTTCCTTTTCAGCAGCTACATATTCAGGATCATTTATGAGATCATCATCATCCGCGATAAAAGAATTACCTACAAAACATTTTGTACATAAAGTTAAACAAAAGCAAAAAGAAATTTCTCTTACGATTCTTACTCAATGGTTGTTGGCAATCATTGACAAACTGCATATATTCGTCGTCGAACGCTGCCCTTTCCGTTTCACTGAAATCCAAATATTCTTCTTCATCAGGGGGCACAAATTCCGACTGTATATCTTCTATCGTGGTTTGTTCTAAACATAATTTGGAACGTGTTCGGGCAGCTATACGCCAATCTTCTTCCAAAGATTCCTTGTCGATTGGCACTTTAAAACAACCTTCTTCACTTAATTTTAAAGAAGAATCCTCCACATTTCTTTTTAGTGGCGGTGAGAGCGGGGTTTGAGAGTAAGATTCAATATCCCAAGCGCTAATAGGGTCATCCCCGTCGTCAGACTGAAAACGAACAAGAATATGTGTAAAACTGTCATTTCTAGGAAAGTTACAAAAATTACCGGTAGCTCTTCTTCTTGCAATGTAAAGTCTTCATCTTCTTCGTCTGAATTTAGTTCATCTTGTATTAGCTTAGCAATCTCCGGTTGCTCCGTTTCGGCGTTTAGTAGTGGCAATGAAATAACCGGCGTTTTATTTAACTCTCTGGCCTTCGCTCGTGTTAATTTTGGAATCGGTGGTGCATGGGTGATTATGATAGCGCGCTGCTCTGTCTCGCTTTGTTTTTCACGTGCTAATTCATCCTCAGCTTTTAAAGTAACCAGGGCCAAAACATGTTCATTTTTAACAAATTTCTACAGAACAATAGTTAAAATTTCTTTGGAAGCATATCTTATAAACCTGACGGTCCTTACATGCAATAATCTCATCATTTCATCGTGAGTTAAAGAATGTTTACGCGCGACATTGCGTAATTTTGTTTCCAGAGCAACAGCATCTTCAAGATCGCAATCTTCAAATTCAGATTCCAAATCACTAAACTTAACAATATCACTTTGCTTGCTGAACGAAAAATACCAAACTCAAGACACTTGAAACAATTTATTAATCATTGAAATCACCTTTTCCATCCTTTGCTGGTACTGCTGTCAGTAGTCTGCACAATTTCTCGTTTTATTATTTCATTTTCTTCATCTATTACAACTTTATTTGAATTCGAAGATGTTTTGCTTTGCATTTTTGAAACTTCCGGCGAGTAAATGCTTTTTATTTAAGAATTCTTTAAGAACAATTCAATGTAATTGCGGCAAAATGATATTTTTATACAAAATTAAGATTCAATTACATCAAAATTAACTTCATAAATCCAAACAAAGTAGCATATCTATTTTCTAATTTATTTCAATTTCTCAGAAAGAAAAGAGAAAAGAAAACCACCGCACCAACAATTTTATCGCTGAGTTGCCATATCGCGCAATAATATTTTTGGACAAAAGATTTTTTTGTTAAAGAAATAGTGGCAACACAACGTATTGCACTCTGTTAAATGGCAGCACCAACGTATTGCATTGGTAAAAAGCAACCCAACTGTAATAAATAAAAAACAGGTGTTATTTATTATACAACAAGGAGCGGAGAAAAAAAGAAAATTTTTCTAAGATTGAATAGGCCTGCTACAAAGGCACCGATAACCCAGAAAAGAATATATTAGGAGATTGAAAATTTTGTTTTAAAAAATTTTAAATAGAATTTTACTAGGATCAAAGAATTAAGTTATTCTTTTTGGTTAGGTTTTATATAAATTAATATACGCTTAATAACTAAAATTTGCTAAAATACGGACATAAAGAGATTTTAAAAAAGTGGTACTATCGGAAATATGTTTTTACTTTTTTATATTATATTATGTTATAATTTATAATTTCATTAAAAAAAAAGAAACATTTTAAATTTCAAAGTTGTTTGAAATATTTCGCTGTATATTCTTTGTGCAGGGGCTAAAAGAAACACTGAGAGCGCTGAAAGAATTGTTGTATTTGTTGTAAATTGTTTTTTTGTAAATTATTCGTTTTGTTGACGGCAAAATTTTTTAAGTTTTCTAAAAACTTTATTGAGTTGGTGACAACCATTAGCACGGCCTTCAACTCACTTCTATTTAGAAGGCTCAACTTAACACGCAATGAAGCGGTAAATAGTTCGCGTATTTGTTAATTTTTTCTCGTGAATCGTTTCCCTATACAATGGAACAGGGTCTTTTCGGAATGAGCGGATTACGTTTGGATGAAGCTTCTTTTTGACGTGTGAAGATGTATCCGATTTCGCCGAAACTCTAATTAAAGAAGCTACAATACCAAAAGATTGCGCAAATCTTTGACGGATTGTCCGATAGTTATGCAGAGTGGCCGATTTATCAAAATTTATACGCATTGCTCATCCTAACGCAAGCCGCTGAAGATGACTGCAGTAGTATTAGCAGTAGGGCGGAGCAAACCTTCAATTCAACTCAATTCAAAAACTGATAGCAGAAGTAAACATAATCGTTTTAGTCTCAGGATTTGTAGTAAGCCGATCTTTAAAAGTCCACACCGACAGGCGTCCCAAACAGCCATCTACATATCGCTCGTGGACCTCATTATATATATAAATTTACCTCAAATAATTGCAATCGATTACGATCGAGTTAAGGACTTGTTCTCTGTTAAAAATGCCAGCGTCAAGAGCAGATCCGGAGATCACAAAGCTTCACATGTAAATTCCTTAACATATGGAGCTTGATGATTATTCAACCCATCGTCTATTATATCTGTAAAGATGTGTAACCATAAAGATTCAACTGAGTCTTAATTTTGATTCATGTTGTGTGCTCTAAAGGTCCACGTCGAGTTCCTTTCGGAAGATCTTTCACACTTAATCAAAAGAAAATCAGTCAAAAGGACACAACAAATGACTAAAAGATGCAACATAACGGAGTTGACGGAGGGCTATCGTGGTAACGATCTCCATTACAAGTATATATGCACCTTACGCGACTTATAAAATTTAAAAAATTTGATTAAAGTTAAAAGAAATTTTCCAACTCATTTAGTTAATTTTAATTTATATAAAAAGTGATCAGCTTTCAACAATGGAATCGTGAACAAAGAGAGATAAAAATAGAATAGAGTGTTGACGTTTTCTTATGTCGACAAAGGCCGATATCAGGGTTGCCATGATCGATCATTTTGAGCGATTTCAAAAAGGTT
>KK500113.1:0-169360 GCA_000688715.1 Glossina pallidipes
GTTTGCAACCGCATTCGCAAATTAAAAATAAACAAACATTGTTTTCATACTCATCGTTCTTTTTTTTTTCTTCTTTTTTTTTTTTTTTTATATACAATATTTTTCTTTTTTTGTATTTTTCTTCACAGTTTATATACATTTGTATTCATTCTCATAATCATATCCTTCAGCTTGCCAAAGGCAAGGGTAAGGGTTGAGTGCGATGAGTTAAAGTCTCTCTCCTTCTCTCTCTTGCAACACTGTGCTACCTTCTACTGTGTTTTCTTAAGCTCTCTAATAAATTTCTTCAAAATTTTGGTTTAAGAAAATGAAAAATCGCGGATATCCTTTTTCTTTAATTATGCTGCTAAATTAAAAATATTCAAAACCAAATGAGTTTCGTCCAATGTCACCAGCTTGCATATATTAACAAATTTATACGTGGTGCGTAAATGAAAATATATATATACACATACATATATATATATATATATACGCTTGTTTATGTGTATGTGCGAGTAGATAAGCCCAAGTTAACAATTTATAAATGCGATATTGTAAAATCAACTTCCTTTCGGTGGCCTTGCTTGCTTCTGTACAAAATAATAACAATAAGATGAAATCCAAGAATAAGAAAAGAATACGGAAATAAATAAACGTCGCGTCTTCATTGCTTTTTTTCTTAGCTTTTTGCGTTTTGCTCTAATACAAATATGTATTTTTTAGTTTTCTCTTTTTTTCTTAAACGTATTAGGTTTAAATAAAATCGCTGATGTTCACTATAAGCTGAGGCTCAAAACTTTTAAAGAATACCGTGACTTTGTCCATTTTTTTGACCATGAACAAAGTACCATTCAGATATTAAACAAGATTTCCAAAAAAATACCGATTTGCAGGAAGGACATCTTTTTCGCATGAGCTACCATGCCGCCATTTTTTAAAAATTATATAACAATTTTTTTAAGTGTTTCAATATTCCGAGTTTTTGAAATTTGAAACACGGGGAAAGGATAGCTGTACTTATATGCCCATATAACGCAAATATACAAAAAATTCCCTAGCATTTTTCTCAATAAATGGCCTAACTCTGTGAAACCAAGATTTGCGTGTGTAAAGGATAAAAGCCGATAAGTGAGTTCATAAGTAAGCAGTAATTGTGACATTTTCCACATCAATCGAAATCAATTACGCCTCGAAAATGAGAGAAAATTCAGGTGAGGTTTTCTTATACATGTGTCAATGCGTTATCAGTAATGCAATAAGAGTCCTTACCTCCTCTATGTCCAGAGTTGATAAATGGAAAAGACGTCATCTTCTATCTTTTATGAGTGGCGAAAAATTTAAATAGTTTGGGTGGCAAGTCTTGAACTATTCATCATACAGACGGTCATTGCCCCGTCCGAATTGAAATTGTGCAGAACCCTATTGATGAATGAAGAGGCTTGTAGGAATAACTTGGTTTATTTTTCAACCCAGAAATCCTAGAATTGTCAAGAAATTCATCAGCGATTGCTTGGGACTAATTTCAGTTGTCTATCTAAATGTTTGCGAAGGCGAGCTTTTAAACAAAATACCACAGACGAGTGGACCGTATGGGCTTACAATCATACGCCAATGCGCAGTAGATATTGTTTAACGAACGTGTTATGTCTACTTCTAGTTGAGAAATTCAAAAACAAATCTAACTCATATATAATCGAGTTTTTAAATCATATCCTAAAACCAAAGAGAATGTTGCTTTTGAAGACAGTGGAAAGAAAAAATTTAAAAGCAATATTGCACTATAGAGATTTTTGTAATCTTAACCATAATTAGTTGGACAGTGAGATTGTGCTGTTTTTTGTACACGCACTTAATAAGCGATTGACAAGTCTCTACGCTCAATATAAAAACCGTAAAGCTTTTGATTGACCCCAATTTGTGCTCAGTTCATTTCTGCTTACGTCCAAATACGAATGCATTAAATAAGAAAGCATTAAAGAAAGATAAAATTGTTAAGCGAATTCAAAGAAATTTTTACCTTTTAGTCTTTTTGTAGAATTTTGTTAAAAATGCTCTAGAAAAAACAAATTTATCGTTAAGCTTGTAAATTATTTAAAATATTTTTAGGATATGTTTCTCTGAATATTATCAATACCGCGAGTTAGGCTGATCTGATTCTGCAGATTGTCGCATGATGTCCTCTAACGTCCACGACTACGGTATTAAATATTATATAATGAAAGAAAGTTTTACGATAAACTTTCTCCTTTAGGCATTATTTAGAGAACTTAGTTGGTGAACATTCGTTCCAAGTTGAATTTACTTTCTTTATTTTTTTCTCCTTTTTATTCTTGAAATTTATGTGTATTTATCTTAGTAGGTTGAGGTGCTTTTTTACATTTGTTGATTTTTCTTTTTATTTCGTCTGAATTATTAACAC
The DNA here is from genome assembly GCA_000688715.1 of Glossina pallidipes. Lineage (NCBI taxonomy): Eukaryota > Metazoa > Arthropoda > Insecta > Diptera > Glossinidae > Glossina > Glossina pallidipes. Next base: position 2,402 of record KK500113.1, read on the forward strand.
TTGAATAAATTTTATAGAGGGCTCGAAATATTTGGTATGAAAAATAAAAGACCATAAATATATCCAAGCGAGAATTGAATATACGCTAAACCTATGTACCGCGAGGAAAACCCAAAGCCGCGTAGAAAATCATCTCTCTGTATAAATGTAAACATAACTCTGGTTTTACACAGAAAATCCAAGTAAAGTAAAAACTTTCATTTAAGGAGGATATCGAGTTAAGGCTTCAATTAAAATATGGCATTGAACTCGCATCTTTTACTGGTCAGAGCACTACACTCTTCTATGTATTGCTTATAAAAAGGAGAAGATTAGTAAAGAAAAATTTCAACAATTTTTTTAAGTGCCGAAAGTTGACTGAAAATGCAAAATCAAGACTCTATAGAGAACGCTGCACAAGAACACAATCGGATGTAGCTGCTCTATCCACCCCCAAAATACAGTTATGCGTTCTTCTGATTGTGCAACATCCATACTCTAAGTAAAAGTTTCTGTGAGACAATTGCTAAGAATATGACCGTATTTTGAGCAACGTCAAATGTCACAAAGCCTCCTTTTTCGGCGTACTTTGCGGACCTTAACAAACAAAATTAATATCGAAACGTCTTCTTATGACTGCTATTTCGGAATACCAAAGTTGATATAAAATCAAAACAACTCTAACTACTTTGGCTAACCCAATAACATGTACGCAATAAGCAAACAAGTGAGAACATTATGGTCGGACAAGGCCGACGATTAAATACCATACACCTCATTGTCGAACACAATGCTTATTTTTATTATAGAACACAAAAATTATATCAACTACTGGAAGCGGGTCCAAAACGCAAGCTAATGTACTACAAGTTTAATCCTTACATATCGCAGGATCCAAAAATAGGCGTAGATGGTCTACATTTTTTAGAGTTCATTTTTGTAAGAAATTACTATAGTATTATGGGTCAGTTTCCATTACCACTTGTTAAAACTTAGACTTTTTTGCTTTATCAATCAATTTTCGTGAAAATCATTATTAAAGTAAAATCCAAAAAATTGGCCGAGATGGTCCAAATTTGGCGCAGTTCACTTTTTTATGCTAATTGCCTTTTAAGCATTTAAAATTATACCTTTTTGTCGTAGGAACTTCAGTTTTCGATATATGAGAAGGGGTTCAAAAATTGCCACAGCCGATCCAAAGTTTTCATACCAATTTAGAATGCAAAAATACTACTACTTAGCTACTTTTGCCGAGAAATTTTGAAAATTAAAATTTTTTTCCATTTAACGACTTTTCAAAAAGTGGACCGATCCGAACCATTTTCAATAGCGTTCGTCCTTAGGCCAAAACACGTTACTCTACCAAATTTCAATAAAATATTTCAAAAATTGCGACCTCTAGCTTGAACACAAATTTACGTGGACAGACAATAGACGGCCGACCACCTTAGATCAATTCAGATAATGAATCTATCAGTATAATAAAAGATGGGTCCATCTTAAGTCCTTCTGCCTGTTACATAGGACCGCACGCAATTACCAAAATACTTGCGTTTTTACATATCGTTTTGATGCGACCGATATACGATCGAAAACGGCTTTGGAGTGTGGCATATAAATTGACTTATATTGCGCACACAAAGTATTTTTTATTAACTTTTGCATTTGCGATCAAAAAGTTGTCAACTTATGAAAGAACACCTCACAATCAATTTTATCGCTGCATTTGCAACTGATACCCAAAGATTTCATATAATTTTTAAAATTAACTCATTAGTCCACCGCTTTACGTTGTTAATGGACATTTCAGGAAATCCCTAAAACGAGATCTCGAAATGAAAACTTAGGATCAACTAACTTAATTTTAACCCTTTGCACTCGGCACCGTTTCGGACGTTACCCACCAGCAACTCAACGCCACTTTTCAACGAAAACGTACATCCTGGAAACGTGACATTATACAGTATAATTTTAGAACCAAGTAAGGAATTGTAATGAAATTTGTTTTATATGAATTTGGGGACATTGAAGAACACATATTTACAAAAAAATATCAAAATTTATTTTTATAATTTTCTACAGTATGGTAAAATTGAAAGCAATTCCCAACATGCATAGCGTGTTTCACAATAAAATGTTGTTTGCCGCCTTCCGCCTGGTGTTTTTCTGTCAGAACAGACAATACAAGCCCGTTTTCTTTCTCCCACATTTGGAATATGTAAATTATTATTCAGTCTATTGTCTGACAACGATGTAGATGGACGTGATCGAGATTCTCGAAAATTACCTCTCAACTCAAATATAAAGTAAAATAATCTATGGATTCTTTTTTTGTGTCATTTTAACAGAAAGCTACAGAAGAACACGTGTTTCTTGAAAAATTTGCGGTGGAATAATTTCATTGTCCGTAATCGTTAACAACCTATCATGTCCCCTCCGAGTGCAAAGGGTTAATAATGGGACCTATAATATACGAAAAGAAACTTGCGAAAAAATAGCTTAGTTGAATAGTTTTATGTTTAATTTATTTTTTAATTTATTTTTTAAAATAAAACGAAATATTGTTAAAAGCTTCCTATATTAGCAAAGGTCATCTTTTACTGATTGATCTTCAAGTGGCGCGAAACCAAATATATAATAAGTAAGGAAATTATATTCGGTGGTAATCGAGTCCTTTATAGCCATCATTGTTATCCTAAAAAAGACAAAAAAGTAAAAGAACTACCTTTTCATGCTCTATAACGTGGAGTGGTTGTTTTTTTCTATTTTCAAAATAAAAGTTTGTATTGCATGGGCGTGTAGGCGTATGTAAGCGTGTACTTTGAAAAGTTTCGGCCCTCTCCAAATTCTTTTGCAAGTTTCTGGGCGATGTCATTATTTCCGCTAACGGGGTATGTTTACTGCAGATACTATACAGATGGGCAGGTGAGAGATGGACAGACGAGCAGATAGACATGCTTGTGCGCATTCCAAATTTGAAACTTGTTTCTACGCGTTATGAAGGCATTGAAAGAAAAATTTAATTTTAATAAACTGTAAAATTGCGTAGAGGGAGTCAATTTTTTTCATTTTTTTTAAAAAGTTGTAGCATCTCCCAGAACATATACGCTAAAATTTTTATATATTTACCTGCTATAGTTTATGAGTAATAATTAAAAAACTAATTTTTTGTTCTTTTTGTAAAACGGCGATGTCCTCACTTTACGTAGCACCCTTTGACCAATTTAGCTCATTTTAAATATTAAGCTGCGTATAAGAACTTGGAATGCTTCTGTCAGATTTCAAGTCTCAGCCTCATATTTGCGACTAGAAGAATGTTTATAAGAGACGTACAGACGGACATTCTTAAATCGATTCAGAATATGATGTGATGCGCAATTTCTGAAGCTTCCTTCTGGGCGTTGCGAACGTTTTGACAAAACGAATATACCCCTCATTTTCCGGTGATGGGTATAAAAAGTGATCAAGATCATTGTTAGACACAAATTTTTAAAGACTTTTTTAAATCTAATCCTTTATAGCAACACAAGTATTTGAAAAGTTTTTTTTTAACTAAACTCGAGTCTTTGTTAAAAATAAACGACATAAGATATTGTATTAAAAGTACTTTTCATCGTTGACAGCTACACTTTACTGTATTTGACTTTCGTGCTTGAAAAAAGACTTAAGGATTTTCACGAGTCTATCCGTCTTTTGATATCCTCAGAAGAACTAAAAGTGCTACTTAGAGGAGCAATAAGTCATCAGTCGAAACATAAGGCAACCATCGGTTGGAATATCTGGGGAATAATTCGTTTATGATAAACTATCCCGTCCTAGTTCTTTTGACATTTCCTGCATGGATTTTGCAATAACTCATCGGGAATCGTCATGCAGAGCATATTGTCCTTCAATATCTTTGGCACAATTCACTGTTAGTTTGTAGCACTTCACAATGCATTGCAACAAGCTCATCCCATCAAGTAGGAACCCCATTTATATTACGTTTTAGCGATGATGTTAACGGTCTCCTTAGCATGCGAAGAGACGATCTTCAGATATTGTATCATTTCCATTTCTCATCAACCATCACGATTAAGCCAGCAGTCCCCTGCGAATCGAATACAAAAAGTAATGCTTCCAGCAAATTTGTTTATGTTGAAACATAACGAATCACAAAACCCTTTATTATTTTTATTTCAAAAGCACAATTTATGCAGTTGCGTAAAACTAACAGAAGAAGGGAAGAAAGGAAGAATAGTCCAATACTGTGCATGCCTCGTCTTCAAAAGCGTTTAAAACACATATACATGAACTTACTGTTTATACCAAATTTTAAGTCAATATGGGTTATGGTAAGTCACTATGGTAAGCGGTAATTTATAATTTTTTCGCTATTGTCCTTATGAGGAAGGGTCAGATCAATTATTAAATTAGTCCTAATTCTTCATCCTCTAAGAAACAAATGTACAAAGCATCATCTTGAAGAGCAAAAAGTGACAGAAAGCGTATGCAGAAAAGCATGGTTAACACGACGTGAAACCTTTCGAGTTGAAAAATATTTTTTATCGGTAAATTTTCAAATTTGATAACCGCAATGGCAAATTTTATGTAGCCCTGTACTTGGTGACTTAATTGATGGAATTTTTACGTAGGCAGTAGCTGTTAAGTAGGCAAGAACGATGTACCAATGACTTTGGTTTGAAATGAACTTAAACCAAAACCGTTTAGATCACATGCAGAGCAAGTCGCGAAGCGGAACTATATCTCTGAACAGTGGCTGGTATAAAATTTGCGTCGGTATGCCGAAATATTCCTTGAAATCCTTATAGTTCGTTCACCCATTTCTTAGAACATCGAAGAGGAAATATTTAATTTTTTATAAATTATGCATAGGGCTTTTCGTAATACACCTTAAAAAAAAGAAAAAATGTATTCTCTATTCTCTATGTATTCTATATTCTTAAATTATTTTTGTTTACCAAGTTTTACAACACATTAGACAAACTCAGTAAGATGTTTAAATAACGCTCAAGAAATTTCGACGGATGGATGAAAGCACATGTTGTTTAGCGTTACCTTAAGCCTGACTAACAATTTACTAACTACTGTATTCTATGTTTGGTTATGCGACTTCGCAGCTGTTTTTGACTGGCTCAGTTCATCCTGTTATTGCCTTTTAAGGAACGTAAACGGTTCATTTTTCATAACACGTTATTATCCTTTTGATGAATATGTCGTCTCTCCTACCTTTAAATACTAATAACAATTTAAAACGTCCGGGATATTCTGCTTTTTCATAAATGATGAATTTTGCAATCAGAGAGCGACATTTTCTTGCCCAAGCTTTTTGGACATGTTCCGCGTTCAGAATAAGACTATCTTCCGGAAAACTTTTTCCGTTGCTTGAAGAAAATGCTCTCTGCTGGTAACGAAAAGCAATCAAATGTTAAACGTGCACTTTTCTTTCTTTGCGTCTACGCTTATATAAATACTGGCGAAGACAATATTTTTCGGCAAATGTTTGATATTAATTTGTAATAAATAATTAATTCACAGTGAAAGGAAAAGCTTTTCACAAAGAACCGGCGGTGAATTTCCGGATAATAAATTCCTGGTAATGCGTCCAGTTCTTACAATGTACTGCTTATTGACTTTTAGAAAAATCACTTATTATAATCCACCGAAAGCTAAATGATTTTATCACAATTCACAGAAAACATAAAGATTTTTATATAAAACACAATTCGATTTCCATTGCCAATAAAATGAAAGCGAAGTGCATATGAAAAATTTATCGTAACTATGTTCTAAAGATTATCATATCGCTTAGCAGACATTTCCTGTATACTACATATACTAAATTTTATTTGTGCACTTTTTCTAATTGTATTCTGTACGCAAAGAATTGAACATATACACTCAAGAATTTACTTTTGCCCGAATGTACATACAACTACCGAAGTCATTTTAGGTAATAAACGCCATATGGACACCAAAAATGTATTTTACCCATTGATGTTCTCTATTTTATTGTTCGACTTTAAGTTGGATTTTTTTAGTTAAACGTACCGGAGTGCTGAACTGCAGTTCTCCGTCCTTATCCGAATTTTACTTGCAATGTCATCAAAGTGGACATCATCTACGTGACAAAAATTTTATTACGAAACTCCGGCACAACTTCATTTATACAGAAGTTCTCATTGGCGTATTGACCCGTAAGCAAGTTCGCAAATTATCCATGTTGTTTGTCAATATTCGCGTTCTGCATGGGTTTAATAATCATTACAATTACCCTCAGAATCGAACAACTGAATGTGTTGTGCAAATCGGGATCGGTGCTGTTCTCCTATCAATTAGACCACAAAGTGCAAAGACTGAAGCACAGTATTGTACTTGCATGCGAAACTATTGCCAATGACCAGATTTTTTTTAGGCCGCGGACTCCTTTGCAATCGTATTTTTGATCATCTCCCAAGAGATGGCGGGAACTCAGCGAAAGAATCGAATTACTGAAAATGCTGTTTTGTGCAGAACAGATTAGAAAGAGTACACTTATCGCTCCATTCAACCAATATTCTAATTCCAAATTGCTTAAAATACATATAGGGATAAAAACAAGTAAAAAGGCCACAGCAGATCACGGTCCCTCATTAAATACTTTAGACCACACTATAGATATTCATGCAAGGACTTTTCAAAACATAATGTCATATAGGAAGTGGTCGAAAAAGTGGTCTGATCCGAACCATTTTTAATAGCATTCGTCCTTGAACCAAAACATCTCGAAATATTTCAAGAACTGGAGCCTGGGTTGAATGCTATGCAACAAAATGGTATAGATGATCTAATATTTTAAACGTTAATTTTCGGAAATAAAATCAACAAAATGGAATTCGTGTGGAGTCCTTTTTACGGCGCCAAGTGCCTTAGACGAAAAGAAAAATTGTTCAAGCTACTGAACTTAAAGTAAATTTACAAATGAAAATTTGTTGTACGTATATTTTACTTAACTATCTTTCACGCTATGCTCTGTACACTCTTTGAAGCTCTGAAGGGCTGAAAGGGCCTTGCATTTCATTGAACTTCAATGCTTACGCTAAGCATCGAAGGGTAGGTCTTTATTGCTTCTTTTTTGCAACCTCTAGAAGTGCGTATCAACGATCCCTTAAAATACGTGAAGATTTATCAGCAATGAGATAGCGAATCGATTTAAATTCGTTCGTCCGTCGTTTGTATTTGTTATTAGAAGTATAGTTGATCTGTTTGTTATTAGCCGTATTAACCTCGTCAAAACAGACGCAGCGGTATATATATGCTGCTTGGAAAGTTTGAAGGTAAGTGCTTCTTTTATTTCATTTGCACGTCAACGACCTCTTCAAACATACGAAGTTTTGTCAGCAATGTATGGCAAATCGATTTAAATTTGTCCGTCAGTCGATCTAAAAGGGGGCAGCGATATATATATGTTGCTTTGAAAATTTGAAACTGGGTGCAATCGGTCTTTAAAGATGCGCGTTCTGTACCTCCGAAAATAACTTAAACAATAACTTCGTATCTATAAAAGATATCGTTGTAAATGTTTACAAATGTTTAGCAAAGACGTTTGCTATTAAAAATAACAACAACAATTGTAAGTGTACGGTGACGAAGCCTCGTCCAAAGGCCAACGTAGTAGCTTTTTACTTGTAATCTCTGAGAAAAATGCATCATTTTGTGGTAAATGTGGTAAGTCGACTGCAAGTTCAATGTCCCGCTCTACGCTCTTGGTCATAAATACCAAAAAAGTGACTTTTCAAACCTGACAAAGTTGAATTGGTCGACATCACAATTTTAATCATAGGCTATTGTTGCATTTTGAACTATTGAAGGCTGGTTAGCGTAGACTATGTCCAAATTTGTGCATTAAAACGAATATAACTTTTTCGCTAGTATTTTTTATTTTTCTTAATTTTCTTTGCCGATTATATTTGATTGATTTTAGGTTGCTTTATAAAAAAAGATTCAAGCTTTGCAAAGCTTGCTTGTAACATCTTTGGCAGTTGAATATGAACTGAAACTGAAAAGCATTGAATACCGACCGCATTAAGGCGAAAATATTTTATGAAACATGCGCGCTACCGTTATGCAGTTATATTTTCTCCTCGGATTTTGGCGCCAAAAATCATTTCATAGCTACAAGTTTGTTTATTTTTCGTCAACATTACATACCACGTGCGCTCCTGCTCGCTCAATCACATTACAATAACTACATTTTATATGTATGTGTGTATATGTAGTTATTTTGGTTTAATTGGATCAACACCACGTGCTGTTGCTGTTTGATGGAGGAGAGTATAGTAGGTATAGTAGGATAGGACCAGATTGTGTGTTGTGTGTGTTATTTTGGTTGTTGTTGCTGTTGTTTTGTTTTAAGGATTGTATCTCTCGTAAGCAAACACCCACCCATTCGTTTATTATGTGTACAGTCAAGAATACATTATGTATATGTACGTGTATGTATTTAGTTTTATTGTGTTGTGATTTTTTTTATTATTTTATTTTGTTTTTGCTGCTGTTGTTTCTTTCCATGCTGCGAAATACATACATTGCTTTTGCAAGAGGGCTGGTTGTTTCTCTCCGATGTTGTTTGGTAGTGTAGGAAAACTGTATCTTTGGCATTGTGTAGCTATGTAAATTGTCAGTATTGGTGTTGTTGTTTTTCTTTCTATTATTATTATTTTGTTTTTGTTTTTTTTTGTTTTTTGTTTTTTTTTTTTTTTGGGTGATATATACAATTGTATGTTGTTTTCATACACAGTTTATTTGTACGCTGTATATAACAACTGGTTCAGCCTTCTTGTAAATTTAACATTTTGCTGCTGTTCTTCTTGCTTTTTGGAGGTCTGACCAGCGTGTGGTATTTTATAAATTGGCATTTCATCGTACGACAGCTCCCAAATCGGTTGTTATTATCAACAACGGTTCAGGGTTTATTAACAGTATAATAACAGTGCGAGCACAGTCACTATTAGTGTAGTGTTGTTGTGTATGTAACATGTGCGGTTATTGTATCATTATTTAAAATCCGTTGGGAAAAATAAAAAAATGATTTTTCTCTTCCGGCATATTTCTATTTCAAAGATTGCTGCTGCTGTTTCTGTTGTCATCGTCAACGTTATACGTTATCATTAGGCCGGAAACGGAAACGGTTTTTGTTACTAGAGGCGCGTTTTGATATAATCGCCTTTGACACCATAACAAACCATCAACCATTACCACGCGCCATCAATAACAACCTAAATTGAGTTAACAACACGCACGGCTACCCTTATATAAAACGATGAAGTAAAAAAAAAAAAGAAAAAAAAAACCAGCAAAAAAAAAGTGTGAACATTTAAACGATGTGTGATTTTATCGTTGAAACTAATACACCGGCAATGTAACGACTGGCTGCTTCATCGTTTCTTTCACTAACTGCCTGCCTGCCTGACAGGCTGGTTGGTTTGTTTGGTTGGCTGGTTAACTGGTTAACGGTCACTTAAGTGACTGTTAATTTTTGCTGTGTTATTGTTATTATTATTATTAAATGACTACTTTACAAAAGTTAATTTCGTGAACAACAAATCATAAAATGATTTGTTTTCTGCTTGTGTGCGTATTTATTGTGTACAACACTAGCACTAACAACAATTGACTAAATTGACTGCAGAATGAATTTATAAAATGATTTTGATAATTAATTACTAGTAGGTATTGTGATAATTTTGTGTTATTGAGCCCTTATAATGGTAGGAGTAGCAGCGGTAGTAGTAGTAGTTGTAGTAGTAGTAGTTCGATAATAGGAGATGTTTATTTATTATAAGCAATAAAATTGCTTTAATAGACTGATTGCACTGAATAACTGTAAGTTATGAATAGATACTTGAATTTGTCTTAAAAAAAACTGTGATAGGAACTATAAGACAGTGCGCTTGTATTTGAAAAAAAAGTTTTAAAAACATTAAAAAAAAAAAAACGAAAACAATCGAAAACCTACAGGTGTAATAAGTGTTACATATAAAACCAGGTAAGATATAAATAACATATATAAAAATATATACATATATATATATATATATATAAATAATGTCGGGAGAAGAAAAATCGTTTACTTCCTATAAATATTAATATTTCAATGCGCTTGTATACTTTTTGCATTCACCATACAAATACGTTCTTAATTGCAAGCCCATTTATCAGTGCTTTAGTTACTACAAAATGGACTTTCCTTCTATAGTGGACACACTCTAGAAAAGTTCATGAAAAAACCGCGTAAATATAGTTTCGAATGTACACTAAGAGTGAGTACATGTTACATCAACCAAGTTTGAAGACTTCTTAGGAGCGTTTTCTTATTTTTATTAAAACACGATAAAGAGTTGTGAGGTACCTTTCCTTTAACCGCCTGTCAAAAAGATAAGCAAAATTTTCACTTTTCGTGCCAGACTATCCTTTGGATTCGCCTTTAGATGAAGGAAAATTCGCATTTGTTCAACATTGGTGAATACCGGAGATATAACAGTTCTTAGAATTTCATTCCAACAACTTTTTCTACTCGTTTTTTTTTTTTTTTAATCCCGAGCGAAATTAAGTTCATGTCAAAAAATACGGGGCACAAATAAAACCCTTTCCTTTAAAACTCTGATTTTATTTGAAATAATCTCAGATTTTCAGCTACTGAATTTATCCTTATAATTTTCTTTAGATCTTTTTTTTTCTGTGATCACACTTTCATCATTAATCACACAACTCATTTAATAGTCAAGAACATGCAGTATTCAGAAGAAAAAAACACGTTACTATAATTTGTATCGCGTTATCCCACTAAGCTTTTTAAAAGCGAGACTGATTGAATGAATTGAATGCAAAGTTATATGAGGTCCGAGGAGAAGCGGCTGCAAATGCCACAAGATACGGAAATACCGACAGTTTCACAAAAAGCTCTGCTGAACTATCCAAAATTTTGTAACGTGACAACAGCAGATATTACATCGAAAGAAAAGATAAACATGCCGTTAATCTCTTACAAGGTCTAGGTCTCTCTCTCTCTCTCAAGATCTGAGATCATTCACAGCGACACGAAAGCCTTGAATCACCTTTTAGTTACAATTGTTTCAAAAACTTCAATTTTCTTACAATTGAAAGCAAATACTCATTTCAACGGCATTAGTTTTCGTACATAATCTGCCTGACCTCAACTTTTTCATCCATAACAATGATTGGATCTGCTCAATTTTTGTTAAAATCATAACCTGAAAACATAGTGTGAAATTTTTTTTAAAATCACTCTGATCAGATTAACTTCGGATATCAAGTGTATCAATGTTTAAGTCAACCCTGAATTGTCAAAATAAAAAAAAAGATATAAGAAATGGTATCTTTCCTTTCCCGTTAGGAGATAAGAGGTGGCACCGAGATTTTTCTTCGAAATGGTTCCCAAAGGTTTAAATTATTCATTTTTACTTGAGATTTATTTAAAATTTTAATTGCATCTTTCTCGCAACTACTGTTTTCAACGTGAGCGTATCTCAGGTCCCCATAGATTTCAGGCACGACTACGTCAATTCAGCCAGTTAAACCAATCTGGAGCCGATATATTTTAACGTGATCTCCGACGTCCTACAAACCTTTTTGCTACAAATGGAATGACGATGATAGGTTTAAAAATATCAATTACACAAAATTTATAGAACAGTTCTCACCTCTCGTGTAAATTCGTAAAACTTCATTTAATAAAATCTTGCGAGGATTTACTTTTCAAAGATTTGATTTCGATGTGTGTGCATTCCGTCTTAAATTTGTATTCATTTCGTTTTTTCATAAATGAGGAAAATCCTTAATTATGTTTTAAAACTTCTGCTATAAAAATCCTCTTATGTACATCTGGCTATTCTAAGGGTGTGCAGTATAAAAATTTTAATTAAATTTAAAACACTTTGATAAGCACTTTTTCTTCTGCTTTCTTCTTTTTTTTTTTTTTGTGTTTGTTTTTTCTTTGCTTTACACACTGTGACATTTGTCTCCTGAAGATGACTGATAAAAATGCCAGACTTCTCTCATTTGTGTAACTGCACACCGTTTATGCGTCTTCCGATTTATTCATCTATTTATCTATTTGTACTCACTTCTGACACAATTACAAACAATTCTTTCCTAAAATATTTGTCAATTTATGACAACAAATTTTCATTTTTCATTATTGAGTCTTATGACAGCTTAGCAAAAACAGACGATATTGAAGAACGCCATCTCTATCACGGCTACCATTCGATAATAATAAGTATTTATGGTGCGAATAACAATGAACGTCAAATGTATGACAATGGAGTGAGATTGAATGTGTTGTTGTTGCTGTTGTTTTGATATTCCAAGAGAAAAACAATTGAAATTATTAACGATAGAAAATCTTAATTTATATATATTCTGTTTTAAATAAGACAATAATAATATTAGTGATGTTTCCCCCACCAGGAGTAAAGACTCTTTCCTATGTACTTTGGAATAAATAAAAAAGTACAGATTTTCCTTTTGATAATTAAGTAAAACGGCATACGGTAAATGGTCTTTTAACTAATTTTCCACTCCTTCAATTATCGTTCTGTCAGAGATCCAGTGAAACCAGTAAATTTACTATGACAATTTTCTACATTAAATATTACGCAGATTTGTTATGTTCTGTAAGTGCGCCTTAGTTTCAATGGTTTCACCCAACCTGGACAGTCTTTAATATATCACATCGTTCCGACTCAAGCAACTTTGTCTTCTTTCCGAAGTAGCATTGTTTTGCTGAAAATCTTGGCATGAACCTATCATTGATTTTGGCCATTGAAATTCTCTCTCTACGGTAATTGCAGAAAATATGTAAATTAGTCAATCTATGCGAACCAGTTCGCACATTCGCAACTTTGGAAGTACCCCGCGAATATTTGTAAATCCGATTTGATTGAAAGTTCATATCAATGCAGAAAAATACGACGCATACACACTTGACTCACGACAAGCACTAGGAACCGATCGGAAATAAAACACAAATAACACAACAAATTATCAGATTTCTAAAGTAACTCAAATTCTACACTAAATCTTCATTATTATTTCTAAAAGCAAAATGTACAATAAGTTAGTAATATGAAGATTTAAAAATTATTTTGCCCATATTTAATCCCCTTCCAGTTTTTGTATATAAATTTTTCGCTTATTCGCGTGAGTAACTGAGTAGATAAGAATCGCTATGGCCACGTCTGTGCTCGTGGGTTCGAATATAAATGCGACAGTGTTTATTCTGGTCGTTTATTCTGAGCGAGTGCTCAGTCGCTAAAAACATAACGCTTGCGGTTTGGACGTAGATCAGCCGCTTCCCTATCTCTTTCTCTTTCTTCAATTCTTTCACGACAGCGTGTCACAGGGGACATAACCTGAGTGATTTGTCGTGCAATAAGAAAAAAAATATGATCGCCTTTAAATTGTAATCCTTCAACTATTTTGATACAACACGCTTTTACAAGCGACTGATAATTTCCGATTTCACTTTAAATTCTCCCTTTCCAACCCTCTATTGTGATGGGGCAACCAATCTTATCTAGGGGAATCGCATGGTGTTTTTCAGCTTCTCCTTAAGCTATTTACTTCTTTTTTAATTTTTACTCACTTTTATTTACTTGTAGGAGTAGAAAAGTTAAACGGAACGACAGAAAAACGGAATGGAAACACGGACGGACGAGACTAAAAAAAACAAGTAAGAAAGTTATATGTATCTCTCTTGCGATACATCTTTGATACCCATTAATTTATATCAACCCATAAAAGCTGTAAAGTATCTTTGCAATACTGGGCGTATAAGTTCTTTTACACTCACCGCTAAAGCTCGTAGCTTTCAAGTTCAATAACTGTTACCAAATAGCATGAGTCATAGCTTAGGTTTCTCTGGCTATTGAGACCTTTGTGGATGGATTACTGCAGTCTTTGGAAAACTTTGTAAATTCGCGCACATAGACTTAAACAATTATCTTCTGTGTACTTTAAATTATGATTTCGAGCTTATTTCGATGATACCAAGAGGATTAAATTCATTTTCAATATAGATATGCTGGCAGCACTTAACAGAGCATACAGTAAAGTGCAGTTCTCACCTTTATATTCATAGTCACGACTTTGCAAGAGCAGATGACATGTTCGCGCATAAATACCTGCGGAACCTGGAGAACTAGCTTATCCAAATTAGGAGATTACGCATATTCTGGTAAACGTTCTGCAAATTCACTTCCATTCAAACGATGCAACATAAATAAAAGCATTATAGTCCGACCACTCCTCGCTATTAAATACCCTACACCACTGTGCTTAACCCAATTATTCATACGCCTTTTCAAAGTTATGGGAAAGGGGTCCTGTAGATTGAACAGAACAACAGATGAACAGGCATCAGACGGACGAAACAGGCGAAAACCATTCTATGAATCGATCGATTTAATAAAAGGTGGATATTGTAGACATCCGCTCAAACTCAATGTACTCTTGTAGCACAGACGTACAATAATTGAAAACTTTCTTTTCGGTAACAATGTTAACAATATGCCGGAACTTGGCATTTTAACAGCAATCTAACACGGAAATGAGTTATTGCTGACTACAGGTTTTGCGTCGACCTATTTTCGATTTGCGTGTTTTTTTTCGCAAAAAAAAGAATTCTCCGAAAAAGGAATTCTCCGAACTTGGTTGGAGAGAAGAATTTTGAAGCATTGAATGAATTGGACATAGACGTATTGTTAATTGCCGATAACTCCGAATTATCTAAGGAAGAATTGATGAATCTTGACATAGCACAGTGTCCTGAAAGAAAAGACAGCCCAGTACAAGAGCAACGAAGTTTTACACCACAAACAAACTTTCTAAAGCTTAGAGATTAATTGATGATGCTCTGCAAATTTTATCATGGAATGACCTTGACAGCGAACGAAGCTCCAAAGTGGCACGGGTGCCAACATTCGATATTACCTGCTACATAGAAATTTATGTAGAAATAAAACATAAATCTGTTTAGCAGAATTTGCCAAATTTTTGAACAAAGTGGCAGAGAATTGAGTCCTCTGCTTCTTTTTCAATAGAATTTGTTTTTTCTAGTGTAATGCTGTTTATTTGTTTTCTTGAATTTTTGTAGTTGTTTTGTTTTAATGAGAAAATAACGAAGGTTTTTGCCTAAATTTGGTAAGAAATATGTACATATGTGCTATAGTCGATAGAAGAAAAGTTGGAACCTACCTTTGATTTTTATACGATTCCCTATAGGAAATTGTGATTCACTTTGCGTCGTGCTATTTTAGAACGTAGCTAGGACGCAAAGCGGGGTCTTGGTGTATTCATTCAACAAACAATTCTGTCTGATCGACCAACCGCACCGTTGTGTGTTGTACATAAAAGAACTCACTATAAAGGTATGCGTTGAACAATCCAGCTTTATTTGATAGAACGAAGTCAACACCGCACTCTGTAAGTCTTTAGACCAGGATTCGCGAAGTAAGACACGACTGAATCTAGCTCTAAATCTAGTTTCAAGGGTTGATTTGACTTGCAGAAAGCCATTGCTTGGAACGCTTTATGTTATCATTAAGAATCCATTTTACATCTTCCATAGCGATTCTGCTAAGAAATGGATCTCTACGAAATTTGGATAGCAATCAAGTGCAAGTTGATCGACGAATATTCTTGTCCTTGACTCAGACAATTAGTACGTTGTCCATATTCCTTTTCTATATGCCTTACTAATTTCCTGTAGATACTTTTAAATAATTGGCTACGGGGACCCAAGGCTTCTCAATAGATACTTAATTTATGCCAAGAAGTCATTTTGGTTCAATTCATTCCATTTCGACCAGAGAAAGTCTCCTTACGTGGCATGATATTGTCCATTACATTGTCTGCAGGTTCATTTAACTTCGTAACTGACTTTAAAAAAAGTACGACCCAGTAATACTTCGGTTTATAAATTGCGATAGTCAAAAGGATTTTGCTCATGGGCAACATGTGAAATACTCGTTGCTTTTGTATTTGTTCAATGATTAATTCTACTAATTTTGGAAGACGTCTAGCAGAAAAGTTCCCATTCCATCCTTTTCCTTCAAAACGATTATATTTTCTTTAGCGCAAACTGAAAACACTCTTTGATACGATCGAGATTCACTTTGCGAAAGCTGCATGACTTTCAATCACAAATCGCATCGTGCAGTATTCTTTTGATTTACTTAAAAATGTTTCTAGTTGGCAGTTGAATTTTGTTGCTCCAAAACAGGACGAGTTAGTTTGCTTTAATCATTAATTCTTTTCAAAAATGCCTCTTAGATAAAATTCTGTCTTCGGTAGAGAATTATGCGGTTGTGTTTGCCTATTTTCGGACTAACAAAGCATGTCGACATGCTTTGTGACCTACCACCGATCCAAAGCGGTGCACAACTTTGCCAATTTTTGATCCAATAATTTGAAAATGGATTTTCCGAAATATGATTCCTATAAAGCATTTGTTTTCATCGAATTTTTATATGTATTATTAAAATTTGTTACTAATCTTTTACTGAAAGAAAAATAATAACACATGAATAAAAAATCGGCAAAAAACGAGATCCTCTAACTGGTAGACATCCACAGATTCGACTTAGTTCAAATATAATTTTGTTTTGTTTCGTTTTTTTGTTTACAAGTTTTGTGTCTTGATTTTTACTTAACTTAAGGAAAATGTTGTGCATTATTTAAAAAGTTTTTCCCATACCTTCTCTTACTTAGCAAAATAAGTATATCTCGGCATTTGTTTTTTATCCCCTATGCAACAGGGATAACTCTGAGTCTTCTTGCAAGAAATACAAAATGAAGAAGAAATACGCACACACAATACAACTTGAAAGTAATTTTACGTCTGACTAAACATTAATGTGCCAATATTTTATTGTTTATTTAAAAAAAAAAAACAAAAAAAACAAAAACGAAGCGACAAACAATAAAATTTCAAAATTACGTCTTGATTATGATGGTGTCTTTGGCGGCGGTTTGTGAAAATCTTCCAATCGCAACATTTGCCATGAAGCCCATGCATAAGGACTTGAAAAATACTTATTAAATAATTTTGGTATTATTGTACAAAATTTTTGTTACATTATGTCATATTAAATTTCTTATATTGAAATCAAATCCAATACAAAACTAAAGAAAAAAAATTTTTATTCAGATTTCAGAGAATGCAACTGTCAGTTTCTCACCTGTATAATGCAAAAACGAGCAGTAAAGCTATGCCAGCTTTCGACAAAATTTTAGTTTAGAGGTTTTTGCTAACCCTGATCATGTGGGAACATGTTTTGCGCTAACGTGAGTAAACGTTTGCATTGAATTTCACCATATGTGCTTCATTTCAAGTACCACTGCAGTTCTAAAAGCTCCGATTTATATTCAACACTACAGGAAAATTTGTCACAAGAATTAACAGTCCTATGATACCTAGAATTACGGTCCAAAATGTCGGTAAAATATACACACACATGCTCAGATCAGACATATCTTCTAAGAAACTATTAGAATCTGTCTCTTACCACTCAAGATTGCGTAAGAAAGATCTTGTAAAGAATCACATCAATATCACTGTCTGCGTATTAAGGTAGCGACTACCTCAGACAAACTCTTAAAGGATCTTCTTGCAAAGTTTTTCGGTATTGACAGAAAAAAATGGCAAAATCAATATCTTACTGCCTTTTACTGGTAATGATAAAGAGAATGGAGTTAAGGAATGGTCCGCATCTTTGAGTAATTATTTACTTTTTAACAGTCTTCTCTCAGTTACATGCATCACATCCATATAACGTACTTCCCTTTTAGCAAAGCCCCCCCCTACCACTATTATGTCTGTGAGTAAAGGCTTATCCGAATATCCTGAAAATTTACAGGAAATATGCAAACGGCAGAATTTTTTAATATGATTAAAAAGTTGTTCCTTTGTATGCATTTAACTAATAAATATTCATGTAACCAACCACTCATATATCGTATGAGTATGTATTCACATGTAAAGTTCGATTCGTTCAAAACAGCTAAGTGTTTATGCCTTTATAAATTTATTATTATTGTTGTTGTTGATTTTACTAAACATGTATATGTATATACACACATCCTAACGGTAACAATATAAATCAGCACAATTTGTCAATGTTGTTTATATTGTATACTTATTTGACTCTCTCTTGGCAGCATAGACAAGCAGCCATTTAACTACCAGGGTTCTCACTGCATTCCCAGCTTGGCTGTTAAGCAATTAAACAGTAAAAAAATGTAATACAAACCATCAACCACAATGTAGTATAAATGAATAAGCTATGTATTCGTATATGTTCGTGCTTGTATGTGTGTTTGTGATATTTATTTTGCTTTATACATATTTCAATAACGATATGTGTACTTATTGTTCAAAGGATGTCGACTAGAAGCGCTGTGCTGACGACATGCCAGGAAGGTGGCATAAATGATGCATGGTGTGCTAATTTTAATGACGACAAGTTTTGTTTTAATTTGGAAATGAAAGCATTAGAATACGTCGCAGTCGCTGTTCGCGGAAGGACAGAAGTACACCTATTTTCTCATTCGATTTGTGTCGTTCGGTATGAATAGGTATCAGGTCCATCTAAAGCCGTTTTTAATTAATATTAAGTTGTAAACTACTCGGGTCTACCTTGTGTTCCATTTATTATTGTTGGCCTTTTTAGATCCATCAAACTCCCCGTTCATCTTAAGCCTTATAAAAGTACATTGCTCGCTATAGTTTGAAGATATAGAGAGCAGAGGGCTTATAAAACAAATACAATATCGGTCAGCCTAAGATTCTGATTGGTTTTGTGTATATCCGAGGGTCTTCGCGACACTGTTTTGCGCGAACGCTTGCGATCAGAAAAATTGGAATACACACCTAAAAGCTGCTCACATCCTTTAAATTAACGGTCACAAATAAATCACAAAAGCAAGCCTGCAACCACTAAAAGGCCGAGAAGAATGCCTTAAATATTTTTTCAATAATTCATTAAAGTCATGTGAGAATTTGATGTAACAATCACTCGATCCGCCCAAAAAATAATAGAAAACTGCGATTTTTGTACGCTTGCTTGAGTCGATAGGTATCGAAAATAATTTCCACATTCTGTCGAGCCATCATCAAAATGAAGATACAGTTGTTTGTCATACAGACTATATCATCGAGACGTAATCATTAGAAGTTCGATTAGAGTAAAGTTGCAAATCGATTTATTTACCTCCATATCTCTGAAATATTCGCAGGCAGAAAAATTGCGATAAAGAAAACAGAATTTAGCAAAGTTGTTCCTAATATACAAACGATATTGATTTGAAATTGAAGACAAATATTTGTAAACCAAAAACGATCGTAATTGGTGAACAGATGAGCCCCATAATTGACTTAAGACTTTGCCGTGCCCAGGATATTCAAAATTCGTATCTGGATGATTATTCCTGTTGTTACCAATAAGCAGTGTAACATAATGGAATATTTATATCTTTCGCATACACATGCATAGATATTCGAAAAGTTAAAACAACAACATATGACTATAACTCATGTGAATGGATAAACATAGCGATGACTGCTTTTAACGCCCTTAGAGAATTTTTGTAAACACAAACAACACAAAACAATGAAAGAAATAATAAAACTACAGTGTGTTGCCGGAAAAAAACAAGCATTAGAATACAAAATTTTTACTTGTTCACATTTACCGTTAAATAAAATGTGTTCATGAATGTGCATCTACGTCAATACATTTCATTACATTTATACAAAACATAGTTAAGCGAAATAGCGACAGCACATCTTGTAACTGCAAACTTTTAACTCTTGCTCTCATTGTCTTTGTAGATAAGTAACGTTTAACCGTTGCAGGAGAAGATTTCTTTTTCTAATTTCCTTCTCTTATAGATATGTTGTATGTTAACTTGTTTCACATATCGACAGTTGCTTTCCAAATAAAATTTGTTTTTCGATTTCTTTAAGGGAAAAACAACAAATACTTTAGTGCAATAAATAAACATAAACTCCACTTACTCTACGGACAGGATGTAACGATGAATTTAAGGCGAAATAAGATTTCTTTAGTACATTGCTGACTAAAATCATGTTTTCGTATACGAAAATAAAAAAAATATTTTTTCAATTTTTGTCCATCAGAAAATTCAGAAAATTTGTGAAAAGTTTGAAGTCTAAGATGCTCGAAAATACCAAAATAAGATGAACAAGTAAGCAAATTACATTCGATTGTGACCGAATCTGTTATGCCCATCACCGTTATTCTAAAAAAGACAAAAAAGTAAAAGGCCTGAAGACTGTTTACAACAGACATTACGCAGACGGGCAAACGCATATGACAAGATCGATTCAAAATTTGATGCTGATCAAGACTATATATACTTTGTGGGCAAAATGAATATAACCCTCATCCTCCAGTGATGGCCATAAAAACAAAAGCCACATAAAGCAGTTAAAAGTTAGATAAACAATAATTCCACATCCATCTTAAAAAGATGCTACATTGCAAACTTTTTTTTTTTTTTACAAGTCCTTCATCATCTTAAATGGTTCTTCACATGTTTAAGAACGATGCTCCAAAATTTTATGACAACATCGAATATGTCGAACGTCGAAATTATGTTTTCAAGCTCGTAGCACCTTTAGTGCCTTCAACCTGGCGTGACTTCGTGATAACTTTCAAAATGTCTGGGATCCTTCTTTGGTTGATTGGTTTTTATGAAATTTTTTAATTAAAATCCAAACAATTTTTTGTTGAATTATAATTTTTGCTAGCATTTTAACAGTATTTCAGCAACTTTTTGTTTTTATTTTTATATGCAAAATTTCAATCTGTAAGATACCGCCAAACACCATTTCTAAAAAGCGCTGATCCCTTCATATTGCGTTTAAGTAATTATCAAAAAGTTGTTCTAAGTAACTCCAAAAACAACAGAAATCTGTGTAGAAAGTTTGTTCGTAAATAAATTCGAAAAAATAACCGACAAATATTACCACTTAAGACGATTCTTAACGATTTGGAAACCGGACAACCGTGTTATTAAACAACTCTATTAAATAAGTATTCGAACCGAAATCTGGTGTAAATCGCGGGTTATTGATGGCATTTAAAACTTGAATCTACAGTTAAAACATTCGACGTCTACTTTAATTAATGTATTTCTGAACGCATCCTTCTTCGCAATTTCATACTGTAGTTAGTTCACTTGCGGAGATATGCGCCAAGCGTATGAATAGATTTTATATATTTGATACGATTTCGAAGCAGCTTTGAATGCTACAAATCGCTCTTGCACTCTTTTAAATAGAAAACAAGCAAACGCATATAGTGAGACACCACCCATTATCATTAAATGCCCTACACCACCTTGCAATTGCTCATAAAACGGGTTGCATCGAAGGTGTCATTTTCAATAGTGTTCGTCTTGTTGGTTGAACACCCGAAACAAGATGGACACATGAACAGACGCACAAACAGGCAGTCATGTTTAGAGAAATTGAAGAAGTAATTCTGATTCGATCGGTACAATAAAAAGTTGGTTTTTAGGTGTCGCATACATCCGCTGCAATAATCTATTATAGCCTTGTTTATAGCACAGCATATAAAAATCAATTGTGTTCGATAATAAACCTTTTGTTTGAAGTTAAAAGGCTAAGCTAAATACCTTAGCCTTGCATTTGGCCGTTTTGTGTATTGAAAGAAAATAGACATAAAAGAGCTGAAGAGCATTTCGCAGATCAAGCATAAATTATAGAAACTCTGAGAGGTGTTAGATACAAAAATTTACAGAATCATTTTCACTTTCATCTTTTCGCTTTAGTTTGAATAATTTACACAGAATTGTTAAGGAAATGTTCGTTGCCCTTTAATGAAATAATAATTAATGCATTTGTGTGCGAAATACGTGCCGGAAACGAACAACAAATATTTTAAACGAATTTCCCAACAAAGGCAGCAATAACTTCGTTTTCCTTATTCGCAGATGCGTCATATGGTATAACTGCTTCTAGATCGTTCACATAATAGAAAAAAGATTTAAGATTTATTATTGTGCTTAGAGTACACAAGGATATACGCATAAGCGTTTTAAGAAGTTCAACTCATTTACCCATCGTTAATACCAAAAAAAAAATGTTTGGATTGGAACTGTTTCTCTTGCTGTTTCCATTACTGAGCTTTCGCCTGCAAAATGTTTGCCCTAAAAACGTAACGAAAGGCAAATAAAAAAGTTTTATAACCAAAATTTTTACAAAGAACTTTTAGAAGACCTTGCAGGTTGTAATACGAAATTTTTTGATTATTGTGGTTCCAAGTGAACGAACCAAACCCACTGTTTCTGCTTGAAGCTATGGGAATTGCAACAAAGAACCGATATGACTCCATCGAGTTACAATCTCACGCTGACTAAATGTAGTGCACTTATATTTTTTTAAATATCTGGTACGTTACTAACACATGCAAATTCACTAATAGTGATTTGAAGAAAGATGGATTAGTTTTCTCAATTATTAATTTTTAAATAATTGGTTTAAAAATATAGAAATAACCGATGAACGTACTTAAGGAACGAATGAGTTTCGCGAAACAATCAATCTCAGGTGATCATAAGTTATTTGTTCAGACGTTAAATGGAAGGTAGCATGCTGTTGCACGCTTAATCAAAAAAAGTGGAAAATTGATTGCGGTTAAAACATGTACCTGACAAATACATAAAAATATGTTTATTTAATTACAGTTGACGCTAACTATTCAAAAGAATAATAAAATTACACTTAAATTACAAGGTGTAAACAGCAATTACATGCCTCGCTCTATGCACTCCTATATTTTACATTCTAACAAATGGTTACTCATATATATATAAATAAATACATATTCACATATATATTTATTTATTACATTTATTTGTTAAAATGTTAAGTACATGATAATACACATATACATACAATGGTTTGCTCTGCTATAAGGCAAATATAACAAAAGAGTTGTTTTGCTTTCATATTTACGAGTATAATAAAACTCAATGATACAACAAATTAATGTCAAGCTACTGTAAATACAAGCGTTCGTTCATTTGTTTGTTTCCACATTCTAGAATTTTTCTCATAGTAAGCACACTCAACCCTAATAAAACGAAAGCTAAGAAATTATGGTTAGAAGGGAACAATTTCGCTATTTTTTTTTTTTTTTTTGTATTTCTTGCCTTGAAATTTTAATTTTGTATCGTCATTAAAGTGGAAAGACAAAGATAAGAGCTGCAGCAGCAGCTTTTAAATACATTCCAAAAACTTAAATACGAAGCCAAGCAAACAAGTCCCATATATGTGTATCAATCTGAAATAGTTAGAAATTTTAACTACAAGTTCTATACTGGAAGCACAATGTCGACGGGCTGATAATAAATCCTGCAATAGAAGGAAAGCAAGAAATACAATTCGTTTATTCCCGGTATGAAAGATCAGAACTATTCATAAGCGGCCAACAAGCAGAAATGCTATAACCCATAAGCCTTGAACCCAACCCGCTGTGTATCGCATTTCTGTTAATTCTTATTTTTATTTTTATTGCTAACCGGGGGTCAATTTTACAAGAAATGCTAACGGACGATATCCAACTCTATGCCATATTTAAAATAAATTAAAATCAAAGATTTCTGTTGCTACCAAGTATCATGAACGAATTTTCTTTCGGGACTATTACGTGCTTTTGTATGTAGACTACCTACACCTCTGAGCGAAGAGTTGGTCTGCTACGGAATAGCATGACGGATGGAAACAAAAAATTATTAAGTTTGTCTTTTATTTACTGCCTAGCTTCTGTCGGGTACTCGGCGAAGCATTGCGCTTCGTGGGTGGAAAACCCTTTGCTCAAGATATTGCGCAAAATTTCCCACATAGATAATTTTCTTTGGATAAGGAAATGTGGAAAATTAATCCTTTGAAAAGAAATCGCTATAAATAGACCAAAACCTAATAGGGGAACTTAATTGTCGAACCTCGTATTCCTATTTGAATTTTCTTCATTTAGTAACAATTATATTTACACCGGGTTTTTATCTTCGCCCCCATTCCTTTAGCACTGTTTTTCACATGTACATGAGTACATATTAATTTTTATATACTTTACAGGTTTCTCTTTATAGCTTAGGCGACAAATATTTATCTTTTCTTAGTTTAATAACATTTGTAGTCACGTACTTTTTCTTGAGACTTTTTTAATTGACTTCTTTACGAATCAGGTTCGACGGAAAAGGGAATTTTCCTAACCTTTCCTTTCCCTTCCCTTCCTTTCGTTTCTTTTCTAAGGATTTTCACACCAATCACATTCATTAGTTGAACTTATCTCTGTTGTATTGTAATTTTTTATGAAAATTTTTTTAAATATGTTTATTGTCTGTGCTCTTCAAGTTCGTTACGAATGTGTGCTTGTGTCTTCCGACACTTGGCTGAATTCTACGTGTTCTTCTCAACTACCGAAGAATCATTTAGGTTATGTGTGTACGGTTTCAGAAAAAGGCAAAAAAGAAAAAAAAATAAATAAAAAAGAATGAATAAAAAAGTTTGCAAATAAAGAATCCTTTTCACTCAACACTTCAATAAGTTTGTAAGAGTTTCCTATTTTTTTTTCTCCACAACGTAACCTGCATATTAATTTTTATAAACACCGACTAAACATACTTTTTATTCTGAGCATCTTACAGGGTGCACACGGAGACAAAATTTACCAACTGTCAACAAGACATTTTAATAAAACGCATTCAATTTAGGGATATCTTTAAAAAGATTTAGGGATATATTTAGTGACACAA
The DNA here is from genome assembly GCA_000688715.1 of Glossina pallidipes. Classification (NCBI taxonomy): domain Eukaryota; kingdom Metazoa; phylum Arthropoda; class Insecta; order Diptera; family Glossinidae; genus Glossina; species Glossina pallidipes. The sequence continues at coordinate 27,251 of KK500113.1, forward strand.
ATAACAATAAGTAATGAACGTATGATTTTCATGAACCGTATTTTCAAAGACGATTAATTCTTATTTACTTATTAGATATAATTGAAAGGTGGCCGTAAGTAGGAGCGATCTAATAAGAAAAGCCCGGCAGGCGATCTTACATAAACTACGTAAAAATTATCTCCTCCGACATACTCTCTTTTCGCTTACTAGATCAGCTCCTTTTCTTTTGATATGTCAGTTCGCAATAATCATTTGTCGAATCTTTGAGTTACGTGCTCGTTGTAAAAATCCTTTCAGCTAAAAGTTATAACAGCTTGTAATTCCCTATCTAGGGAGTTACAGCAGCTTAGATGCTCTTGTCTCACTTACAAACGTAAGCTTTTAATCTTCGCCGCTAATAGGGTATTACTTATTATTGTGGCGAAAGTGTGGGTTATTTCCTTTCCTATTAACCTACTTCTTGTTCCTATGTTTCTCTTTATCTCCAGTTTTCTTTTCCTTTAGATTATTGAGGTCTATTTTTCATTTTTGTACTCTATTATCGCACCTATGGTAGCCATTGTAATCAATAATATTGTAATAGGCCTTAACAGCTTCGAGGTTACATAAGCGTCAATAAGTAAATAAATAAATATACGCTCGCTATTTCTAAAAAAGTTCTTAGTTTATTACATTGTTACGAAAAACCCAAATCCAGCTAATGCTAACTAATTGATTTTTTCCAAGTAATAAATTCCCTAGAGCATATTCGCGGCGTGTCATGCGGCTGCCGACCGACGAAAAAGATTAGCAGAAAAACAGAAGGGGAAAAACCCAGGTGCACATGCGCGCCGCGTCCTACAGTAGGACGCGGTACAGTAGCTGCCGGCCGAAGAAAACGATTAGCAGAAAAGCAAGTTAACGGATTAAAAATGAAACCATGAAGTTAGGTAACAGTAACATGCTTCTAAAAATGTATATAAGCAGACTATTTGCGGAAGGCAGTTAGTCGTACGAGAACATTTGAATCGTAATAGAATATTAAAGTTGAGAAGACAAGAGTATTGCCAAAGTAAAATGTAAATAATCCTAGCCTTAAAGAATAGATTGTAAATAAAGAACTTTGAAGTTAAAAGAATTCTGAAGTGCATTTCTCTTGAAGATAACACGATCTAGTGATACGGTCCACACCACACCAGCGGAAATTTGTAACAATATATTTTCTTGGAGTATTTAAGATTTTTTAAAAACCGAAAATATCCATTCTTCTTTCTCTCACTTCCTAAGTTTTATGCAATGCCTCTGTAATAAATTATTAACCATTTTTTAATCATATTTTTTTTTGTTACTTCTTTTATTACAATAGACCTTACAATTACGATACCCATCGAAAGAGCAATTACGAGCCTAATCGTCAAAGGAGCTATGTGAGTATAACTATTTCCGCCCTGGTGTTTCTTTAACGTACCCACACAGCCTATTGGTTTACATTTCTTTAGAATTATTGTAGAAACAACGAATTCTCTCAACATAATCTTCAACGATCGTCAACTACATGTACATTTAAAAACGGTAGTAGATGGAATGGCCGTGGAGGGTATCAGAATTATAGCAGTGATCGTTATCGTTTTTACAACAATTATAAGCAGGATAATAGAAATTATCGCAACGAATATCAGAGTCAGGAAAATACCACATATGTAAAGAATTCTAAAACAAACTCATATCAAAGTTATGATCTGTATCGCAACAACCGAATTAATAGCTTTCACAATAACAATAACAATAATAATAATAATACTAACGATAAAAATGAACATTTAACTCATAAGAATTCCCAGTTACCGCGATCGTCTTTAGATACTGTGATTACAAATAACTCGAAGCCGAGAATAAACTGCAAAAAATCATCAAAAATCGAAAAAAAGCGAAAACTTGCTAAAGCTGAAAGCAAAAACAAAGGTTTTCGTAGTAAAAAAGCTTCAACAAAGGAAAGACGACAACACACTGCTAGTCAGGCCAAAAGCTCTAATAGGGAATCGTCTGAAATCCAGAGAATAAGGGAAACTTGCGAGAAAATAAAATCTCAACCGGTTATAACTTGGCAGTTAGAATCTAAGGAAAATTCTACCAATAGCAGTGATAAAATTAACAGTGAATCTATTAAGTGTAACGTAGACAAGAACCAACAAAGCGTCCCACAACAGTTGATTGAAAAAAACGATATAAAGGACGTAATCCGAGCTCAGCCCGAAAACTTAATACATGGTTTTGTTAATAATGACGAAAGTGCGGAACAAGATACTTCGGTTACATGTAACAAATCCTTATCAAATGCATTAAATGACATTCCCTTACTAGATGAAAGATTCGCAGAACCTTTAAACTGCTCACAAGACGAAAAAAAAGCCAGAAGATCAAGCCTTGTGATAAATTCAGAAGAAGAGGTAGATGCTTTAAAATTAGTGCAGTCATCTGTTGATACAACAAATGTAACAAATTGCCAGCAAATTGCAGAAGAGGACGCACCCAAATTGCCGCAAATAAAATTAATTCCTTTAAAACGTCTTATAGCAGAGGAATTTTGGGAGCTCGCGGCAGATGAATCTTACGAACCAGCGATTCCAAGTACATCTAGTAAACAAATCGTTAAACCGAATTTAATTAGGCGCAAACGAAACTATTCAAGCTGTAGCAGTAATTCCATCGCCAACACACCAGGAGAAAAGAAAATTGATAAATTATTGGCTATGGATAAAATAAGCATAAAAAACGTTATCAACGATACTGATACCAAGTACGATGAGGCATTGAAAGCTCAAGCTCGCAAGAGATTGCGAGAAGAAATACGACGTCAGTTAAAGGCGATAAGCTTCGAAACGCCAAAACCTCAGCAAAATTTCAACTTCGTACCCGATGAAGTTGTCGATTCCATTCACATACCTGACGTAGTTCTAGAGGAAATAAAAAAAGCACTTGGCCTCGATTTGCTCAGTGGAGACGAGACAAAAGTAAATGGCTTAGATTTTGATTTTAATCTGTTCACAAATGTGGAAGTTGAAGCCATCAAAACTAATGTAACGAATTCGGACAAAGGTGGAAAAGTCGACGAACATTTTACTTTGGAACCAGTTGACTATACTCAATCAGCCGAACCTTCAATAGCCAAAACAAAAGAAAGTTCAATTTCCCCGAAAACGTCAACAAGGAAATTAACGCCATGCGATAAGCTACTTGAAGTGGTTATGAAAATTTCTCCGAAGATAAAAGAAAACAAACATTCGCGTTCTTCTAGCACTTCTCCAAGCCAGAAACAAGCAGCAACGGATCAAAAAATAGCAATTAAAAAAGAGAACATTGGCGTAGCGGGAAAATGTAAAAAAAAAGAAGCTGCTGCTCCTGAAAAAACTAAAAGGCTTACTAAACGCAAAGAATCTCGGAAATCGTCAAAAATTCGTTCACCTAAAGATGTTAAAGACATCATAGTCATCGACTCCTCATCTTCTTCGGAAAGTAGCAGTTCTTCTTCATCATCATCATCGTCATCATCTTCGTCGTCCTCCAATACTTCCTCTTCAAGTGATTCGGACTCTGATACTTCGAGTCGCAGCAAATCTTCGACATCCACTAAGAAAAGGCATTTAAAGTTGAAAGCTGAAAACGTGATCGACAGTTTTGAAAAGCTCGTATTGCCTTATTTAAGCGAAGCTCTCGCCGATCGCTACCACTCGAAATATTCGTTATCCACCAATTCGAAATTACATTTCATTTCTTGCATTTGCGCCAGCGACTACAATACACAGAAATTTTCAAAGCTCGAAATTTCTAAAATCCAAAAAAGTCTTAAATCTTCAGACCGTTCTGTCGCTTTGAGTTTTCTAATAAAACAAATTGAAAATGTTTACAATAAACAGAAACAAGTAACAAAACTGGGTCAGGAAAGTAAAAAAACGGAAAAAAGTCGTCCGTCGTCTACCAACTCGACTACACCAGAGAGCAATGAAAATGCGTCCAACAAAAACACACACAAAGGATATGATAACAAACTAAATGTCCAGACAGTGACGACGTTAATGAAACCTAAAAATGTCGATGCGGCGGAAAAAGTTTCAGTGACTGGTAGTAACTCTGAGACAGCTTTTGATGACAATCATATAAAGAAATGCGTGTCTAGAATGTTGACGCTCTACAAGCAGGAAATGAAAGCCGCATTAGAGCAAGTTAAAGAGACAGAGAACGTAACCGCAACAACCCCCCAAACAACAGACACCATACAGCAATGCACAACAAATGAGCAAAACTTAAGCGACGCTACGGTGAAAGATGTTGAGCAAGCAAAAATCGTTAGCGAAGAACATCAAACAAATGCAAATACTTTGACGTCTAATTCCACAAACAACAGAGAATCCAATAATGTTAATGACATTAATCAACACAAGCTGCAGCAACTCGACAGAGCGACACGAGAAATTTTGGAGCAGCGACAACGAAAATCTTCGATTGACAAAAAATGTGAAAATGAAAATAATTTAACTCAAAGTAAGGCATTAACTGCTTTGGAATATAATCCCTTGGAATATTCAGGCTTCAATATGTCCAGTTCTGCGTTAGTACAGCATCCCGCACTCACCTCAGTTGATTTGGAAGCTCTTAGGCAAAAAATCCCAATTGGCGAAGCAGTAGTCAGTAGTTTACGTGAAATCGATGTCAAACTGATGGAATTACACAAACGGAAAATGTTCATCGAAGAAATGACATTAAAACTGCAAAAAGAAAAAATGGATATTGACCTCGCAACAATTAAATTGCAAAATGAAAAATTCATTTTACTTAATACAGCCATGACTGCAAATGCAGCATCAACTGATCCGAATGCTAATAATGGGAAAGTGGAAGCGGCTCTTTGGTTAAAGAAAATCAAAATGGAAATTGACAAGGACCGCATCAACGCTCAAGGAAATATTGTAACAAAAACAAACACTAACACAAGCACTGAAGCACGCAAAAACCCTAATAGCTTAGAATCAACTGCGCCGAAACGTACAGTCATAGTCAAACCATCAGGAAAAAAGTGTACGAAAACCATTTTGAAACGTAAAACAGTAAGCGTCCCAGCAAACCCACCCACTAAAGCAAAACGTCCTTGCCAACGAAAAGAGATCGCAAACAAAGCTCTCCCAAAGATCTCAAAAAAGACAGCAAACGCCACCGAAACCAGTGTCAGCAATACTGCCAAGCCAGCAAAATGCTTAAATGACATAACCACTGGCAATATTGAAGGTATCCGCAATCCTATCACTCAAATAAAGGTTTACGATAAGAATATAATAGCGGCCTCAGAAGATGGGAATCTGTATAAGTTTGATGTAAAAACCTTAAAATTACTTAACCAATACGCTAAACATAGTGAAGCTATAACATTCATGCAACTCTGTACGGATAAACAAGTTATCTACACGACGTCCTTAGACGGTTACGTGAAGAAAACATCATTAGAGGTTAGTATGCAAAAATGAATTTTTAGCGTTTCTCTAGACTCGCTTGCCACTATAAGAGCATTACTAGAAATCTAGTATCTAGTTTATCAACAAAAAATATGTATCGAGGTACTGTTTACTGGTAAACTGCTTTTGTTTTTCCTATTTATTGATTGAAAATAGAAGAAAGGCACGAAGGTAGAGCAGCAATTTATTGCAGAGTCAGCTCGAGAATCAACAAATTTACCGCACTTTGATGCGTTCCTTAGAAATGCGTGCAAAAAAAATCGTGAAAAAGAAATAAATGCGACATACGGTAAATTTGATGATATATTACGCACCTTAAAAATCGTGTAAAATGAAAAAGCTCTACATATTTTTTCAAAAAACCGTGAGAACAAATTATGTCGGGTATGTAGCGCAATTGCAGAGTCTAATTTAAATGAAAAATTTGTTATTAACGGCAGTCAGTAACACATTAGTGGACATACCTCGACTGGCGTCTGATCGCAGTATTCGCTCAATCTGATTTTGTTGCTGTATACGTAAGTTTCTGTGAGACACTGTCAAAATTAAAATTAAAAAAACATTTTTTTTCGAATCGTACTAAAAAGAAAAATTCATGTAAAAAAGTGTATTTGGTCTCACTGGTTAACCGTGTTTTTTTCAAAATCGTTTAAAAAAAGACTTGCGTGTATTCATTACATGCATCAGTAATGTGTCTACATGAAGGGGATGGTGATGCGTTCTGCTTTTCATTTTGAAAATATTTGGAGGCCGTATTGTTGCCCCAACATCCGCCCATTACTAGAAATAGTGACACCAAAGTTCGCCCCGAGTTGACACTTTATAATTTTCACTAACTGGACTGAGCTAATTATTTAAACTTTGTTATATTCCTGCATAAAGGTCCTTTGGGTGTATACGCATCTGGTATATAAACAAGTGGTTGTCTGCTTTGCTCAGAGACGACTTTATTTTCGTTTATCGGAAATATTCTTTCTCATTTCAAAGTTTGTTCAGCACTCTTCCACTAAAATGCAAAATACCCCCACCATACTTTTGCAAAGCATTAAATAGATCGAATGCGTAACTCTACCTTATTCAACACAACATGCTGCTGAACTGCAACGAATGATGAAATATGGACACGATGCAATACCACAAAAGCACGAAACCATAGCATAGGTGAATATCTTTGTCACCGCCATTCGACGGTGTATTTTGGTGTAGTGTATTATTATAGATGGTGCAGTCAGCGAAATCATTGCTGAGGAACGCCACCAATCAGTTATTACAGCAAAAAGGCTGCCGCCGTGTTCAGCTGAAACTAGTCAAGAAAACATTAACGCCATTGAGCTGACATGTGCTAATAAACCCAAAAGACCAATTGTCCTCTGAGCAAGTAATTCATATTCTTTCAGAAGTGGCAGATAACACATAGATTCAAATATTTTTTGTTATTCTCTTGAACTAAGTGTTTGCCTTTAATAAACAAAAAGGTCGTCACTAGCATAACTTATAGGGGATTGTGAGCTAAAGCTCTTTGTCAAATTTTCCTAAGGTTATCAACAAGGTCTGCATAAAAATATTCTCACCGATTTGACTCGTATGCCTATCGCAACCAAGACATTTTCCATTTCAATACAAAGTGTTGGGCATCAAAGATTAGCCACAAGAGTAACAAGAGTAACTTTCTTGTATTTTTTTATTTACATATTATGGAATTGCATTCAAAGAAGAGATGATGCAAGCGTATCGTCAAGTAGGAATTGGATTTTTTCTTTACTGGCTACACTTTTGTTCTTGTATTCGCATAAGAAACAATTGTCCGCAAAAATGTATAAAAATGTACCTGAACAAGAGTAGGATTAGATAAGTACATGTATGTGTGCTTATCGTAAGAAGTATCCGATATAATTATCATATAAATTGATTTTTTGTCTCTGGAACGTGAGCGTTCACAGCACCTTTTGCTAGAATTTTCTTCTGATCATTTTCGAAAATTTCATGTTAAGTAGACAAGTTTCGTTAGAGACGTTACATAAAATATACAAGCTTTGGGCATAGATCTTGTTTGAAAGTCTTCTATTATCGCGAGAGGAATATCTAACTGATGCTCGTTAACATACGCAGTGCACAGCTCGTTCATAATCGAGCCCTGCAAGCCATCTTTAAGCATTTTCTCCACTTGAAAGTGCACGATTATCGAAGGCATTAAGTAATCTCAGCTACAATCTTGATGCTCCTTAACTATTACTTCTTCAACTAATTTTTACTTCTTCAATTAACAGTTCGTTATATATGCAAGTGAAAGCATTTTTGTCTGAAGTCATAACTTTTACTTTAAATAGCCCTGTCACATGTTCTTGCTGCGAATTCTCAAATATTTAATGCCCGATTCAATTATATAGCTATGTGCTTGTACATCCTGTATGGCACCGCCAAATATAGTCTTCTTTGTATTGCGAGGTTAATGCCCGAGGTGGAGATGGTTCCGGTAGCACCTGTTTAGCCGTACACCAAGTCGCTGCAATAACAACCGCTTTTAATTTTCCTATACATTCCTAATATTCTGCTAAAATTTATTAAAATCCTTTAACTCCGAGTTGCAGAAATTTTGTGTTTTACAGATAGTAATGGGCGTTTTAGTTTTATTTTGTTACCGAAAAAATTACTTAGAAATATACTGCACTTTTTGGAATGTAGCTCTTTGACGGGTAACTTTAGACTTCTCTCTCTACTCTCAACACATGGTTTTTTTTTTGTTTAATGAAAACAAGCATAAAAAAATATTTTTAACAGATATTTTATAGATTATTGGCTGATTATTTTTAACAGACCTGCCTAGGTGGCCGAGTAGTCAAAGAGTCTCGACTTACAACTCAGTGATCGTGGGCTCAAATCTGAAGTGCGGGAGAGTTTGCAATAAAGCCGATAGCCTTTACATGCTCGTGCTTTAAGACTTTTATCTTAGAATTTATTCTTTGACTAAATTAATAATAATGACAATATTTTTAACAGATATTCTGTAAATTATTGGCTGATTGTTTTTAACAGAGATTCTATAGATTATTGACAAAGAACTCTGAAAATGCATGCACTTTGACGGGTAACTCTAGACCGCTAAACTATCACTCTTATCGATGATTTCCTTTGCTCGAACACATTCTTCTTATTGTTATAATAGCATTTCTCTTTTGTTTTAATGTTTATTTTTCAGAATTTTGAGCCAGATGTACAGGCAATATACTTGCAAGAACCTTTGCAATCAATCGATGTGCAATGGGGCATGGCTTACATTGGCAGCAGATGGGGCAACGTCTTCACCTTTGATGTTACGGTAAGACATAAAATCAAGTGTTTGTTATCGACTGAAATCAGTCGGCGAAGGAATCCAATTAAGAATTTCGCATGTTTCAATTTTCTACGCTCACTCACACTCAGTTAAATTTTTGAATTTGCTTTACATAGAAGTAGTGTGTGGATAGTCTTCAATAGACGCTTTATTCGATTGCACACCTTATTCTCTAAATAGTAGTAGTTGTATGGAATAAGGAAGAAAATAATAAATTGTCGTAGTTAATCTCTTTTCTCTCTCCAATCGTTTTTATAAACAAGGTGGGGTGACCTGCTTTCGGGAACAACAGGACCACTTTAACGTTTTAACGTTCGATTTCAAATTTATTGCTAAGACGTGATTATAATTTATGCTTTTTACCAAGCATACATATATACATATATATATATATATACATATATGTATATATTTACAATATATAGACAGTTGTATACATATAGTTGTATACAGATAATAAACTGTGGCTACACGTAACATGTGTAGGCGAAAATGTGCATATATAACCATATTACTGAAAAATTTGTTTTAGAAATTGCAACTGAAAATATATTGAATTGCTTTTCCCCATCTTTAAGGGCGTTGCATTATAACCAATACTACGAATATATATATATATATTTATATATATATATATACGTAAATATATACGTATATATATATATATTGTGCATTATTGTGTTTTTATTTGTGTACTATTAAAAATGGCGTCCACAACTCAACAAGCAACTCAGCAGTCGGCTGTCGGCAGTCATCCTCTATAGTTTTCTGTTTATGTGTTTATTTAAAAGTTTCATGTACATACTTGCATACCACCTACCTATCGTGCATATACACAAAAACACCACACACACAAATATGCATGTTTGCACATTTGTATACATTACTCCTAAACAAGTTCTCTCAGAAAATGCATCATCGGGAGGCAACACGTTTTTCAATCACCCATTAGTGCGCATGCCTTGCACTTGTGGTTGCAATAAAATTTCTTAAGCTTATGTTTTTATTGTTAACACAACAATGAAAATAAGCAAAAAATATAAACAAACATATATATAGTACAAGTACGAACACATACAAACACACGCAATATATACGACTATATATAGACAGCATTAACAATCTGTAGCTAGCTGCCAGTATTGTTGGTTGTTGTTCGCTTGTATTCTTTTGTTTGTTCTTCCATTGCATCTATCGTTTCGGAAATGTATATAGTTTCTAGCTTAGCCGGCTTAGCTTTATTTTGGTTGGTGCTACAGATTCCGCACAGCTTTCACTTGGAAAATGCGTCTGGGGGGCGTTTTCTTCAACTACTTCTTTCCCATTGGTCGTTACTGTAGTTGCAAGCAACTCTTTTTTTTCCCTTGTTGTGTGTTTTATTTATCCTTTTATTGTGCATTCACAATACATAACATCATAAAAACACCTATACCTCTATATGTATGTATTCACATTAGTGTGAACGGCATTCTTTCTATATCTACTCGAATGGCTATTAAGAAGGGTGCAAATTTTGAAAGAACTTGGGAATGTGGAGAGAGGAAAATAAATAGTTTTTCAATGAAATAGCAAACAAATGAAATTTTTTGTTTTGTATTTTTTGAAAGTTATTGCGTTTTATTAAACATGAATTAAATTGTTCTTGTTATCCTTAAGACTACGAGTCTTTAAACCTATGTACTATAAAAAACGACGCTTATTCACAATGAGGCTTCTGAACAGAACCAAATGAGCAAAAAATGCAGAAAGTGTGGGAAACGAAGAAAAATTAATAAATTATAAATGAACAAATGTTTTCATAACTTGTCACTAATACTCTTATGCAAAAGCCACATACCCAAAATTGCCTTAAGATTTTTAATACCAGCTTGTGGTCGTTGATAAAGGTTTAACGCTTCAAAAGAAACATGAATCCGAAGATTCGATTTGTAAAATGTTTTAGAGCAATTCGCAAACAGTCCACCTCTCTGAAAAAATGGGTCTAAGCTTAATTGAGCACACAACTGAAGAGCATTATTTTTAGGGTAATTTTTCAAAAACTATTCTTTTTAGAGATCTCTTGGCTGCTTCTTGATCTTTTTTGCTGGTTTTGCTGTGTGGGAGGACCTTTTCTAATTATCGGTGATCAGCACTTAACTGTCTATATACCATTAAACATCTCTGACAAACTAATCCAAATTTTTTTTTGTTCTTATTTTCGACTGCGATCCCTGGCACATCGTTTACGAATAGTTGGATGCAGTACACACTTCATAAGATCTTCAAACTAACGATTCTTACATGTATTTTGATCATTTTTTCCCTTGAAGAAGGCATTTATTAAGAAAACTTGCTACAATTTATATCAATCATAATTTTTCCATCATTTTCCACAATTGTTCCCCAACTTTCTGGCAATATGGCGACATCGTGTCGAAAGAACTATGTTGGTTGGCAGCAATGTAATCATCGATCCATTTTCGCACTTCTTCAGCCAAGCCCCGCTGGTTCGATCTGAAGAAGTGGTAATCAGCCACCGTATCTGGTGAGCATACTGGATGCGGCAGAACTGCAACAAAGTATGCTTCATAACATTTGCAACACGCGGTCGAACGTTGTCATGCCTGAGAATGACCTTTCGTCCGTTAACCGCTATTGCCGGTCTTTTCTGGAACAATACATCGTTCAATTTGTTCAATTAACGTCGGTAGACATCTGCAATAACATTCATTCGGTTTTAGCTGCTCGTCATAGAGTACACCTTGCTGATCCCACCATATGCACAATAAAACTTTATGACCATGAATACTCCGCTTTGATGTCGATAAGGACGGATTTTCTGAACTAATCCATGGCATTCTTTTCTTCTCTCCCAAGCTGTGAAACCGCGATGTTGAAACGATTCGAAATGTCATCTTTCAGTCAATTCATATGATAGTCGTTTTCCTTAATAAAATGCAAGTATAATACTACGTTGACTCAAGAATATCAGACACAAGGCAACCTATGTCCATTTCTAACGACTTCCAATCGCATAATCATTCTAAGCAAAAAAACTTGCTTTTGCTTCAAGGATTTTATTTAAAAGCAAAATTGCAGAAATTTTTTAAACCATGCAAAAAAAAACTCATAATAATTAAATATATTATGATATCTTCTTATTAGTCATTAAACTAATGCCTTTCACAAAGAAACATCTTACACATCTGTACTATGTGAAGCAAATAGCAAGTGGTTCGTAGGAAAGTCTGCTGCAGGGGAGAACTGAAAAACGTTGGACGAGGATGAAGTGTTTTGGCGTACGCCGGTGGTCAAATATATGTAGAAGTCTGCAACGACCACTCAGATGATCAGAGACGAGTAGTCTTCATGGGTTTTTCATGAAGTATTCCATCATATCCACACTTGATCTTGTTGGATTTTACGATTGCAAATTCAGTTAATTGCCCACTTGTCACCAAAATCGACCATTTTTTTCTTCTGGGTGGCTTTGAGCCTTTTGCTGTATATGCTGCATATCCTCCAGAAAAAATTTGGAAGCTTCCATCCACACATTTGAATTGTATAGTAACTTTGTCCAAATATAAGTGGTGTAAATGGTGAGCACATCGGCTGCAATGAAGTATTGCTTGGATTCCTTAAAAAAACCGGGACCTTTGACTGCAGTGCACAGCGTGTCATTTTGTCCATAGAATCGGAGGAGGGAGCTCTTTCAACACTTGCCATGCGTGTTAAAAGAGTATTGAATTTCAGTGGCGTCAAAATATACCCTATTTGCCGAATCCTTATTAGGACATTTTAATAAGATCTCGCTGGAGTGCGTCAGTTGAGTGATCAAAGCTACAAATGAATAAATAACTTTTTTTTTCAGGCACAAGAAAAAAGCAAGAGTACGACACGGAAATCGTTGTAGAAGCTGTCAATATTTGGGTGAAAGAGAATCACACTTCTGCACGATTTGCTCTCTTGTTTGATTGGACCTTTGGTAGATTCCTAGGGATAACATTTCTGAATGGCTATAAAAGGTCCTCCGGTACTAATGTTTAAAACAAGAACAAATTTTTGTCACTCCTTTAATCACCATAGTTAACTTTCCCCAAACTATTTGCAGCAAAGGTGGGTCTTTCGTTTGCATTTAAAAACGAATACGACTATACGACATATTGAATGGTTTTAAAAAAACATTTTTTTTTCAAAAATATTAAAAGTAAAATCGATGGTGACCGAATCTTTTATACCCTTCGTCGTTATCCTAAAAACCGCAAAAAAATAAAAGAACAACATTTTCGCGCTCTATAATGAAAAGTTTTTGTTGCATAGGTGTTTGGGCTTTGGAAAGTCACTTCCAAATTCTTTTGCAGTTTTGTAAGGGATACTACACAGTTTGAAAGATAAACAGACGAGCAGACGAACATGCTTAGGTATATTACAAATTTCATACTAACCAAGAATTTACAAACTTTATGGGGTTTTTGAAGGTTGTTTCTATGCGTTATGAAGGTATTAAAAAAAATGTAATTTTAATACAATATTGGGTAGACGTGGTCAATTTTTCCTTTTTTGTACAGACACTACAGCATCGCTCATAGAATATGTGTTCCAATTTTTGTACATTTATCTGCTATAGTTTATGGGTAATGATCAAAAAACCAATTTTTTATTCCTTTTGAAAAACGGAAGTATTCTCACATTACGTAGTACCGTAGTCGTGCCCTTCGATGGATTTAGTCTACTTTCATCACGCCTACAGCAACTTCCAATGTTTTTACCAACTTTGAAGTCGATGGTCTCATATTTACGTCCAAGAGAATGTTTACAACGGGCATTACATAGATGGACACATGGACATGTTTGAACGGATTCAGAATTTGACGGTGATCCAGAATATATACGCTTTGTGGGATCTCTGAAACTTTCTTCTGGGCGTTGCAAAGGTTTTGACAAAACAAATATACCCTTCATCCCTCGGTGCTGGATGTAAAAAGAAAAAAATAGCTTCCTCTAATGCCTATGATTACTAAAAGGCACAAGGTTTTTTAGCAATATTGATGTTTGTGTGACTGACGAGTATTTGAACGAAAAGGTTTAAGTGTCAACCAAACGAAGCCACTTTTTTGTTAATAAAAAATATTTAAAATAACTTAGCGAAAACATCCTAATATTCTCTACGCGTTTCACTAGAGAATGATGTTTTAAAATTGTTGTTAAAAATTCGAAAACGCTGCGTGTGTCGTTTTCAAAAATCACTTTTGTAGAAAAGCAAGTTAAAAGTTTTGGAAAAACAGAGATTGCAAGTTTTACACATTAAATTTTAGGAAACGATGAAAAAAACGGAGAGAAAATGTGTACCACTACCGCCTACCTTCCTATTAACACCATAAACTTGATAGTTTTAACTGATAGTTTTAACTTCCTGATAGAAACAGTGGAGACGTGCATTCTCATGCCTACTTAAGGCTCGTCTCGATGAGGATGTTCTAACATGTTTTCCGGTAATATTTTGAATCTTCAGGAAAAAGTATGAACTAAGCTAATAAAAAAAATTGTTTTCCTAACGCGTTTAGTATGTTTACCATGATGTTATCATGATGTCTAAAGCAAAAAGGCTTTTGGGAAAATTGCAAAAAAAAGATAGAAATCATTTAGAGAAAGATTTTATTCTAAACTTAATCGGAATTTGAAAAGAATTGCAGTTTGCAAGTCCTACACGACTTAGAATAGAGAAACGATAGAATATTCCATAAGAAATTCGTGCAATTTACTCGGCGGACATTTACCCCTGCCATTCCCCGAGCTCTCACTGCGTTTTTGACATACAAACCCAACGCATATGTAATTTGAGGGTTTCCACCGTCCACTTTAAAATCATTTAAATGTAATTTGATAGAAGTTGATAGATAGAAGCGCCTGTGTCCTCTTTATTCCCCTCTGTTATGCTTGCGCAGTATGCCATTACGTCCAACAAGCAAACCACAGCTTTCATGCGAAAATTGCATTTTAAATTTTTCGCACATCCTTTTATTTTTTATGATTTTCAAATGCTGCTATTCACCTTAATGATGAAAATAGCTTCCTATTGTCCGTTCCTTTGACGGTAAAAGCACCAACAAGAGAGCCAATTTATGAAATTTTCCAAAAGATAATAAATGTGGAGAGTACAAAAGCTGCGGAAGAAATTCATATCCTGCATAATATAACGTATATATAATTACACGTTTATAGATAAATATGGAGCAAATAGGATATACACATGTAATTATATACGACGTAAGGATGTACATATCAACATTACATTTAATTATAAATAGAATATTACCTTTATAATACATATTATTACATAACATTAAATGAAAAATAAAAATTTACGAATTGAACACTTATTAGGTTCCATTATGAATAATACATTAGTAGATTTTTTTGTTCCAGTTAATATTTGCTCTTTATAATGTTCCGCCTCATTACTAGATTTATCTTTGATTATTCAAATTTTAACACAAGCATTTCTTAACTATGCATTACATTGCAAGTATTAATTTAATATTTAATAGATCGAAGCACATTCATCCAGGTGTTGGTTATGCGTGAGTATTTCGAACGCTTCACGAGACATTTTTCTTCTCCTTTATTTTTTTATTCAATCAACGCAATAACGCCAAATAATGTGCAAATGTTATATTCCACATGTGTTAAATTTGACAAATTTTATGCTTTTCCTTCTCGCCCTCCTTCGTGCACTTCCGTCCAGCAAAATCCTTATTTCCAATTCTTCACGTTATTTCAATGTTGAATCCATGTTTAATCCGTAGTTATTGAGAAGTTATCCCGCGAATGCATTTTCGATTGATTATGGATGAATGCGATACCCAGCTTACACGAAACTTTTCTAAATTCAAAATATCAAGCTAAGTAAAATCTATATGAAATATTTATAGCCTCCGCCACTGTAGCTCTACTTTCAATTCATTCAATTATGCCGCACAATATTCTGGCATGGATTTTTTCAGTCATTCCTTCTGCTGAAACCTTATTTGCATTATTTGCAGTGCATAAACGGCAGTCATGTTTATTGCTTGTGTGACCAAGTCCAATTTCAACTATCCAACATTTGACTCTTTTAAATTTTTTACTTTTTAGACCTCAAACAAATGGTAATATAGCAACTACCACGAAATCTAACATGCTATCTTCTAAATGTTTTTCTATCTGATAACCCCAACGCGCAAATCTTTCATTCGTAGCCAATGTACTCAAACTGACAATTTCTTCATATTTTCATTTGTAACTTTCAATCCTGTGCAGATATGTCTAAGAAGTTTCTACCGAGATATTTGAATGAATGAAGAATGCTTGTCGATGCAAAAGAAATAAAGCAATACATGTTAACCTAATATAACTACTATTTGTAGAACTTGCATAGTTGTAGTTATGACAAGAAGGCACAGAGAGACCTTAGTCTTCAGAAATTATAAGATATGCATAAGTCAGATGAGAAAGCGCAAAAAGTGATAGCATCAAAAGTCGTTCAATATACGGAAACAACATGTATATGCCAAATCTAGCTGTTTGGCCGTCAACTGTAGTTCTTATTAGGAAACCGATCGGACCCATCAACGAAAGTGCTCCTTGAGAGCATCTGGATAGTAGTTTTCCGGAGATGCCGAAATTAAAAAAAAAAATTCTCGTGGTTTTGAGGAAGTTTTCCCATTTTCTTCTATAAACATGGGCATGTAAATGGGAGGGTCCCACATTTTATCTCAACAACATAAAATCTAGCATGAAATCTCTGTTAAACATAAAAATCTATAGGTAATCTCTGTTAAAAGTATCATGTGTTGAGAATAGAGAGATAGAGAAGTCAAAATGCCACGTTCCAAGAAAATCTCATCTCATCTCATTTTCACAATGCAGTAGATTTTTAGCCAATTTTGCGCGCAACAAAATAAAGTGAATATGCCTAAGGTTCAATGGTGTCGCCCACCTTTTCCACCAGCGTAGTCGTCGTGGTTTTTCAGCATTGGTAACTTGTGTTTTGATGGCTTTTCTACTTTCCTACTATGCAATTCCAATTAAAATAATAATAAATAAACATATTCTAATTTAAGAATGTTTAACTTGAAATTATTTTCTAAATTGCATTCTACAGAGTAACAACGCATCCGGGTCATTACTGTGCTCCCTAACCTCTTCAATTATAGCAATTAAGGCTGCAGAAGAAGACACTCATAAACTACTAATTATCTCATCTAAGGGCAATTTAGTGCAATTTCATGACGCTACCAGCGGCCAAATGTTGCGTACTTTGAATGTACCCGAATCTATCAATATCTATAGTATCCTTCTAGTTGATAATATTATCTATTGCGGCACACAGAAAAAGGAAATCTATAAATATGATTTTAAGGTATTTCCGTACACGTATTTAGTACCTAGTATTTTATAAAATATTTGTTATATTTCTCCTTAGACCGGTTCACATTTGGGTATTTTAACTAGCGGCAATGGTGCGGTCAGTATGCAAGTTTATGAAAACCGCTACATCTTTGTTGGTTGTTATGATGGCTTTATTTATGTACTCGACAAAAGTACGGGCACCTTACGCGGCCATGTGCCAGGTTCGGGCAAAGTGGTTTTAACTTTGGAAATTGTTGGAAACAAAGTGAGTTGGATCTCAGCCTCTATCGGAGAAAATCGAATTTTTCAAGAGAAGTAAATACTTTGCCTTTTTAGATTATTACATCTGCCAAGGACAATACGATGAAAGTGATTGATGTACCAAGTTACTGTTTGACAGCCCACAACAACCAGAAGCTGTAATTCTTCAGAATTTATTCAAAAAGAGTATTTAGTCACGATAATTGGAATTTGGGATTTTGTTTTGATTTTTTTTATTTACAAATATAGCATGTATTTAATAATTTACATCAATTTGTTTTAAAAACTTGAATTTTCTGATATCACTTACACATAAATAAAATAGACTTCATTCGTTAAAAAAAGTTTGCAATTTGATCATACTGTGCTCCACATTCTATAAATCATTTGCACACATTTGGAATCGTAGGTAAAATATATTTACACTGAGCATCATATGTAAATTTTCTTTTATGGCCCGAAATGGGTTGTGCGAGCACTTAACTGCATTTGATGCAACTTCTGGTTTAATTTCTGATTGTGATCTTGAAGGTAAGCAATTAAGTCCGCCTTAAGAATAGTAAACCCAGTCAAAAATTAACAACTTCAACTTCTATATATCAATTTAAAGGTTATTTATATTATACCTGTTTTTCTAACAGTTCGGCTAAGTTGGCTCCGGGTTGTATTAGTCCTAAAGAACCCGGCGAACTATTATCACCTCTTAAAGCGTCAGGGGGTTGAGCTAGTTTATTGAAACTGGAAACGCTTGCTGCAAAATTATTTTTACTTCTTAGTGACTCATCTTTTAAAATAATTTTATGACTCACATATATATAAACCATGCACGATTGTTAAGATTGTTGTCTCTATTATATTAAAGGTAGCAAAGCAGGAGTTTGGTGTAAACCATGAATTCCACAGATTTACTTGACTATAATAGTGTATAATGGCCTGTATTAACAACAGCACTGTATTCCAACCCGAGACAAGGTTAAGTGCAACGCCGTTGTGCAAGGCCATGCGACGATGAAATTCGTGATATCCGTTCATACGCAAACCATTGTGATGTTTTCGTATTAAATAATCAAAGAGCTGTCAACGGTAAAAAAAACAAAATGAAATATAACTGACCATGCGTTACTTAAGCGATACAAAACCTACAAAAGTAATCAACCAAAATGCAGCGCGTAAACTCGCCATCGCAAAATAAGCTTCATTGTGTTTTTCTTCCGGCAATTGTACAGTCAAGATAATGCTAACAAAAGATATTGTACTGGAAATAACCAGATGTATGCTAAAAGATGCCGTTGATAAGTGATTTGTCAATATTTTTCTTCCTTTGTTTACCTAAAAATTGGTATTGTTTTGAGTTTTTTAAACGAATCGTCTCGGGTTGAAGCTAAAATGGGTTCTACATCACCGGCCAAGCTATTCGTAGCACTAGTCGTACCCATATTACCAGTGTTAATCACTTCATCCATGTATTGTGCACCCTTTTGAAAT
Source organism: Glossina pallidipes (assembly GCA_000688715.1). Taxonomy (NCBI): domain Eukaryota; kingdom Metazoa; phylum Arthropoda; class Insecta; order Diptera; family Glossinidae; genus Glossina; species Glossina pallidipes. The sequence goes on from KK500113.1 coordinate 46,163, forward strand.
TAATTCGCATAAATAAATAATGTACAGTAAGAACGCTCTGAACTTACTCTTACTCTGCTCACACTGAATCTGTTTGGTTGCAAACTAACCATTGTTTAATTGCGAAATCTCTCGCAGATTTCTTTGTATTCTGTTGTGATTCGCTTATTCTCACACTCTTCTATACACATCACATGTAGAATAAAAAAGCCAAAAATTGATATCTGCACAATTTTGTACAAAACAAAGCAAAGAATTTTTTTGTGAACAAATATTTAAGTCCCTGAAGTTTTCAATTACATCATAACAGTAATATTTCATACCATTTTGTTCTAACTGATAGATTTTCTTACAACAACACCAGAGAAGCAGTAAAAGTGTCTTATATATATATTACGTAACCTGATTCTGTATTTGGTACATGGATAAGATGGAATATTTCAGTGTCGCTCTCCAGTTAATTTGATCGAAATATTCGTTTAACTCCTTTGTTTAGCATATGTAGAATAAATAATTTTCTTAAGTGTTTTAATGGGAATATTCAATTTGGTTCAAAAAGAAATTTTTGCCTTATTTGACAAGTTTAAAAAATTTTAATTTCTTCTTTATTTCAAATATTGCGCAAAGCCCATTTAGGCTATAAGTGTTCCATAATCCAACCAAACATAGATTAATTTTTCCCTAATTCAAATTGAGATTTTTGCAACTTCACTCGTACATGAAAAGCCAGAAAGTCATTATCGTGTGGACTGAGATAATGAAGCTTCGCTTATATTCCCACGTCTGTGGGAGATATTCAATTTATAAGTTTTGATTCATTTTTCAGATACATGTAGATATATATATATATAGATATATATATATATATATAATTGCTTTATAATGCTTTTATAAATGTTTATATATTCGTTTTATGATAAATTTATGATTTCAATGTTCCATAATAAAGCCTAATTACATTTTTCTGGGTGGGACTTTTTACACTACTTTGTGAAAGTTCACAATCAAAGGGATAATCACGTACCTGCAAGTTAGCTTACGTTTTCGTTTTCGGCTGGCTCAGTATGTGATAGCATTCAACATTGATTGTTGACTGTCTTTTTTTTGACTTCACGCAACTGTTAAATAGACTCTCTTATGGCTGTCAAATTACCCGAAAATAAATAGCTCACGTTTTACGTTAGTTGGTTATACTGAGTTAGTATGGGTTGTTTAGATTGCATTTATAAGAGAAAACAACTGTAAATTGAAAATAACTTGAATTCCAAACAAAATTGTTTGCAACTAAACCAAAACAAAAAATTTTAAATTCGTTAAACGTAAGTGAAATCGTTTTTTTTTTTTGCGTTTTCCTCCAATTGTCTAATTAATTCTAATTAATGCACTTAATTAACCACAGCTTATAATCCATCCTGTATCATCAATCTTGTTTATACACCGGCATATATCGACGCCATCATTTCTAAATCGAAAAGAATCAAGATATACAAAAGCTCATCACTGTATTGAATGTGTTGGTCTCATCGTCAACAAACGCAATCCATTTTTTTAGCAAACAAAAAGCAAGTGTAATATTTTAGATAAAATTAATACATAATCAAGTAATGTTGATCTTATATACAAATTTTAGGCATAATGATTCGTTTGCTCATATTATGGTATTTGACGCACCAAGACTGTCGAAATTCACGGAGAAAGATCGTTGTGAAACGGAAAAGATATCCGTGTACGCGGCCAATCCACCTACGTTACCTGAAAATGTGTAGGTAAACTGTGTAAATACCCCACACCACTTGTGGTACAGGGTTTGTTAAGTTAGTGCGGTCGTATGTAACACGCAAAAAGGCTTAAGATAGACCCGACTTTTATTATACCAATCATAATCTCAATTGATCTAAGCCTGTCTGTCCGCCGTCCTTCTAATGTCTGTCCATGTAAATTTGTATTCAAGCTACAGATCGCAATTTTTGCGATATTTCGAAGAAATTTGGTATAGTGACGTGTTTTGATCCAAAAATGAACGAAACTCAAAATAGTTCGAATCCATCAACTTTTCCCCACATAAAGCTCTATTCTGAAAAGTCGTTATATGGAAAGACATTTCTCAGCAAAAGTGGCTAAGTAGTAGTACTTGGTCATTCTAAATAGGTATGGAAACTCTGGACCGGCTGGGGCAATTTTTGAACCCCCTCATATAACGAAAACTGAAGTTCACACGACAAAATTTTCAATGCTTCACGAAGGTAATTATATCATAATAATAATTTAACATAAAAAAATTAAATGTACCAAATTTGGGCCTTCTCGGCCTATTTTATTGCATTCTACCCTAATAAGGATTTTCACGAAAACTGACCCTTTGTAGAACAGAAAAGTATAAGTTTTAATATGTGGTGATGAAAATTGACCGTTTATAGTATTTTCATACAAAATGAACTCTACAAAATTTCGACAATCTACGCCTAATTTCATCTCCTGCCCCAGCTGCTGGGATTAAACTTCTACTACATTAGGTCGCGTTTTGAGCCCGTTTTATATGAGATATAATTTTTGTATTCTAGAATAAAAATAAGAATTATGTTAGACAATCTGGTGTAGGATATTTAAAGGTCGGCTTTGCCTGACCATAATGTTCTTATTTGTTTACATTTGTGAACAAATAACCTGGAGATTACCAATAGATAGTAATTTTAATTTGAGCGTTGCAGAGGGTGCGTTTTCGTTTGTTGTATCTGAAATGATAACCGAAATGTAAGTAAAAGAAATGGGAATCAAAGTAATGCTTGGCTCCTTGGTAAACAGTGAGATAAATTAAGGCACTAATTATCTATATGTTTTATAATATTATTTGCCTTTATTAAACAATGACAATGATACTAATAAATTTGTTATATTTCAATGTATACTTATTACGTATGTTTGCCGGTTATTTTCCTCATAATTAGCTAAACCAAACAGAATAGCGATTTAAGGAAAGCTTAACAATTCTTCTTATTAAACAAGAACAAAAAAACTGCTTAAAACATACGAATACGGCATAAAACATTGTATACAATTTTGCATGATTTTCAATTTCTAAGCTTTGAAATGTGGCCACCGGAACATAAGTAATCAGTACATATAGTTTATTAGGAAAATCCTTATCACCTTTGCAGAGTCGTGGTAAACGCACGGGAACATGAAAAAGCGTAGAACTATTGTTTCAAGATATAATACAATTATCAGTTTCATCAATTTAAAAAGAGCATTAAAAATTAACTTACCTTATACCCTATAACGAGATATGTTTATTCAACCGGTTATCGATTCTTATATCGGGAAGTGCCCATTTCCACCTCAGTAAATTTGCGAATCTCTTTAATGGCTTATCGATATTTGATTTGTTTGTTAAATTATCAAAGAAAAGAACCAGCTTTTCTATTTTCAATTTTGTCAGCCACAAAAACTTGCTTCGTTTTTCACATGAAAAGTAGCAAAAAATGATAGTAAACTCTTATGTGAAAGCAATAAAAATGGTTATCAAGTATCGACTTGGTCGCGAGAAAAAGTTAACTTTCAGATACGTGATTACACTGTCATTTATGAATTCCCACGATTTTTAACAAATACTCGACATAGTTCCATCCCAAAAATAGTTATAACGCATCATTATGTCAGCCCTTTATGATTTGTCAATCAGACCAGAAGAGACAGAAATTAATTATTAATTTCATAAATTTTTTAAATTTGTACAAAACGAAAGAAAAATAAAAAAATCACTAACAAGTATATGAGCACACATTTAACATTCGGTATAACTCGCGTCGCATTCCCATTTTCAATGCCTTGGCAACACTGTTTTAATGAATTTAAGATTTTTTTGGACGCGTTTCTCACATTGTTTGAGTTTCCTATTCTACTATTATAATAATTAGCAAAAATGGGTGAGCCAATGGACATTAATGGCCCTAACACAAACAGAGCACCTGAAGCTGAACTGACTGAAACAGAGAACGAACTTTATGATCGACAAATTCGCCTTTGGGGTTTGGATTCTCAAAAGCGTCTACGAACGGCTAAGGTTCTAATTTCCGGCCTGAGCGGCATTGGAGCTGAAATTGCAAAAAATATTATTTTGGCTGGAGTGTCTGCAGTCAAATTGAACGACCACCGAATTGTAACTGAGGAAGATTTCTGCGCTCAATTTCTCACTCCGCGTTCTGCTGTGGGTAAAAATCGCGCTGAAGCCTCGGTTGAAAGAGCTCGAGCGCTAAATCCAATGGTGAAAATATCAGTAGACAAAGAACCGCTGGTTGGAAAAAAGGCAGAGTTTTTCGCAGAGTTTGATGTTGTGGTTATTATTGGTGCGCTGGATAGTGAACTTTTGCGTATAAATGAAATATGTCGTGAGAAAGGTATAAAATTTTTTTCCGGTGATGTGTGGGGAACGTTTGGATATTGCTTTGCGGATTTGCAGGACCACAGCTATTTTGAGTAAATTTTGAACAATATGGTCGTGATGGTCTTATCGTTTGTTAATTTTATTTACAGGGACGTGGTAAAACATAAAGTCGTTTCTGAACCAAAAGAAAAAACTAAAACTGAAGTTGTAACAACAACAATTCAGAAAGAATTAAAATTCCCTTCCTATGCATCTATCTCACAACTTGATGTGAATTCACCAACATTCCAAAAGAAATTAAAGCGCACTGGTCCTGCTTTTATTCTACTTCGAATCTTGCAAATGTTTCGTAATAAACATAATCGTGATCCGAGCTACTTATCAAGGCAAGAAGATATCAAAGAATTAATGCGCTTGTCCCAAGAATTAATAAGTGCCCCGTTTGTGCCCTCTGATATGTTGGAATATGTGTTTAGCCAAATATCTCCGTCAGCTGCTGTAGTTGGAGGCGTCCTTGCTCAGGAAATTATCAAAGTAGTAACAAAGAAAGAAGCTCCCCATCGTAATGTATTCCTATTTGATCCGGAAACCTGCTGCGGGTTTGTTGAAACAGTTGGTGTTCACTAATGCTTGAATCCAGTAATTGTTCAACCCATCTTGCATTGTAAACTTCATCATATATTTATATTTCACTATTTTAAATAGCCGTCAAAAACAATGAAAATAAATTTTTATGATCGCTGGATATATTATTGAACTGCAAATGTAATTAACAAGGAAAAGGATAAACGTCAATGGAACTTATCCATGTTTTCTTAAAGTTCCAAATAAATTGCATTTAAAGACTTTGACAATAAACAGGGTAGCATTATCAATGTCCAAATATGACAATATTTTGACTATGCCTGAAAATAGTGGGCGCGACTTTTTTAAGACCTGTTTCAGTAAATGGGGACGATGCGTACAAAATAAGCATGTATCGAAATAGTAATGAACCTCTCACACGAGAAGGAGACAATCTCTTCAAATCTCAAAATGTCTTTTAAAATTGCTTTCCGGTGAGCGTCTCTTCAAACGTTTCTCAATATCCTTCATGTGGGTACATTACAAACCTATATAATTATAATTACTTATGGTTACCATTTTAAACTTTTTTTAAAAAGCTTCCAGTTTGAATGATCCTAGAAATTTTAATATAGTAGCCAAAAACATTTTTTTTTTGGTGCATTACGTTTTGTTTTACGTCATTTTTATTTGCAACGATTGCATCTTTTATTTTTCAGGATGTGGGTTCTAAAATTGGACTAATGCGGAAGAGCTAACACGCAACGAGGTTTCACTGATTTTTTAACCACTGAACGGGAATTCCATTTGAAGCTTAAAGAATAACCAAGTTTCACTGTATTTGCGCCCTCATTCGAAGATATTTCGAAGATACTTTTATATAAACTAATAATGCTACATTAGAGTAAAACAAGTCATTACAAAGGAAATTTTTAAGTTTTGCAAGTAATTATCCTATTAAAGAAGTTTTCTTAGCTAAATACAATAACACCGGCACAAGATCTGTAAAAGCATGCAAGTTAAGACTAATTGGGTGTAGAAATTGTATGATAACCTCATCACAGACATTTGTTCGCCCGTGCGCCATCTTTTTTCATACGGATCATAAATCTCAATTGTGCTAACCGAGTCCCCACATTTTGATGAAATTATTTTCTGCCGGGAAGGGGTTTATTTTCTTGGAGTAAGTTGTTTTTGGTTGATGTAGGTTGAATGTCATTATTTCTTTTTATTTCCTGGTGTAGGCTTGGATTATTGCTTGGAAAGGAAAATGTGAATGTTTTAACATGTAAAAAAAGAAAAATCGTTTTGCTTTCCCACTGATGTCAGCTAACGTTGAATATTTTTTACTCCGCACAGTGAGTCATTTATTGTTGATTTGCCCACTTACAGAAGAAGAAGAAGATATCAAAACAGAATGATTGACATAGAAAAAAAGAATAATTCTTTAAACAAATTTAGTCTTAGTTGCCTACAACAATTTTGTTAAATTTTTAATGTAAATCAAACGCTTTACAATAAAATATGACTGAACGTCCTCCAAAAAAGCCAATAGATTGCTTGGAATGCCGTTTAATTAGTGGTATTGGATCGATAGGTGTTGGTTTATACCTTTATTATCAATCCTTGCAACGCAAACGTTTGGAGAGATATACAATGAAAACTATATCCGCTGGTGAGTTCCGCTCGATCATGTAGTTTTAACTTTAGTAAATATTAATTCTTTATTTACAATGGCAAACAGGTGCAGTTTTGGTGGGCTTAGCACGTTTATTAAATATGGAATTTTTAAAAGCCCCAAGAAGTCAACGCTAAGTTTTCGAAGAATACAAGGATTTTTATTTATACTATCAATCAACACCCCCCTCCGAATCATCAGTTTGTGTTTGATTGTTGCTATCACTATCTTCATCCCAATGCTTAATTTTTTTGTTCGTCATAAAATCATCACGTAGAACATTCCACTCTTTTTTCTTTTTCTTATTACTGATATCGTCTCCGCTATCAGAGTTTTCTTCGTCGGATCGTTTTATTTCACGTTTTATGGGATTATCCACAAGCTCTGATTTGCCTCGCTTTCCGCCCATCAAAATATCTAAAAATTTGCGTTTGTTTATGTTATTCAAAACAGCTTCTTTGCGAACGTCTAGTGGTCCCGCCGCATCTAGTTGATGCTGTAAATTCTTCTGATGGTTCCGAACAGCATTAAAAAGCTGCACCACACCTTTAGTGGCTACCTTACGTAGAGCTCTTTCTCGTTCCACGTCATTCCAAGAAGGCTTAACACGCAGTTGTGATTTTCCGCCTTTAGATTCTTTTGCCAATTTGCCATTCCAATCTTCCTTGCCGGGTTTTTGTTCTTCGACCTCTCCGACTACTTCAAACCCATAGTTTTTCGACTTGTCATCGTTTTCCCGAGATTTGTTTTTCTTGGCTCGAGAAAGAACCAAATCGTTTCTACTTTTTGGCTTAGTAGTATTTAAAACTTTTGCAATGGAGTCCGCCCATCCTGAAAGTTGATTTTTATCTGATGAATTGTTGTCTAGAATGTATACAAAAGCTATTTTATTTAGTAAATTTGCATAAATCCAAATATATTTACGGCTTCGTTCGGTTAAGTTGTTTGTTTCCAAGAAAGACATTATTGTGTATAAAATAAAATATATATATATATATATTTTTTTGGGATATTGAGTTAAGATGGACCAAACCAAAATAAAATATAAAAACTAAGTTACATCAATGTTTTATTATTTACTAACAACAACTTCACGTGTTGTGTGACAAGTTGCCATATCAAAAACAAGTTCATTAACAAGGAAATGAAATAAACCAAGAACTCGAGAAAGAAAAACAATATAACCGCCTTACGGAATTACACTGTAAGAATAAGTAACAGCAGTATTTTTAGTCTGAAGTATACATCGAATACATGAAACTCCTCTTTTACTTGCTCAAAAATTCAATGCAGTCAACAGGAACAATTGATATTTTTAAGGAACAAGTTCTGGCGAATCGAAAATATATGATTAAAGATTATGCAGTCGAATTTCCAAGTAACGTGGAATGCAATTCTGCATGTTGGCATAACCTTCAATATTTCCAAGAGCTAAATGAGCGTTGGTAGTTGAGCATTATTGTTGTTATTAATTCGTACTGCGATGCAAAAGATCTACTGTTCTCGTCCGTACCCTAGCCCTCCAGTTTTAGAATTCTCTTGAATCCCACCATCTTTTATTTGGGGACCATGCCGTGTCCAGCGTTATAAAGTGCTCGGCAAACACTTTGTGTCTGATTCTGCAGACGACCTCACATTCACATAGAATGTGAAGGGATGCCTAGCTCGATCCTTGGCAGAATCTGCATGAATCTTGCAATAGCTTATGTGCTATGCCCGAAGATTTTATTAATCTCTTTGCTTGCCGTTGTCCTGCACATTGCTTCCAATGGCAATCCAATATTTTCTGTGCTGATTGCGATACCAGTTTATTAATATGGCTCCTTGATACGACAGAGGAAGTTTCAGGACCGATCATGGTTTTTCGGGCACATTTTGTTTTATTCAAGAGCCTAATTGGCAAGCATACATATTAGGTACTGGTCACTATGCTTGACTAGCTCATGCATTGTTTGAAGGCCTTCCAACACAAGCCTAGATGTTATCGTTTATCCTCTTAGCTCACAAATGGAAATTTTCCGTTTGACTTGTGCTCGCTCTGGATTCTGTCCAAAAGACATTTTGTGTCGCCCTCAGTTGGTCAGCCTTCCAAGACGTCTTGGGGCAGTCGACTGGGATAATTCCTAGCCTAGTCAAATCTGCCACTTCCTTATATTCACTCTATTCCATTTGGCGCCATTCTATGGCGCTTCGCGTTTTCAGAGTGTGCATGAGTCGCTGTTACGTGCCTGCGTGCTTTCTCAAAGCTCATGTCATTGCTTGGAAGCAACGGCGGGCGGTTCTACATGTCCTCTTCTTCCTGCCACGGCCTTCCTCGCTCTCCTCCAACGGTCGTTCGGGAGTTCCCTCAAATCCTAAGCAACTCGGGCTGAGAGCCGAGGGGAGACCTACTATCTTAGCTGTCCTCAGGCATGACAAAATCATCAATTTCCTCTTCGGGTTCGAATACTGCGTCCCCTTGACGATTTGGTTTGGCCTTTTCTTTCTTCATAGTCACGTCTGAAAGATTAGAAAAAGTAGTCAAAAAGTAATCAATCGAGACAGACCTCTTGTATCTCGAAGGGGCGTTTATTTCCCCAGAGGTCGCCCGGTATCTGCGGTACACGGTTCGAAGACACACTCACGTAATTCCATTCGTCTCTGAGCACGGTACATGAGATTTTATCGAGTTTGTGTCTTTAGATCCGTCATGTTCTGTTAAAGGAACAATGGTACTTCGGTAAGGGTACAGCACTCGTGCTGCGTCAGACGGTCTGGTCATGTGTTCGCCTTCATCCACCCGTCTTACGGGTACATTCCCCTTGCCGTTCAGTGTTCACCATATCACTTGAAGAAAGTCGGAAAGTGTGCCAGACATCGCCACTTAGGTGAGCATTACTTTACCGTCAACAAATTCCGTACGAGGGTAATCAACGTACATGCATTCTTATTTGTTAATCAACTAAAAATATCAAGGGATTAACATGGTTGGGTTTATTATTATTTATTATATAAAACATCCAAGATTTTTTTGGATATTGAAGCAGACAATCTTTACAGGGCGATTGTTGCTACGCTGGGGATTTAATAAATTTAAGCTGTTTATCTTTTTGTAATAAATCTGTTTACATGCATTAGTTCTAACTTTACTTTACGATTAACAACCATCGGGTTAAAAATGTCTTTTCTTGCATTATGTTATTATATTTTGAAAAAAGGGAAAATAGGAGCAAGCTTGACATTATGTAGACAATGGCTTTATCATTCAGAAATAAACACTAAATTATTATTTCACTTAAGGCATAACCCATATCTATTAAATAAGACAAAAAAAAGATAAATATAGCCTACTCTGTTAGGTAATAAAATGAATGTTGTTTTTGCGCATTTCAAGTCCATATCGCGAAATAAAAACATAAAATGGTAAGCAATGAAGTGTAGATATAATTATATGTAAATAACCTTGTCGAATTTTTTGTTAGTTAAGGTCCCAGAAATCCGCTAGCAAGTAGTATTCGCTAAAGAAATAATATGTATTTTTTATATTTTTATAAATTTATTTCAGTAATCGGCAATGGTAAATACGCGACAATTCCAAAAGAGCATATGGAGGCTTTGCTAGGTTCAGAGCGACCGCCAACAAAGTTTCTAAGGTAAGTTAGCAAACGTTATATTAGCATTTTATTTACATTTTTATTATTGTTAACTTCTTTTAGATTTTGGCGGAATATAAATATAAATAAAAACAAGGCCAAAAAAAAAAATTAAGTGTGAGCGCGACGTCTTCATAACTAATTTACACGCCTTTTTTTTACAACTAAAACTTTATTCAACTTGAAAATAAACTTATAGCTAGGAATTGCGGCGGCGCCATGATAATTTTTAAGCGTGAATGTTACAAGCGAAAACCTCCGTCTTATATTATGGAGCTATGTATAACAATTGATGTTTACTTGTAACGAATAAAGCCACCAGTATTGTGTTATTGTTGTCAAGCCGCTTGTTTTCTTCTTCTCTTGTCTTCTTCACTTGCTGAGCCTTCATTCCACTTCATTTCACTTTATTTGCTTATTTGTCTGACAGAAATGTCTTTTATAAGTACGTCTTAGAAAAGTTCTCTATTACAGGTACGTTTGAGAAATGCGACGAAATATAACATCTTACTCATATAAAATATTTTTGCCTAATAATTTGAATGTAAATCTACGTACACTCTAGAGGTTTTTTCGTTTGGAACTTCAGCTAATTAGCAATTTTTCCTAATCATTTTTAGTATGGATGGCATTTTAATAACGATTAGACAAAAAGAAAATTCTCGTCTGGCAAATTTGAGTGAACGTTGTTAACTTCGTAGGTGTAACTTATATTAAATACTATTTTGACGATTTGGAATTTTTGTTAGCCGGTATTTATTATTGTCATTTGTCAAATCCAAAAGAAATTTTTATTATTGCAAGTACGAAAAAAGCTGCTAAGCATGTTGAAGTTAAAATTAGAAGCACTGGAACATCCATCTCCTGATAAATTGGACTACAATGGTAAGCTCAATTGATAATATACTGCTCTCTTCTACATTAGGTATGTTTTTTATAGATAGAAAAGTATTCGCTAGTACCATTCTTTGGCTGGAAGATCAAAAAATTAGATCATATAAGATAGAAGAGCGTGGAAATCTTCGGAAAGTAGATAACTTGACAGTTTGGGAAGGCGCTTATATGCAATACAAGAACGATTTAGGTATGCCGAAACTAGAGTGTCCTTTAGAGGAACTAACTTGGATGCTCAGCTACGCTATACGATTAGAATTTCTTGACGCCCCTGATAATTTTAAGGATATTAACTCTCAACAGTTTGGACAACAGCAAACTAAATCAAAAGCACCAAGTATTAAAAATGAAAATTTTTTCGATAATATGGATTGTGAGTATCTTTGAGGGAAATATCAATTTCATGTTTCTACATGTAAAAGCTTTTTTCTTTACAATTGAAGTCAATCATAAGGACTTCATTGCGGGTGTACGTTCTTTAGCTCAAAAACTTAAGGTGCCACATCATCCCAATCATTTGATTCAACTGGAGGCCATTGCACGTGTTGTGAAAGAACGTTTGTCTTCAAGCGCGAAAGACCGGCAACCGATTGTGGGCACGCCCTTCCCATTTGAAAGAGGCAACGATAAAGTTTCTAATGATTCAGCTTTAGATTACCCTGTGCGTATTCTACGGTTGCTTCAAATTCAAAGTTTACGGGAACTTCAAACTCGGATCAATGAAACCATAGTAGCTATCCAGAACATGACTGCTAATCCCAAAACAGATACTAAGTTAGGAAAAGTCGGTCGTTAGACATGCTCTCATTAAATTGTATATATTTATTACGTACTACTGAATGAAACGAGATTAAAGTTTCAAACAAGAATTTAATTTTAGTGTTATTTGATTAACAAGCTATGTGCTTGTGAAGGAGAATATATTTGCAGGGGATTTGCTGAATATATTGAAATCGGTAAATTCCACATCATAGTTTCAACAGGGATTTTGGAAGGTGATTGCAGTTCGCCTTCAACAGGATTTTCTTTACCGAAATTCATCATAGTACTGGTGACAAATTCGAAATGCAGGCGCCATCTAACATCTACAAGGTCTGTGCGAAAAGATGGTGTAACATGAAGTGGGATTGGCACTACGACCTGCGTTTGCAGCATTGCATAGCAAACTTGATGGCTTGTAACTTGCGTTGTAACTTCACCAGCTTGTTCTCCACACAAATCTTCCTTATTATTGTTATTACTGCCTGAAGTGGAAAATTTATGTAGATTGTTGGCTGCAACTTCGCTGGCAACACTAGCAGCATCAAGCGAATTTAGATAGAAAGAGTCGTTCAAGTCGCTGTTTGAATTTTTCGTATTATTGCATGGAAGGCAAATCTCTTGAATTTGTAGCTTTACCGAGAATTGTACACAACGGACGCTACAGTTCGCAAAGTCTAAACTGCCCACTATATCCTCGCCCAATTTATAAGCCGGTTTAAACAAACAAAACCGCCCCACGAAACCGCGTTTATTGGAAATTCTGTAAAACTTCGGGGCTCTCCGTGCTATAACATTCTGGAATATAATAAATACTAGTCTTTAATAGCTGCTGTTGTACATGTTCACAACCTACCTTCAGATGATGCCAAGATGTCTCTAGTTCTGATACTTCTCTTTTCTCTAAGAACGGATTGGTAGGAGCTAATTCGTCATTTGTTTCTACAGTAATAGGAAGTTCATCGGGCCTGGCGATAGGAGGTATAGGAAGCACTCTTATTGGCACGGCTAAAGTTTGCACTTTAGATTTAACCCTTTGTGTGGCAATTGTTAGCCTATAAAAATACTTAATGTCGTGACCTTTATAAGTAGGTGGTCCATTGCGTGGAACAAATTCACTGAAAAAATCTGCAAAAAAGAAAATATTTCAACTATGTAACGATTACACCGAAAAGCGCTATCATACAAATCTTAGATTCGTTGACTTTCAATTTCAAATCACAGAACAATATTTTAGGTTTTGTTGTTATAATGATGTCTCCAGGTGCTTGAGTAACTGCATCCAAAGCAGTTTTTCCAATCATCTCGCTCAGATCCAAAGATTTACCTTGTGAACTTACACTAAAACTTGTTTTCCGATAACAGTGCAATTGAGCAGACGCCCAAGCTAAATTTTCATCGTTATTAACGTTCTCTACATTTTCACCAACTTTGTGAACGAATTCTATTAGACATTCTACACGTTCGCCAGTAGCATATATAGCTGCATCCGCTCGCACTAATTTCGCTTTAATTTCGATCATGTTTCGTTAAGAGTGTAATGTTTAATGAAATTAAATGAAAAATTACAAACTTAGTACTGAAGGTTGCCATGTTTGAGATAATAAATGCTTTTATTATAAATACTTGGTAATGAATAAACTAAATAAGGTAGTTTAAGGGGACTGAAATAACAAAGTAAATAAAAAATGGTAAACACAATAAGCAACCGCACTGCCATATTGTTTTGCAGGCAAATATAAACAAAATCATGTAGTCTTAGAACCAAAGATAAAGAAATCCACCTACCATAAATAACAAATTTATAAAAAATAATAATAATAAGAAAGTTATTATAAAAGTAAACAAGTTTGTTTATCCATCAGTGGTATAGATAATTGATTGATATATGTATTAGATATATCTCTGTGTATTAATTGATCCATAATTTGGAGATTACCGTTCGGTCGGCAAAGTTGAAGTCCCAACCCGAAAATAGAACTACCGTCTGTGCCAGCGCCTCAAAAAACTTGTTTTTGGCATTAGAAATTAAGGTGAGGTCCGCTTGCCCATAAATCGATCAGATCACAGATGGGCGCTGTACTGGGAGTATTTGTAAATATGAAGAAGCATAATATTATGACACGTATAAAATTGTAGATTGAATAAAACCGTGAGTACAAAGTGCGTAGATTTGCATGAGTTTATACAAATAATTTCATTCAAGTTAAATCAGCCCTTATTAAGAATAAATATCTATGATCCGGTCAATACTTTTTTATGCGATTTCCTTTTTAATATTAATCTTTTTCAAAGAGTGTATGGAATAATTTTTATATAATGCAACTCTGAATAACGATTTCTATATACTACTAAATACAACACAGATTAACTTCAATTCATATTAATATCAATTGCGTGAGTGAAATTTTTTTTGTGCTGCTTGCGAAAATTTCTTATCCGTGTTCGTTTAAAGTTTTTTTCATTTGAAAAATTCCGTGTTAAAATATACTTTGGATATATAAAATTTTAAGCTGTGTAAATGTAAGTAGAATGGAAATTTTGTTGGTATGGTTTATAAACACAAGTAAGGCCGAGGAAATAGTTGTTAGATGCGAACAAATTTTTGCCAACAGTTTACTACAACAATGGCGGTGAACGGCGCTGCAGCCAACACGGCCTAAGCCGCTATTAGTGTGAAAAAGGAAATAAAGAAAAACTAGCAAATAAAAATTTGAACTATTAACTTGTGATTATGAACAAAGAATTGGTCAAATTTATGAACACAAATGTATTTATACAGTGTTACTATATACGCAAAATTAAGCTGTGTTAAGCAAATAAGCATGATGATGAGTAATTTTATATATTTTAATCATTCGATTACTGGGAAGTACGTGGATTGTGAAAAATTAAAATAGCAGACTGGTATTGTTATTCTTATTCAATAGTTACATGCGTTCGTCGCCCTTTACTACTACTATCACTACTACTGCGCGTTCACATATAGGTACTTGTGCGTATCGCTTAACACACTTTAAGAAAAAATAATCAAGTTTTATACTAATTATTGTAAGTTTGGTTTCTCGTCGAAATATTTTTTTAAACATATTTACATACATTTACAAAAGAGTATGCAGTTAAAGGTCAAGGATAATTTTTATGTTTAAAAGTTTGCGACTCTCTTTCTCTCTCGAGTAGTTGTGAATATTTTTGTTTCAGTATGTGGCTTTAATTCAATTACTTATCTTATTAGAAAGGTTGGCATTTCGGTAGCGATTCTCTGAATTTATTTGGAAAATGTAGCCAATTTTATATTTTACGCAATTGAAGAAATTTCGAATATCTTTTTTTGTTGTTTAATGATGACATCAAAAAGGTTAGCAACGTTGTAACATTACACACTTCTCATTAGCCTTGTTACGCAGCTAGTGTAATTTGTGTGTTCGTGAATAGCCTATAAGAGCTTCTAATAGTCAAGTTCTTTTTTGTTGTAAGAGAACTTATATGTAGATCGCCGAGAAAACAACCAAATTTTGTAGAGACTTCTTGTGTTTAGGAACGCTTTCATTAATTGATCAGTTATTTTGCCACTCTGGCACTGTTCGCTTGTTTGGCATATCACCTTTTTTATTTTTTATTATATTCATGCGCGGATGTGTGTGTGCTTACGTTCAACACACATTTTATATATCTGAACAAAATGAACATGCATTTGTAAATTCTTATATGCATAACTTTTGTTTGTTGTCCCAATTCCGCTTTCTTCATGTTTCATCGCGCATTTTTGAATTGTGAGATAAACTAAATTTGTGTATGCTTAGGCACATAAGGTATAAGTACGTGCATGGCTATGTATCTTTCGCAATCAAATATTTTCTTCAACTTAATAAAAGACAGCAATCAACGTGGCAGACGGATAATTTGTTTTTCGCTGAACTAAGCATCTAACTGGGTAGCCCGCTATTTTCGGAGACAACCGACAATGGCTTAGCATTCCCCTTTTTAATCTAATAGAAACATAAGCATATGTTCATGCAGGCCGACATACATACATATATTTATTTTTGCAATGTTTTACGCGTTCATAAATAGTTTTGTTTTGAAAAGAAAAAAATTGTTTAAACAAAAAAATTTTGTATAAACTCAAAGCTCCAACCATATTCGAAATTTGCCAGCAGTTGGGGAATTGCAAGTATAAGATAGTTATTTAAAAACTCAGATGACTTAATCGTCTTGCATTCGATCTTTGTAAAAATCAATATATAAAAATTGCAAAGAATCTCAGAAGCTTTTAACATAGGCGATGGAGGGACTATTACATTCAGTTTTAATGTATATACGATATATTTGCAAATTTTGTCTGAATAGTTATGGTTGTTGAGTTATATGTTTTGGCGATTATGGAGATGCGGTCATTTCCTCAAATGCTAAAATAGAAACTATTTATTTGTATGAGTAGTGACCGATTACAATGCACAAATATTTCTGCAAGTTGTCGAATTGGGTAAAGGGAACTCTTCATATATTTAACATCACTCCTGATGCCGGTTTTTTCTATTAAGCTAAAGGTATTCATGTTCCAATATTTCTCATTTAATGTAAAGAAAGTTGCGTAAAATAAATGCTACTAACAATCACTTAGTTTAATAAGTTCAAATGTTCTCTCTAGAATTTCTTACCTCCGTTAATCTCTTTTTCTCTCCCTCTCTTTCTCTCCACCTCTCTCACCCTGTTTTCTATTTAATTAGTGTACAAGCATAAAGTAAAAGTTTTAAATAAATAGCTGCAAGAAGAAGTTAGTGGTCCAGTTTAAGTTAAAATCTAAATTGTATAGAAAGTATCTGAGAGAATTTTTCAATTTCTAAATAATTGGAATAAATAGTGGCACAGATAAGAATAAAATATTTGTAAAGTTGTTATAAAAGACACTAAGACATCTTGCATTGTTCATATCAATAGCAGTGTACATATGTAAGCAAAACACATTCTAGAAGAAGAAACCATTTTCATGATCGCCATTAATAAATTCCAAACTGCAAAAAAATGTTAGATATTTATTAAGGTTTCAGTTACGGAAAGTACTAAAGCCTTTTTTAAGTGCAAACTCAGAGACATGGTAGCCATTATTACAACGGACTGAACCCTTGCCCAGAAGAAGTAGAAATATTCTCAACAGATCCATGATTATTAAAGTGTATCCATAATCCGGCTCAAGGTCGTTGTTGCTTTGTTCTTAAACCCGGCCCCTCTCAACTCGTTGTCTTTTAAAACGGATAACTTGACATGGCGTTAATTAATACACAGCAATCTATTTGAGAAATTTAAAAAAAAATAAGAAATTTAATGTGTTTTGTTGCTTTTAGATACTAGTCTTACTGGTTTTTATGTTTTCTTCTCATTATATCTTTCTGGGCTTTTCGTCTTCAGCAGAAAGTTAGTGGGAGCAATAAATGTTGAATGTTGTTTTTAAAAGAGAAATTTGCATACATTAAACAATTTTGCATTTTGCATTGATCATTTCTCACTTGTAACTTGTTGTATGCGTCAGTCTATGTGGGATCGTTAACCTGGATAACATTAAGCGATTGGGTCGGTCAGCGAATAGCAGCTACAGCTATTGTATGTAGAACGTTCATTAAGAAGCGGTTTGGTAATCATTTCGCTACTTTATGTGTGCCTATGTGCGTGAACTTTTTGGAATTTGGAATTACATTAAAGTGATAGCGGTCGACTTTTGCATATCATGTCCATGTATTAATGCCGTGTATCACACGTCATCATGGCACAAAAGTATTCTACTTAGGTTCGAGCACTTTTTTCTTAGCTGGAACGATTTGCTGTTCATTCTCCTATCGTATCAAGTAAAGAAATTTAATTTAATTTACTTATCTGCCTTTGTATTGTTGCGATAAGAAAAGCTTAATTTATTTTCTTAGCTTCTTGACTTGGTTGTTTCGAAACAACGTATGCTATTTTTTAAGGTCTTAATAATTCATTATCTTTATTTAAAAAATAATGGAATTGTTTATATAATTTTGGGGATTTGAAATCGAATCTTTATTTTTAATATGAGCTTAATTCTATTGGTATTTAATTCAAATTTTTTTTACTTTAATTTCATTGCAGTCGCACAGTTGTTTAGTCGATTTTGGTTTTTTTTTAATAATAGCAGTAAATAAATTATGCAATGATGGATTTGCATATATTGATTGTGATATCTTGTGTGTTCTTGGCTTCTTTGTTTTCCTTATTATTCATTAATAAATTTTTCCGTCGCAAAACATTTGAAGAAATTGTTGCCGAGAAGAAGGCTTTAACAGAGAAAATATACGGCAAAGAAAGGACAGCGTTTAAGAAACCTAAAAAGCATAACATGAAAAAAGAATTGAAACGCGAGAAAAAACTGCGACAGCGCGCTACCAACGCCGAACTGGAAGATTCAGACGGCCACTCGGAACAGCTTTCAGTAGAAGATGATGTGCCTCATGGCTTTTTAAAGTCTCCGCCCGAATTGGAGAAGGCACCAGCACATCACAGCCAAGAAGATGTCGTTGCAATTATGTTAAAGCAATCTACTAGCGTAGACAAAGAAGCTGTTGCCAGCAAACAAACTAAAGGGAAGAAAGAAAAAAAAGTTTCAGGAGTGAATAAAAATAATTCTTCGGCACCTAATAAAAATGATAATCCCAATGTGGTGACGACGACAACGAAAGAGGAAAAAATTGTTGCAGAAAATTTATCAGCTAATAACTCCGAAGTCAAAGGTCCCAAAGAGTTTTCTGAATTTAAAAAATCTGAAAAGAAAGAAGAAAAATTGACATTAATCCAAGCAAATAAGAAAGAAAGAAATGGTAAAAAAGCTGAAATTCGAGAAAAATTGAACGAAAAGGCATCGGTTGGTGTAGAAAGTATCCAAGCTTCGATGGAAACTGCATTGACGGCAGCCTTAGCAAAGGAACTAAAGCAGCTTGACGAAAAAGGACGCCAGGGATCGCCCAAAGTTAGTCAACAAAAGAGTAAGCCACAGCATAAAAAACAGAAAGAAGTTAAAGACACGAATGCGCTCGATATATTTTCTGACATGGACACGGTCAGCGTGTCATTGCTAATGAATTTGTTCCGTCGAGCCGAATTAAATCGCTCCGAAATTCAAATTCTTATTGACTACCTGTTAAATCGACAACAGGATATGCCCTCCAGTCATTCGGAATGGTCTGATGATGTTTGTCAGAAGCTCAAACGTCAATTAAAAGAGATCGAAAAAGCCCTAGCTGAGGAACAAGAGGCTTCTATAGGCATTCAAGCAAAGTTACGTGAATTACGCCAAGAAATCAATACGGAACGCGTCAATATGAATGTCACCGTAAAATCGTACATAGAAAAAATTCAAGCCAAGGATCAGGATATAACCATATTGGAACAAAAAATCAAAACATTGAATGACAATTTAACTTTAGAACGTCAACAATTTCAAGCTAAACTTATACATGAAAAACAAGCGGGTTCACAGGACCTTTTAGCTCAAATGCAAATAATGCAAAACGAATTGAGTCACAAGGATAAATGCATTGCTGAGCTCACCTGCATTGTCAATGCTTCACGTCAAGCTGTAGAAGAATCGCAACAGAAAAATGACATTATACAATCGCAAGCTCAGCAATTGCGTGCTTTGGAACAGCAACGTGATGATCTCGAACAAGTCTCAAATAATCGCATCTTTGAAATTGAAAAAGCTAAACAAACGGAAAGTGAATTCAATGAAGCCAAGTTAGAATTATGTAACATGCAGAATGCTTTAGAATCGTCTAAAGCAGAAAACGCTCAAATTCGTCTAGATATAGAGACTAAAACGAACGAGTTAACATTGTCACATACAAACGCAATTAGCGAAAAACAACAGGAAATTGATGCATTACAAGGGAAAAACATTGAATTGACGCAGCAGTTAGCGAATGTCGCCAGTCAAACAAAAGAACAAGTTAAAGAGCAAAACAATCTGCAGACTGCCCATCAATTGCTTAAACAGCAATTTAATGACAAGCAAAAGCAATTATCAGAGTCTATAGAAAGGGAGAATGAAATGAAGCAGCGTGTGATCAGCCTTGAGACAGAATTAGAAAAGCTGGAAAATGCCCTCAAAGAAGAAGTCGCCGACAAAACACAGCAATTGCAACAAATCGAACAGCAAAGGGAACACTTCCACAAATGCGAAAAGGAGTTGTTGCAACAATTGCAAGAACAAAAAGACAAAAACAATGTAAGTTTGTTTGTATAAATTGAAAATATGAGTTTGTATGCGTGTATATGTGCAATATAACAGTTACTGAATTAACTATAAGTTCGGACAAAATCTTCCAGTTTTGATAGCATGCGTCAATTAAAAATGTTTGTGTGTATTCAGTTTTGCTCATTATCTAACTAATCGATCACATGTGTTTTTCGTTCTTTACTTTAGGAATTGCGCATGAAAAACTGGAAGTTGGTTGAGGCTTTGCAAAATGCTGAAATTAAAGCTATTAAGCAAATTGAAACACTTAAGCACCAACCAAATGCAAATTTAGTTGTAAGTGCATGTCCTTTCCGCTGGGGTTTCCTCTATGCTAAGCAATTCCTTTCGTTTCGTTGTTTTGTTTCTTGTTTACATTTCGTACATTTTTCATTCTTTTCAAAACTGTAGCAACAGGAAAAATCGTTAGCAGCCACTGCCACCTGCACACCTTTGGAGGTCAACGTGAAAGATGACGTGAAAAATGATGCTAGAGCAGAGAAACATATGCGACAATTATTCCAGCGTTTATATCCAGAAGCGGTTAAATCTTGCGCACAAACCGCTCTCTCAGGCACACTTGAACAGTGGATCGAACAAGTGATCACTGTGCATGTTAGCCAACAGTGGCAACGACAACAAGCGCAAGTTAGTAGTAGCCACAAATCGACACAATCCAGTAGCAGTAGCAGTAATCATCATCCCTCTTCCCCTTCTGCAGTCCAAAATTCACAAAATGGCAATGGTAGCCGAAGCAATAGCCCCTCAAGAGTTAGCACAGCCATGGGAGGCAATAGTGATCACGATGCTCTACTGAAAGAGAATAAACTGCTGCATACGCGTGTTGATGAGTTACTTCAACTTGCCACAAAAAATGTACGTGTATTGTATCACAACTCAACCGCCCACTAATTTTTGCCCTCTTTTGATTTTAGGATAACACGTTATCTGATATGCTGCAGCGGGCTGAACAACAGGATGAACACTGGCGAAGTGTTGTACGTTCCAAAGACGAACAGATTAGTGCATTAGAAAACCCAAATGGCCAACAACAAGTAAGCTACTTCTTTGATCTTTAAAGGTTATCATCAAGGAGCCCAGAAAATAACTATGCTTTCAGTCAGTGTGAGATTCCAATTTAAAGTATTCTCGAAATTTGAAAACGAAAGCTAACAATTTTCGACAATATTTGACAAATCAGACAGCACATCAGTGAAATGTGCAGGTAACTGTGGGAAAAAATTGAAATTCCAAGATATTTCTATTAAAATTTTACCATTTATGGTAGCTGTCGTTTTCGTAGCGTAATCGAAAAGTTCCGAATTGATTGACAATTTGGTATGCCCGTCAGAAGCAAACCTAACAAGTACAAGAATAGAAG
Source organism: Glossina pallidipes (assembly GCA_000688715.1). Taxonomy (NCBI): domain Eukaryota; kingdom Metazoa; phylum Arthropoda; class Insecta; order Diptera; family Glossinidae; genus Glossina; species Glossina pallidipes. The sequence goes on from KK500113.1 coordinate 67,679, forward strand.
GAATAGAATTCAAAAATTTCTCATAAAGGGTAACAAAGATGCAGAAATTGTGAATTATTGTAGACAAAAACACATTAAATTGGAAATTTTTGGGGTCTTTATAGCACCTCTGGTAACTTTCAATTATTAATTCAAAATTGTTAATTTAAAATTGTACCGTGTAAAATTTATCCATGTAAATTATATTCATTGGTCAATTTGCTTAAAATAGATGCTGCTTGATGTTAAAATGATATCAAAATTTGTCCCCCAGTGAATAAAAAATGTTCATATTTGACATCTTGCATAAGAGCTTCCATAAATATTAGGGAACACGTAATAGGCCAATGTTCGAATTCTAATAAAAGATACTTTATTAAAAACCGAAATATATGTTCACCCATTTTTCAATCAGTTTTAATGTTTAAAATATATTCAACTTGTTAATAGTAAGTTACAACTATTCGCAAAATATTGCTATAAAAATACCTTAGCAGCGGTATACAAAATGCCACATAACCGGCAAAAAAACCATATATTTTAACGTGTACCATACTTTATATCAATATTTGTCATGGCTAGGTACAAATTCAGGCTAAAAATGATCCTGGCAGATCACTTTGTATGTCCATAAGTAATAAAGTAGCTACTTTCATTGATAAAATTGAGATAGTATGCAGCAAAGATTCACTTCCAAGCATATTTTTTAGTGTTATTGTTTATTAAAGAAATTCTTTAACTTTCTGTTTGTCTCTTCTTTTTAGGATATTTAATATCTCCCGAACCAACGGAAATCTTCGACTACGTTATAAGATTGTAAAGCGAAACAGCGACAGCAGCAATTGATAACATTAGAGTGAATGATAAGTAATTTGCCTTCCGGAACAATGACAACAAAAACTAATCCAAACTAATCAAACTTCAATTCAGCGATGATTAATAATGAACGTTACGTGACAGACAGAAACGGGCAAAAAACTGATATTGTCCTGCCCCCGATGCATTTCAGCAGTTCATCTCACTCATGAAATTCTCCATATAGTTGAAATCGTTTTTTTTTTGTTTTGTGCAGTAGCAACTATCAGCAAACTATTTCAATTTAGAACAAAACTTCAAGCAAATTGTGCAATGATTAAAAAATATATTTTCCTAAAATATTATTAATCTATAAGCGAACTTCGAACGGTGTCATTGTGTTTGTAATAAGTAATCAATAATTCAGTTAACTTTAAGTTCTGTTGTTCCCTATTGACGCCAACCAACATTCTTGCATTTATATTCCCAATATTTTAAATAAATTTAAAAATAGAACCGAATTATCTGTCATTTCGCTTGATTTTTGCGGACAGCTTAAATTAATTATTGTAAACGTTTGTTAAGCTTCATGTTGTATGTATTTGTTTTTTGGCAGCAGTATTTGAAAATTAAAATTATATATAAAGTTTTCTATCCCACATTAAATGTTTTCCTTGTAATTTTTGAAAAATTTAAGCCCGGCAACAGCAACTATATTAAAACATATTTACATACAAAAAAAAAAAAAAAATTAAGTAAGTAGTATACATATATATAAATACATACATATATATGATATATGATAAAGTATATATTTTTATAAATACGACAATGGCGTGTGTGAAAAGCACAGCGAGAAGAGGAATGTACGTGAAAACATATGTTAAGAGCAGAAGAAACAGAAACTGCGACGTAAGGGAAATCGTTAATTATTTGAATAATAGTAATGATTTATATAAATAAATAATGTGCTCTCGTAATACTAAATATCCTAAATAAACACAATTTAACACTAAACAGTGTAAAAATTTGTTTACAACTCACTAAGCTCTAATAGTTTATAAAGACAAATTTGGTTCTAGTTTTAACAGATACGCCTGAAGTTTTAATAGAGGACTCGGAATAATTTTGTCCTGCTTCATTCACTTCACGATAAAGGTTTTACGCGTTGACGTAGTATTAGCATATTTTGAAGGCATCTCTACTCTCGACATATGGTATTTAGCACATCTAAAAAAAAGAAAGCCAGCTAACGCTTTTTAATTAAAAGAGTCTTAATATTGTAGTGGAAAAGTGCGAGTGAAATTTCTCTTTACCACTATTGCAGTTGTTTAAATGTACTTGAATGTTTTGATGGTTTACATTTTCTGTACCGTTGTTATTGTTGTTGCTGTGATACTTTTACTTGGTTTTGCTTGTTGCTTACATCCAGCAATTATAAGATTTTGCACTACTTAGTATGTGTATGTATATAAAAACAAAGTTAGGGCACATAATTACTCGTAACATGTAACAGTAATTTTTCTAACTTCTTTTGAAGGCACGCTTAAGGCATGTCCAAACACGTTTGAATTCTTTCTACATGGTAAACTCTTTTTCGGAGAATCCATAGAAAAGTAAGAAATTACTTCCGCTGATAGGTCTAATCGAAGCCTTTTTAGTTTTGAATATAGGGACAATGAAATATACAGCATTAAAAAGCAAAAATGTTAGCGTTTCCATTGCTTGCTACTCACGCTCGAAAGCGGCTGAGCTAGGGACCTAGGTTCGGCATAGAAATTGTATATCATAGCACTTTCTGGCAAAGAGTAGAAAATGCGTTCGTTAAACACTCGAACTTTATTTCTACTAGTTTTTCTACAAGAAGCCGTGGCTGAGCACTACAAGGACTAAGATCAATTGAAGTATGCTTATTGGTGATAGGAGTTTCTTTGCGACTTGCATTTCGGCGATTGTGGAGCCGTACATTTTTTGGATTTTTGACCATGTTGATCCCAGCGAAAGCTACTTCTAATTCTATGCATTACGACAATGTTAATGGCATTCTTAACATAGACACAAATTCCACTTTTCTGATAAAAATTAAGGTCGCGATAATATTTGAGCGGAATGCGATACGATGTGTACTTACTTATACCGTTTCACTTTGCAAATTGTTAGGACATAGTTGAATAAGAAAAAGAATACTCTTTGGATGGGCCTATAATCATCATTATTATTCAATTCCGTTACAACATGTTTGCATAAGAATGTTTTCCCTTCCATTTTTCCAGTAGAATTTTGAACCATTTCTTTAACGACGCGAGTAGTAGGTGTATTTTCATTCTTCACTGCAGTTTCCATATGATATGATGGCCGTTTTCTTCCTGCCTGGGAAAGGCGCTAATATGCAAAATTTTGTTAATAGCTGCACGGCCAATAGCCGGCCGATTTATTTTAAAGTAAAGAATAGAGGGGTGTCACATCGTGACCTTAATCTTGTACATCATTATCCTAAGGAAAAAACAACAAATATTTTTTCAATTTACAGATAAGATTCACCAAAAACGAAAAGACTTTTGGAATTCATAGGTAAGTGGAGCTCATGGCTTTTTTCGTCTTCTTCTTCTTTTGTTTACATCTATACTTTGACAGTTTTAATCTTCTAATAGATTGGCTGTTTAACAGAAAACGACCAATCTATTAACAGAAAATGTGCTAACAGAATATGCGGAGTTTAACAAAAAGTGGCCGATCAACAATTGATTTCAGAGAATGTTTTTCTTCTTCATTCTTTATAACTTCTTTTATTCTTCTTTTATTTGGTTGACGCAAAGTCGGGAGACCATTTTTATTTCTAAAAACAATAATCCATGCGCAACCAGCTGATAGGCTGTTTTCCGAACTCATTTCTCATTTATTTCAGTGTGACATAAAACCCATGGTTTGATATTTCAGTTTGATATAAAACCAAAGGTTTTATGTCTATATGTTCAACAGGTGGTCGAACTCATTTCTCATTTATATTTCAGTTTGATATAAAACCCTTGGTTCCTATAGGGACTTTCTGTTAAAAATATGATGTGTTGAGAATAGAGAGAGAAGAAGTCTAGAGTCACCAATCAAAATGCCACATTCCAAAAAAAACCTCATTGTTTTCTAAATTTCTAACCAATTCTCTTGGTAACAAAACAATGTGAAAGACGAAATTGTTATTAAATGAAGCCCAAAATGGATTTTTGACACTTGATTGTCATTTACAAAAAAACCTGCTAACCGACTTTGTGTGAAACTATGCGAAAAATAAAAATTGGAAGAATTATTAAAAAAAAATTGGAAAAAAATGAAAAATTTGTTATTATTTAAACAAACAATTGAAGTTCTATTGATGGCATTGAATCGAATGTTTACGTGACCAAGGCGTGTAGGATTACTTAGAAAATACTTTGTTTTGATGATTGCGGCATTTCATTTTTAAGTTTTTATTTTTTCTTTTATGGTGAAAGATTTGATTTTTTCATTTTCACTTCTAAATAAAATTTAATTTTTTACAAAACCTATATCAATAACCGATTGAACCAAAAACCTTTAAAAACCCAATTTATCACTTCAAAGCAGTGCCAAGATTATTATTAGCTTTAGTTCTGTCAGAATATTTCAATTAACTGAGACTTACTGAGTACTGTCTTGAAAGTTTTGCATCCATATAAAAGTAGTCTATAATTTTTGGTGTCATATAACGAGAGTGAATGAATGGCTGTATTAAGCGAAAGGGTAAAAGGTATCTAATGCTCGGCTGTATCATTCTTAAGTGATGTAGGCTATCTAGGGGTCCAAACTCTTATCCACATACTCATTACATGCTCATACATTATATCGTTTGTAAAAGGTTCAGTTATTGTATTTTATACATATTATTTTATCGAAATTTAAAAGGTTTTCAAAAAATTATACCTCTAACAGATGAAGCAATAAACAAAAAAGTTTAAAAAATATTCATTTATACGTTATATATACATATAGTCATTTTAATTTACAATTTATTGATCTCTTGGTATGTTATACTACAAGAGAAGAAGTCATGTTTGTTTTTAATGATTTTCAAAAAAAAAAAAAAAATTGAAAAAAATACATTAATTTCTCGATTCTTCCAAAAACATGTGTTTCAAAACTTTTATTATATAAAAGAAAAGAACAAAACGAATTCAAGAGAACAGTGCAAGATTTACTCATCGTTAGCGTGCAAACATATCAAAATTGCAAAACCATTTGCTTACTTTAAGTGCATTAGTTGGTGTGGTTGTTCGGTACAAATTATTTATCGAATTTTTAACTGGCTTTCATAACGATTTATGCTGCTTCTAGATGAATATTATAGAAATATTGTATTATACAATATTACAATGTAGTGATATTAATATTATATTACAATTTAATTTTTAATTTACATTAGCATTGCATGATGTTATGAAATAAGGGTCGAGTTTCTTGTTAAAATCAAAAATATTTACATTTTAGAAAGAAACAAAATCCTAGACATATTGCGATAGACGATAATAATTATACGTATATATATATATATATATGTAACTACGATGAGCACTAGCTGCTAAGACTATCAGCTCTTTTTTCTTTTCTTGTTTAGGTCTATTAAATGATTAGTTTAGCAGCTTTGCTAAAGTTACAAATTTTATTGATATTAAGTTCTCAAGATGTCGTGCGGTTAGATGCTCCGAAAGCTAATCTTTGAATATTTGGTAACCACAAAGTATATTTTTAATCGTAAAATGTTGTCTATAATCGCATTTCGGAGGAGTAGAATTCTTAAGGATCCGTTAATATGTTGCAGTGGTATGTCCCAGTCGGATTTCGCACAAATATTTTGATCTTGATTTTTTCGACCTTCATTGGATGTAGAGGTGGAACGAGGTTAGGATTAACGTGAGAGTAGCGCGGATAGTTCGACTTTTTTCGCCATTTTTCTTTTTAATTTTTTTTTTTTTTGCGTCAATCAGTTACCGCCGAGCCACGGTTTTAGCTGTTAGTTCTGCTTGCTCATAACTGAAGAGTTCAATATGACGGGATTTTAAATATTATTAAGACGATTTGTAAGATTATTTTAGGATTTAATATATAGTAATAATAAGTGTGCAGTGTTCAGCTAGAATAAGTTAAATATTTGCTTTTGATTGTTGATAAATACGAAAAATCACTTACAAACGAAGTCAGTTACAAACGACTCCGCTTTTTCATCATTATCATACGAATAAAAATATGATGACTAATGTTGTTACGAACCGATAGGTATACATTGACATTGAACTGACTTGTACATGTTACGAAAAAATGTGGTTATAGGAAGTGTAAGTTATTAAAGCGCCAAAACATTTCAAAAATGAAAAATTGCTAAATACTCTTAAGGACTTTTGTAAAGTAACCCCCAAAAACCTTTTTGAATTCAGCCTACGAAAAAAGAGTCTAAACAAATTTTTCATAAATATTCAATACTGTCTTTTCTAATTATCTTACTAAACCCTTTGGGAATCACCAAGCGTAAAGAAGATTTGTTGTTAAGACTGTTCTGTCTCTCTCTTCCTTTGAGTCCCCGCGTGGTTCAAATGTTTTTATATCCCATTGAAATGGAAACAATACCTTTTATACGATATTATTATGTCGTATAAATAAACCGAAATATTCTGCAGAGTCGATTGCTTTCCATAAGCGATCACTGTCTATAGATTTATATATAAGTATACATAAAGCCAACCAAAGCCAAATATAAAAAACGTTCATAAATACCGTAAATGAATTTCTGGTAGATTGTTATGTGTATTTTGTTTTTATATTATTATATATTAGGTGTTTGCAAATGTTTTAATCAGCTGCTCCATCAGACACCTGATGCATTAAGGAAAAGTGCTATTTAATTTACAATAAACAAGAAAAAACCTTTCTGTGCAGCTACGTGTATTTTCAACGGCTGCCTACGAATTCGTGAGTAGACTGCCGCGCAAATCGTAGAAATCATTGAGCAGATGATGTCCTGGCAGATCTCCATGTTGATAAGCGGACAGAAAGCAGAAAATGAGTACTCGCTAATCGACCGCAGGGACTTCCATGGACTACCAACTTGAAGACCAGGTCGAAGAAGAGTCCGCATCATTCGACCAAAGCGGAGAAACTTTTGACGAGCTGGCACTATCTCTTACGGGCAGAGGAAAGTTACCTACGACTGCTCACAAATATCGAGTAAGGCGATACATCCGTGAGCAGCTGAATTGCTACTCATTGCGAGACCTTACCAAGCATGAATACGACATCTGCGAAGAGTCGAGCGGTCAAAAAGATGTTAAAAACAATAAAAACAACTTAATCCTCATCAGCTAATACCTAAAGGCAGATAACTCAGCAGAAAATGTGCACAACATCTCCGGAGAAGCATACCAAATTTTCTTCACTTTTATACAGGTACGTAGACCCGAGAAGAATGTGGGAAAAAGGATCCAGGCAACAATAGTATCCAGAGGCGCGTTCTTCAACCAAACAGGATGCTGCGTAACCATAGAACTCATTTGTTAGATTTTATTTTATGCAAATGTTGTTGCAAATGTTGTTGTAAATGTTTTATTATTACTAGTGAGGAGTGCTCTTGATTTTTGTTTGTATAAATTAATGAATTTTACTTATTACTTTATTTTCTTTAAAATTAGTTTAATTAATTAACTTTAGCTATTATTAATTAAACAACTTTACACACAAATAAGTTGTCGAAATCATTTTTGTTATGTTTATTTATTTAACTCTCAAAACAAAATGAGTGAAATAAAATTATGAATTACTTATTTTCTTATTTATTTACTTAAAAATTATTTAACTTTCAAAAGAAAAAAAGCTCAAACTTATATTGAAAATAATTAGTTTTTCCTTATTGATTGAAGTTAGACTAAGTAGATTTTTTTTATGATCTAGATTTCAGTTAACTACTACCGTTCTAATGATCAGGAAATTATTTCCTAACTGCACCTGATCGGACGTAGCAGACTTTTATATATTATTCAAAAATTATAATTCTTCGATTCTAGCAAGGATCAAACATATAATCTACTATAAGAATAAAGGGGGCAACAGGCTTAAGGCTGGCGAATTCATTCATATACGAGAATTGCACTTTCTACAAACTGCCGATGTGGACAGAGACAGAGGCAGATACAGTTTATATTTATATAGTTTATATAGTTTATAACCACAATCGAAATTTCGATTTCGAGTGTGGTTTACGAAATTTCTTTCTTCGATAAATTCTTCTGGAGATTATCTTCTATCCTTAACTGTCGAAAACAATGTGCCACCTTTAGATGATACTAAATTAGAAATCGTTTTTATGGCCGCTGGCACGTGTTGGGTCAATTTCTGGGTCGTAGAGACGAGAAATTTCTATTTTCTCAACATGTTTAGTAGAAACTTTAAGTTGTTAATGCCTTTTCTCGTAGAAACCAAATATCAAGTAACATTATAAGTGATGTACCTTCCAACAAGGGTTCATTTTGCCAATCTACTTATTTAATTTTGTATCAATCTACGCATAAAAGTTCGTCCATCTGTCAGTTGTTTTGCCTATTTGTGATAAGCATCCTCGCGGTCGAAAAAATAAAATATTAGCATAAAATTCGACCAAAACCTTAGAAATTGCTACACTGGCTGAAAAGGAGTCAAGCCGGCTAAAGGGCACGTCTATGGTCATCTCATAACACCCCTATTTCCAGATCCATAAAAAAAGAGACCTATTGTCTCTTGAACGACAATAGATATGAAAAATGATATTCTCTGATGGTGCAGTATCTGTATAAAAATTAAATATTGATTGTTTTGCAGTGTAATGAAATTTGCCTTTTCAAGTTTTACTTTAGACAAAGGCAGGTATGTAAATCTTCTTGACGCATTGCCAACACAATCGAATTCAATCTATTTAATAGTCTTCTAGTCTAGTTCTTTACAATAATGCACTAAGAATTAATAGACGTAGACTAACACATTAAAATCTCTAAGTCTAAAAAGCAAGCAGAATACGCAGAAAACATATGCATCAACTTTTTCGACTTGGAGATCTACACTGTGAACCAATATATACATTTAATGAAAGTTCAGAAAACGAGTCAAGCCAGTTAAAGAGCACGCCTATGGTGCAACGTCAACTCATAACAACTCTATTCCCAAATCCATAAAAAAAAGAATTATTTGCTCTTGCACGACTGCAGATAAAATGATTATCCCTGATTCATGCATGAAAAGATTGACCACCAACCGGATAAGGACACATGTATCGTATATATCAATTTGCAGTTTTCAATATTTACTTTTTAATAATTTTACGTTTGCTTTTCTAGGAATGCTAACTTCAGACGAACGAAAATATCAACAGTGCTAAATAGATATGGAGATCTACACTGTTCACGAATATACATATTTAGTGAAAGTTCAGAAAGTATGCTTATGCCAACACTTAGGTCAGTGTTTGCTTTGATCGCTAGTTGAGCTTGTATCGAGTTGTTCAATAACATTTGACAGCTTGGCGATAAAGCTTCACTTTTGGCCAAATAAAAACAATGATTGACCACTTGCAGGAAGTGCCTCGCAAAATTTACCGTCGACTGAGTTAAATTAATCTCCTCTGAGACTTTACTCGACTGAGTAAAAGTATCTCCTCTGGCATGCGCACGCACCGCCATGCCTAAATTATCCAATTCCCAGAATGAACGGTTTTAATATGTTTTTGTTTGTAAATTATAAGGCTGGCAGACATCTTCTGTCGGGCCTATGGTTCTAAAAGATGTGTTCTAGATTCTTTTCTAAGTTCATCGAGATCGGCTCTTAATAAATACTCGAGATGATCTAAGAGAGTTTCTCTTAGTTTTGCGCAAGACTTACCCAGACGTTCTACGCACTTGGCTGCATCCCCCAAACGACTACCTTTTATTAAGTAGTGCTTTTTCAGTTGATTTGCAAAATATTGTAATTCAACATTGCACCCTCCAAAACAACCAAACAACCAGACCTTGAAAAACTGCCATGTAAATGAATTTCCCACTTACCACTAGTTTAACGGTGAGAGACCCTGCGCGAGCATATTTCAAAAGTTTGTTGTCGATGAAATTTCTCTTCAGCAAGGTAAGAACCATACAATCATTGCAAAAGCACTTGTTCGCATTTGCCTGGACTTTTTTAGATAAAAGATATCGCAATATATACCGTGATTATAGTCTTTCAATTTTAACGTCTTATGATCGAAAAATCTAAAATCTCTCCTTGCGGATTTTTGCTCCGATTGATTTGAAGAAAATATTCTTGACATGGGCGATGAGATAAAAAAGAGACATTTTTTTTTTTGGAAATTTCAGACTATACGAGTGATCTGACAAAGCGACAATAGGTGCAGAGCGTCAGAATGCGAGTGTACTCGAAACGAAAAATAAGGAAATAGATATCAAGAGCGGACGTTTGGAGATAGACGATGTAAATTTGAAAGCACACTCTAAGGTATTGTCAATAAAGTGGCGATTGAAGAATGGCCCGAAGGAGCAACCAAGTGGTACATTTTCGTAGTGAATTGGTAAGTCTTAACGGGTACTCTGTAAAGGGAATGCATGTTTAATTACCTTGTTTTGTATGTTCGGTACTTTTGTATTACGCGGTTTAAAATACAAGTTTTGCCCGAAATCTTAGCTTCTATATACAGGTAAACGATGAAGTGAACGTCGCGGTTCAACTATTCTTCTATTTGTTAAGAGCAAATACTCGTGCGCTCAATTTTTAAATACTTTCTACAAAAATATGTTTGCGCTGTGTTCAATATACAGAGAAATTTAAGTAAAGGAACTCTTATTTTTAAAATGCATGCTTTTAACAACCATGCTAAACTGAGACAACACGAATAATAAGTAGTTTGTATTACAGATAAAGAGCTAATAAAGTTACTGGGATATAAAATCGAGATTAGGAAGAACGCGATTTATTCATGGACACAAAAAAGAAAACCGAACCTTAGGAAAAGGAAAATCGCATATTTTCCTTCGCTTTTTACATGCGTGATGAAGGCGCGAGTTAATACTAAGCTAAATGTAATTAGCAAAGTAATTGAAAGGGAGTTTTTTATAATAAGAATAAGTTCTCAAAGTTAAAAAATTAAATAAAGTGAAAACTGAAAACCGCCGGTACGAGTTGATAGGCATTTTTTAACGTTCACTTATAAAAATATTCATGCATGTGCAAGTTTAAAACCTTACATACTTCTTACAACATGAAACATGCGACGCTGTCGTTTACGGAGCCAGCGAAAACAAAAAGCTCCGTTGAGCAAGAAATCGTCAAGGAAAGAAATTGAAAAAGAATTAATAAACATCTCTATCGCTATCTCTAGTTTGCTAAAGCTTAAGCAACTTGTGATAGAGTTAAATAAAAAACATTGCAAGTTCAGTAAGTTTTTGAAATTTGAGCACAACTTCCATAAATAAAAATGTGTGTTGGTCAAGTGAACCCCGGGTTCATCTACTGAAGAGTGAAAATATATTGATGTACAAGGCCCGCAGCAAGTCACGATGAATATCATTTAAGAGCAGCTGTGGGAAATACTTTTGGAATTCCTATGCACGATCATAGGGAAACGTGATTACGCATAACTTTATTTTCCAATAACTCAATAAACTGTAGGAATGCCTACCCATTTCTAGGGGCGCAATAGTTATTAGGATACACAATTATTACAATACATATATATAACGTCAAATATTCGTTAGCAATTATCCGTAATAAAAAATTAGTTTTGAAAAAAAAAAATTATAATTAAAACTTTAAATGAAAAGCATAAATTAAAAATGGGTCGCAAAGCTTTTTGGCAACGAAAGAAATATTAAATATTTTTTTTATTTTTAATGGCATTAATTTTATAAAAAATTTTGTTTTTTTTTATTTTTGCAACTACCATTCTAGAATGCCTTAAAGGAACGTGCCGACATAAATTAAATAATTTCGGAAATGATTATTATTGTCTGATGATTCGAGGTGCTGGGATCTGCACGTAAAAGAATGTCCGCGCAGAAGTCCTCATTCCATAAAGACTGATTTCAAACCTTTCCATTTTGATGGGGTTTTGTCATATTTATCTTTTCTGATACGGTAGCGAACATAAGCAAGTAAATGAAACAGTTTTCATGCCTAGAATGTTAACATGATGGTTCGAAGGGGGATTTTTTCCCCAGATGAGTTGATATTTCCTCTAGACATTCTCAGTTCCGTTTCAACTTCGCGGAAAAATTACAAAGCTTTGTGAGTTATATAATGTATATAATAAATCACCTTTAACTTTGCTATAGATATATCCACAGTTTAGATATCGCATGAAATATAAAAATGTGACTATTCAAGATCAAGAGGGTCGGCTTATTAGAAAAATATAAATAATAAAAATTATTAGAAAAATATTTTCTTATTTTCAATTTCTACTTTATTTCCACAACGAAAGATATATAGGGAAACGATGTTTGTGCTTTCTATAGCTTGGTTTCGTTAACAAGTGCTTAACAATTCTTTATATGCTTCATTGTACTAATTCATTTTCTAACACGGGTTCTACTAAACTGCTATTTTCTGCTGGCTCCTCTCCATTTGCAACGATCCTTTCTTTGGAGCTTTTATTATCAAATCTCGATGTTATGGACGCTACACGTATTGCCGCTTTAAAGCCAACTTTTGCTTTCATTTTTGCTAACTTCGCCTTCCAATTCTCATCACGCGAAGGCAAAGCATTTAAATATTCAATTATTTCTTGTTTTTTGGCATCGACTATGACCAAAGAAGACATACAACCATCTACCGTACCCAAAACGAGGCAGCGGCCATCTTTACTGCTTTTAATAGCTGTTAGTTCGGCTTGCAAACGATAGTTGGCTATCAGCTCGGTATCATTCGTTCTAAAGACTCGTATGGTTTTGCGGCCGCTATGGTAATAGCAAACGTATTCATCGTTTTCGGTAAATATGCAAATTACCGAAAACACTCCCTCGGCTACCTTAGGTATAAATGTTTTGATTGTGCTACCCTTGCGTAATTCCAACATTTCAAGACCACCTCTGGTGGGGGCGTAAAGACCATATTTGCCATCTTTTGTAATGCTACCTCCCCATTTGGGAATAGAACGTACATGTTTCTTGGTTTTTATATCTATAATGCTGCCCTTTTCATTGCTGATCACGGCCACCTGATTGGCTTTGTGTGGCATGGGTACCAAACACATAACTTCCTATGGCGAAGTTTTATAAATGAATAAGTCATACATGCCCTACTTAACTCACCTTGATGGCGCAGCCTTTTAGAAGAATTTTTGTAACAAAGCTACCTGTTGTAGCACTATAGACGGCTATGCAATCTTTGTTTGCCTTATCAATAGTACATACAACAATGTTGGCTCCATCAGCGGAAATTATTGACTGTCGGAACGGTATGCCTGGTATTAAACGCATGGTAAACTCAAAGCGGAACAGCACTGTCCCCTCTTTTAAAATAAGGAAGGAGAGTAGAATTACTCTTCGCTTGTTAAGATCGATTATTAAACCTTACCCGGCACAGCTCGTACAATAGTAATGGCCATTAAACGATTGGGTTCCTCACCTTCTTTCATTTCCTTTTGATTTATATTTGGACATGATACAGTCATTACTTTGTAGCCATAATCCATAAAGGTAATCTGTTGTATACCGGGTTGATCATCACGATACACTACCTGCTCGGATACTCTATTCCATACAAGAAACTTCCCCGTTTCGGAAGCAATTATGTATTTGCCATCTGGTGTAATTTCAGCGTGTGTAACAATGGCACCGAGAGGACTATCGGCCAATTTGGTGAGCAAACGGCCTGATCTGGTCTCCCAAACTCCAACACAACTACGCGTGACCGTAACAGCCAAGTCAACCTCTGAAAGACTTATATTCAAATTTGAAAGTTATACCAAACTTTTGATTTGAACTGACATGACTGCATACCTTATATTATCGATTTGTAATTCGTGTCTGTCGATTACGTGAACCTTTTCAAAGATGTTGTTTATATTCCAAACCTTTACAGAGCGATCTATAGATGAGGTTACAACGTTATTCCAATTGCCTACCGTCAATGCCTCTAATTGAATGATGCGACCAAAATGTGCATCCAACACTTTGGCCAATTGCTGGCTCTGTAAACACCAAACGTAGAGATTCTTGCGCACACCAGCTACCGCATAATCCATCTTTGAACTGATCATAATCGAATTCGATTGCATTATTTTTGTAGTAATATTGCGCACACCGTGCGGCAATGCCAAATACATGGCATGATCGGAAAGTCGATCGTTTTCGTCGTCACTTAAGTCCCAAATAACGAAGCCTTTTCCAGCGGTACCTAATAACATGCGATCATGTTGATCTAGACGCAATTGCAGCAACATTTCCTTTTCGTCATTTTCAAAACGTGGTAGTTTTTGTTTTAAAGTCCATTCAATCGCTTCTCCATTTTCGCATTGTACCAATTGGTAAACACTTACTTCGTAATTCTCCTCGCTTGCGCAACCGTAAATACGGTTACCATCTTTGTTTAAAGTGAGAGCACTGTAAAAGAGTAAAGTTGGTGTTTCTAACTCGTCACGAAAGCTGTTGTAACGTAAACGGGTTTCGTTGATTGAACCCGACCATAAAATAACGTTATATATTTTCGGACTAACGAAATCCATGCTTAGAATTTCCCATTCATAGGTATCGTCTGCATCTATGGTATGTATTTCGACTAAATTGCCCCGTAAGTCAAAGCGTGCCCACTTCAGCTTACAGCTGATAAAAAGGCTAAACAGAAATCACGAAAAGGATTAACCATATCAATTTTAGTCGTTAGATCATAAAAATTGCACCTTTGATTTATAAGATAGAGGCTGCTTAGGGGCCCATCGTCTTCTTCAAATGGATTATCAATTACTACAAATTCACTGGATAACATGTTGAGTAAAACTGTCTGATTGTTGTTGGAATAAGCTGCGGCCCATTTATTATCTGGGCTCAAAACCAACTGTTGCATGATGCCCTCAATTCCGGGATTTACATCTCTTGTAAGATCTGAGGTTGAAAGATCAAATGTTATAAAGTGAGTTGAAATCGAGACCATATAGCGCAAGTCGCTAGTCAAGCAGAAAGCAAATACTGCAAACTGATGACCCTCTAAAGAATACTAGAAAATATATCCTCTACATTTGTAGAATAAAATC
This sequence comes from Glossina pallidipes, assembly GCA_000688715.1. Lineage (NCBI taxonomy): Eukaryota > Metazoa > Arthropoda > Insecta > Diptera > Glossinidae > Glossina > Glossina pallidipes. The sequence goes on from KK500113.1 coordinate 82,716, forward strand.
GAATATTTATAAAATAATACCTTTAAAGGTCCTCCAGGGGTATGCAAACAATGACTCGCCGGAATCAGCGCGCAATCTCTAGGGCCACAGTGATCACAGGCTCTTAGCAACATTTTAATATTCGGATTACCACCGATTTCTGGCAAAAGACGGCCTATTAGTTGAGGTGCCAGCATGTTGGGGTAGACAGCCAAAATGGCGCCGCCGAGGCGTAAAGCATCGGCCACCAACATCAGTTCACGTTTTGCCTCATTATCCTCTGTATTTGCAGAAGCATCTTCAAAATCTGCCAAGACCGCTTGTAAGGGACAACTTGATAGTTTAGCATGTAGCCATTCATAGTTAAAGAGCACATGCTCAAATAAATCTTTAAAGCGGCGAGAACGTACAAAATGGAAAGGTAACTCGCCAAACTGCAATTATTGTGATTCAAAGAGTAACTCAGTTGATTTTCAGAGGTTATACCGACCTTTCTTAAATTGTAACGCTTAGAAGATCCATCTTTGCTGGTAAAAACCAACGGTTGTATGGGAACTTTGCGATCAGCCGCTCCTTCTTTTTCGGTTAAGCCAAAACGATGTCGTTGTATTTCAGTGAACCTGAAAGGTTTCGGTACTCCTCCACCCCATATACCGAGGTAGTAATCAGCAATCATGGAGTGAAAGTATAAAGCCATGTTCATATTTTTGAAATAACGTTCTTTGGCTGTATCTCTAAATTGTCGATGGTACCAATTCATAACGTTAACCCCATCGGCTTCACGTTCACTTAAATAATTGGGCAGATCGTTACGTATGCGTGTCCATAGTAGAGGCGGTATACGCCTAACGGGCGGCATATGGTATTGATATACATCGTCGAGTACCTTGTCATCCAGTGATATCAAATCTTCCAATTCACTCTCGGAAAGGCCAGACTTGGATGCCGTTATATAAGCTAAAGCATGAAAAACTAAAATGCGACCATGTTGCTTTTCAATTCGCTCGAATAACATCATAATAGAATCCATTACATTGTTCGCCAAATGAGTCTCTTGAGGTCGTGTATAACTTCGCCAACGGCATATCTCCGCAAAAACCAGCTTTACGAAGATCGGCAAAGAACATTTACTAATAGCATTCGCTACTAGGCGCCACTGGTAATTATTCAAATCGCGGCAAGCCGTTCCCATCCACATTTTAATAACATTCATGGCCAGCTCTTCACCTAAAGCAGTAACCTCAATGAAATTCTCGTCAATATCAATCATTTTACGTAGTACGTGGTATTCATGGGAAACGATTGGGTTTGATTTTTCATTTGCACAAGAAATTATAATCTGAAAAATTACATATTTTAAGGTATACGAAGCAGTTAAAGTGCGCGTCCAAGTGTACCTTGCAGTAAGGCGGTAAACGCGTTGGTATCCACGAAACATTGTTCGAATCTTGACAACCAGTCAGTTGATCTACCGAATCGAGATATAAAGTCAATGGCTGATTGGCGCTTGCATAAGTTAATAACTGTTTGAAATGGGCAGTTAACGGCACCAAATCATCCGGAATGTTTTCGAAAGGCAGCATATAGTTATAGGATATCTGGTATGGTAAGGATCAAGAAAAAATGTAGCAAAAAATTTCTCAAGATCTAATCTTATAAAGAAGGTCAGGTGACCAATTTACCTGCTGACAAATAGATATTAACGTTGGAGTCAAAGCGCTGGAATCGGGCGTGGTGCCCAGAAAGCGTATAATATTTAACGGTCGGCGATCAGCATACAATTCGCCCGCTACCAAAGAAGCACTTTTGGCCAATAACGACGTTTTACCGCAACCTCCTTCCCCGTAAAGGACAAGTGGTTTATCTGAATCCCCCAGCATATAACGCTTGATATGTTCGAGATTTTCCTCGCGACCGTAAAACACTTTAACCGAGTTATTGCAAGCGTGCAAATGCTGTAGGATTTCAGTGACTATCTGTCCCTGCGCACTGGAGTCTTCTTTGCGCATAGCCCGGTCCACCAATTTTACGATGTTTTTATAGAAATGAGAAATGAAATGATTCAAATATTCTTCATGCGTTTCAATGTCCAGACCCTCACGTCCGATCCACTCCACTGTGTATTTTTGTAAATTGCTAGCTTCGATTTTATTCGGCAAGCGAACATCACGCAGATCGCCAAGTAATTTCGCTGATTCCGTGTCCAAACTGCGGTTAATAATGTCCACAAACAATGAGGCTTTCTTTAGATTTTGCAAGTTGATGTTGTTGATGTAGCGTATGTAGGCTAAACAATGATTTTTAGTATTTTTAACGTTTAAGATGCCATTGATAACCTCACGTTCGGTGACTAGTGGTGGCCACGAGAAAAAGATGAGTTTACAATGCTTGTTAGTTCGAAGGAATATTGTTACTCACCTGACATGAAATAATTATGCACAGCGTCTTTAGTCATTTTACCACTGGCCCCTAAAGAAGCGGAAGCCTTTCGGAGAAGTTTTTGCATTTTCCCTAGAGTGTCCCACCAGACAGCTTGATCTTGCGCTTGTAATTTGGGCACACGTTTGTTATTGAAATTGATAAGAATGGAAGAAATTGGTTGTAATACTGAAACTGGCGGCACCGCATTGCTGTCTTTCTTATACCACAAATCCAAGAGAGCTCGATCTACACCCATTGAAGTAAGCTCTTCGCAAATTAATTGCAATTCCGATGATAAGATATAGGTAGGTATGGGTCGATAGCCATACTTTTGCCCCAAAAATACTATAAAGTTTGGACCCATAGACAGACGTTGACAATTTTTTATTTCACGCATACAAAGCTCGGTAGTCATATGATCATCGGTGGCCTCATCGCGGACACCCCAACGCATGTCTACTACCTAAATGCACACGAAACATTACGCATCAAGTTGCGCACAGTAGCCTTAATTTTACGAACCTGAAATTCTAAACCGTGCTTTTCGCGACAGTAATCCTTAATGCGCGGATAACATTTCGCCATTAAGGTGTTACGCTCCATGGTGGTATCTTTATGCAATTAGTAAGTATATTACGTAGTCATTTGTATTTAAAAGCAAAGAAAGTAGTCCAAGCTTACCTGTAAACGTGGAACTGGTAAAAATTCGCACAATTTTCGAACTCACAGGTGGTAGGGATTCTAAAGACCCTACAAATATAGAATCTATGGTACGGTCGTCCATATTTTCCGTTTTTCAGATATTTATGTAAAAGAATTTTTTTTGTGGCTCGAAGAAATATTTGTTCTGCTTCCGTTGAATATCGTAAAGTATGTGTTTTCCACGCTGCTTTATTTTTTTCTATTTAGGCACGTATTGGAATTTGAGTTTGTTTGATCAATATTTTGGCAATCAAAACAATCTTACAAATTTGATGGCAACTTTTTATTGCTAACACGACAGCAGCCAGACAGACCTAAGGCATAAATTAGTATTATATTTATGTACATATATGCCTTGTCGATCAATAAATGCGCTAAATATTTTCCATGGCATCACTTTGACCTATTAACGCGTGTCTGCTCTTTTGTGTCGCAATTGAATGGGTTGCGTGTTAAATGACTTGCCGATTCAGGCATGGGGACATTTCAAGGCAATCCGAACTCGAAAGTAATTCTGTGTAAAGTGTTTCAATATTAAATAGTAGTGGCTGAACTTTTTCAAACACATGTTAAAAAGCGTAACCGTTAAAAGTTGAAAGTCAAGTTAACTGTTCTTGATTGCTTTGAACTTTTCTACTACAGATGATTTTTTTATGTATCCGCAGGAATCGTTAGGTAGGTCGTGAAAAAGCATAATGATAATAGCACATGAACACAGGTCAATGCCTTTGAAATGTCTACAAAAAATTGCCTGGCTCTTGAAGCAAACGTGGGTTTAAAAATAATAAAAAGAAAAACCAATCCTAGCTGGATTAGGTAATTAGCTCTCAATTTTTTCCAAGAAACCTAGTTAAGGTCAATTAAAAGAAAGAAGTCTAGACGAGCGTAGCAGAATTCAAATAGTTGCCCATAAAGAAATTAAAACAGTGACATTGGAAGAGAAAGGTTTTAATATAATTCAGCTCATAGCCGTATTCTAGGAAATGGTGGGAATAATTTAGTTAACGATAACCTATAATGACGAAAAGTTCGAATCATTAAAGATTTGCGTCGGGGACATGGTCGCGTCGGGGGCATGATCGTGAATTATAATAAAAGAGACGTTAATTTGTCTAAATATCGAGCATTGGATAAGATAAGGTATAGTTCTTCTACAACATTCCTTTCATTACATTCACGAAATAGTACCTTTTGGTTGTAAAATAGTTGATATTGAAGAGTATTACAATTGCGTTCGATGGTTTTCCAATTGCTTTCGTTAAGATTAGAGATATCTAACGACTTTGTTGAGGAAATTCTTCAGCCCGACCCTGTACCCCTTCTCCAGCCCAACCACTTCCCATATCTCGGATCTAATCGCTTCCAACGATCTCCATCTTTTTATTGATCGCCATTCATCTTGCCTAAACGCTTTACTCATTCTGCTCTCAACGTGTTATCCAAAGCTCATCGTAATCAGTCAAGACATGCTCTCGCCACCACCAGTTCAGCAGTTTTTAACCTATTGAAAAGTCGGGAGTCACACATTAATCTCCTCTGGTATCCTCTTTTTATAAATGCACCAATTTCGGATTACGCGTTGATTAAAGTTTGTGAGCAATGAGCAAAAAGCCATAAAAAGCTGTTTCCAGTTTACATGCATCCAGTGTATGCTGCACTACAGTCGTGATCTTTGATAAATTTTAAGTCCCTATTCAATTTTTTGGGCCTATTTGGGCATACTTGCCAGAGAGATTTACATAGACGGACAGGCGGACAGATTGTCATTCACATTGACTCATTTAAATCATTCGTGCATACAGGTCGCAATTTTTTAAATATTTTGCGGAAGTGCTTTGAGTCGAAGGCAAAGTCTATTAAAAATGAATTGTAATGAATCACTTTTTCGACCACCAACCATATAAAGCATTATTTTGAAAAAAAAAAAAAATAAATTTCAAATTTCAAAATTCCTAAAAACATTCGCATAATAACAGCTTTTCCACATTTTATATTGATAAAAAAACTTAAGTCGAATGGGGTAATTTTTTGAATCTATGTCCTGTCATATAACCGTTCCTACGAAAAGCGAATCTTCATATGGTAAAAAGGTATAATTTCCATTATTGCATGGGGAAAGTTGGTGGATATTAGTAATTTGACATAGAAATTGATTTTACTGAATTTGGGCCACGTAGATGTACTTTTTTTATTCCAATCGGGCTTCTCATGAAAAATAAGCCTTTACATGACAAAAGAGTAATTTGGTATAAAACTTTGCTGCATCAATTTTGTGTTTGCATGGAAAGCACGCCTATATATGAAAACAAAGTGTAATTTTGGACGAAAATGTGTGCATAACTGCATTAGGCGAAGTGTGGCAGTGTATTTAATGACCGACTTTGCCCGGTTACAGTGTTTTTACGCTACGGTCTAACTTTGTTGGTTGTAAAACTTTCCACTTTTTTTCGTGCCAAATAAAAAGAGTGAATATCTCTGCCGTTGAGGTCAGAAATTTCTAGAATGCCAGCAACTTCCGGGTACAGACGGAAGTTGCCGCATTGTATTTTCAAAAACACTTTTCCATTCAACTCCTCTTCGAAAAGAAACAAGTTTGCTTGTTTGATTTGTTAGAAAACTAATTTCGTTCTCTCATTCTGCACAAACGGTAGTGGTATTGCTAAGCCTAGTCAATCGCCGTATCCGCTCATACTTAAGCTTGTCGAATTAACTACGTTATCAAGTCAATCATTTTTCCTTGCCAGCAAGCAAATCTAAAAAATAGATCCCCACAAATCTCCTTACATTCACTTGTGATACATTTAAGGTCTTCTCTAAAGACAAACGAATGTTAGCTGAACAGATTTTAGTAAAGCCTTGACAAAATTGATAAACCGCGATTCCAATTGTTTGCTTTTATTTGTATTTTATCGATATTAAGAGGAGTTTCAGCCAATTATAAAAAATAAAGAACGTGGTAAACAGGCGGATAGTCGAGCTAAGCTTTCGAATCATTTCTGAATCATTCGGTGTACAAAAAAGGTGAGTCTATCTGAAGTCCTTCTAGGAGTTACACAAACATTCGCACAAACTTAATATATCCTCGTAGGAAATAGGAAAATTGATTGTTTGGCTGTAACTTTTAAAGAAATTATTAAAATTTTGTATAAAACGGCTTCGATACAAAGCGGCAAGAATTAACCGTGGGTCCGTTTACGGTCGAGTTATTGTACGATAAAAAAGACAAAAAAGATCCGATCGTATTTTGGGTTGATGGTGTTCGCAACTAACGAATAGGAACATAGTGTGAGGAGGTATTTAAACAACTTTTTCTAAAACTTGAGAGTTGTACCTTTGTGATCTGCATAGTAAACTTTAAGTTTCATTTAAGTTAAATCACGCTGCTTGCACATATACGCTTTAACTATACTTGATCGAAAATTGTCTTTCTTCTCCTTAAGTATTAGGTGTTTGCAAAACTGTTAGTTTTTCACTTGGAAAACGCATTGCGTCCTTCTCATGTAAATGTCTGGAAACAGTTGATTTATTGATTGGTAAGCTATTCGTAAGTTTTTGGAGAGTTTGAGTTGGGTTTTCGGCCAATTTATGGTTCTTGAACTTTTTTGATCCTCCAGGTAGTTTTTGGCCATTGGCACTTTTAGCGCATTAAAATCAAAACCCACAATTGGGATATGATGGGACGATATCATCATAATCTTCTGAACGTGTTTGGTGGACTTCGGCAGCATATTTCTTCGAATTAGACGATAAAATTAATGAAGATCAAAAATGAAATTTTGAGCCCCCAATAGTTTAGCGTCTGTGAATGACTCAATAATACTCAATAGAAAATTCTTATTTTAGGTAGAGGAAGATCAAAATCACCGAATTTGGTATTTTTTTATTTTATTTTTTTTTATCATTTTTACCTGTAGAAGCCGCTGATCAAAATTTTTGCAAACACCCAATATTTCAAAGCGGTGTGCTCTTGTACAAAATTCATTACAAAGCAAATTATTTTCAGCTTTAACTTCGGTATTAAAATTGCGTCAGGGAAATTGTTCTCTAGCTATGGACGCACTAAGGAGTGTCCATATTAATGGAATTACGAATTTTATACGTCATATGTGTGTGCTCGTTCTTACTCAAAAGAATAAGAAATAAAATAACGTTTGACTTGGTTTAACAGAATACTTATTATTTGAAATTATGTTTTTTTTCCATTTTATTAAAATTTTTTGACGATAAGTTATGAAGGCTAATAAGTTAATTTAAATATTAAATTGGATTATTTGGGATTATAATTTTATGATAGCTGGAGGATTATTAAATGTTCATAATTTCAGTTTCGTGTTCTTTTTTTTAATGTTTATATATAAAAAATTGCGAATATAAAAATTTTTTTCTTTCATTTTCATTTGCTTTTCCTTTATTTCTTCTTCTTGTAAATCTATTTAATTTTCGTTTTTGGAACTTTAGGAGTGTTATAGGATTACAATGTGTGTGTATGTTTTTGTTTTGTATATTAATATCATTTTTTTTTTCTTAGTTTTTTTCATATTGAGAATTTTAAAATTTCACTACTAGACACAAAAGTTAAAATCAATTAAGTAAATTTCATAATCTGAAAAAAGAAACAAACAATTGCATAATTAATTTAACTAATTTAACGGGAAGCTTCGCTTTTACACAGTATTTATATAAAATTTAGGAATCCGTAAACGGCTTTATAGAAGAATGTGTGTTAAGATGTGTGATAAGAACGAAAACAACATTTATGGTAATCTATTTTTTTAAGTGTGTAAATGATGATTTCAGTTTAGCTTATATGTAATTTCAGTTTAATTCAATTTTAATTTCATTTAATTAATTTATATTCTTTTTTCATCAATTATTAGAGTTGCTTATAAATATTTTTTGAAATTTAAAAAATATATATATTTTCTGGTATATGTGAAAACTTAAAAAATAAACTATAAAAAAATAAAATAATAACATAAATAGACAATAAAAACAATTATAATAAAAAAAAAATTATGGTATTAACTAAAAAGAAAAATATTAAAAAAAAAACTAGATATGCTTTCCATAGCTAAATATACAGTATTGAGTTACAATATAATAAATAAATTATTTAATAACAAACTTGGCCATTTCTTATTACAAAAAACTGATTTCAATAAATTGCATATATTATATAAACGAAAAAAATTAATAAAAAATATAAAATCAATAATGACTGCTTAAAGTTTACAGCCTAAACGAAAATATGGTTTAAAGCGTTACATACGCTTCCTTGTTAAGTCTTGATTTATTTAATATAGGCATATGAGAATACGTTTCGATGCTTTTCTAAAATGATATATAAATATATTCCCACATTTATACATATATATATAAATATATATATATATATATATATATATATATATATATATATACATATATGTATATATATATTATGTTAATTTATGTAATGAAGTTGTAACGATAAGTTACGCTTTATTAGTATGCAAATGTGTATGTAAATCGATTGTTTGCATTCGTTTATACTTTTCTCTTTTCTCTTAGCTATTTGTTAGAAAAACGTCGTAGAAAAAGAAGAATTCAGATTTTTTCCATATTACACTTTAATTTCTCCATATAGTTTTGTTTCATTTCAATTGCATTATAATAATGGTTTTCAAAAGCCAATAAAGCATTGTGCCGCGTTTTAAAAATACAACCAATATGTTACGATCGATCCGAGATGTAAATTCAATGATGGTCCATATTTAGGCGTATGAAACATCGCCATTGCTTATAGGTTCATTGACCGTCGGTCTGAAGGCTTTCTTTGTTTCATTAACTACGGTTGAATGTTTGTCGGCAAAAGCCGCCATTTTATGTATTTGTGTTGAGGAAGGTGATGTCAGGGTGATTCTATAATAAGACAAACGTTTCTGTTTTTGTATGACCATGAAATATAAGGAATTGTAGGAAAAAGTTGCGTGCGAGTGCCGTAAAGTATACGCCAACATTTGTGGTGAGGATAATGTTAGTTAGGTTTAGGAGAAAGATAAGGGGAAATACTAGTAATGTCGACCCAATCATGCCTTTTTAAATATTGTGGTTATTTAAAAAAATCTAATGTAAGTTTATAGATGCGCTTTAAACAAATTTGCTTTTAATTTCATTGAGTAGCGTTAGAAGGAGTGCGATTGTTTTGTATTATTCTATCACTTTTAATTGTCGACAATTGACCGCTTTTATAACGTTCCAGACATAGTTGACCAACACCTACCTGGGATTATTGTCAACTTTTTCTCGTATTAATGTGGCTGTGCTGTTGCTACTAGCAGAACTACCATTTTGTTTTTGTCCTGAGGAACGTTTACTTTGATGAGGTTTTAAACGTTCCTCCAGATCACTTAGCGAGGCCTCAGAGCTCGGCGTCTCCTCACTAAAAACACAAAGAAGTTAATATACCTTTTAAGTACCGAGATCAGTGTACCTTTCGCTTAGATCATCATCGTCACATTCTTCCATTGCTTGTTGTAAATCGGCTATGCGTTGTAGAGCCAATCGTAAATCGTTGCGTAAAGCTGTTGATTCACTTTCAAATTGTTCGATTTTCTTCTCTAGATCTTTTCGCCTAGTTGCCGACTCCTGCTCACGGCCCGAAACCATTTGATATTCTTCACGTAACTCCCTGAAGCTTTTCTGTGACTTCTTGAGGGCGTCTTGGGCTTGAAGTTCTCGCACTTTGCACTGGGAGAGTTCACTTTGTAATCTTTCTAAGGCTTCTTTGTGGCGATTCACTTGCACTTCTAGTCGTGTTCTAGTTGTCTGTTCCAACTCCAAACGTGATTCTAGTTCTTTGGTACGCAGTTCAAGACTATTGAACGAACAATAAATACGCTATTTATAAAGAGAATGAATCGGGACCTACCGTTTTGACATCATAGCCGCTGAAGGATCTGCTAGATTTTCAATATTTTCTAGACGATGTTGCAAATCCATTACCTGTTCTTTTAAATTATTGCGTTCTGCTTCCAATTCTGAAATTTTGAATTCGAATTCTGATACCGCAACCTGTTCAGTGTTCAGTTGCTTTACAGTTGCGCTGAACTTCTTCATTAATTCGGCTAATTCCTCTTCATTTTCTTCGATTTGTGACTGTAATTCGGCACGATCGCGTTGAGCTGTATTTGCTTTATCTTCGGCTTCGTTACGAGCTCGATTTGACTCTTCAAAAAGCGTTTGCACCTCAGCTAGTTCGACTTCGGTTGCTTGTCGCGCCTTCATGGCCAGCATACGTGCCGATTCCGCATCTTCAAGTTGATTGCGCAATTGCCGTATAAGAGCCTTACCGGGAGTATCAGCTTTCAGTCTTTCCAATTGAGCTTGAGCATCTTTAAGCAAAGCTTTATGCTTTCTCAAGTCACGCCTGAGTTTCTGATTGGCTGCTTCCTCCACCTGCCGATCAACTCGATCTTGATCTTCCATAGATGATAAACGTCGCTCCAATTCATGTTTTTCACGTAGAAGCAACGTTCGTTCTTCATGCTCTGCTTCTAGTTGACATTCGAGGGCTGTAACAAAACATTGCCGTGTTAAAATTAGATTTGAATTTATTTATTTTTTTAACACTTTATTTGCCTTTGATTTTTTTGTAAGCACTACCACGTGCCTCCTCCAACTCTTCGTCGCGTTGCTGAGCTTCGCGCCTAGCCTCCTTGCGCATCGTTTCCAAAGACATTTCTAAACGCAATTTCGCTTGTTCTAACAGTTGCACTTGACCAGCCATCTCATCTAGTTCCTCTTCCTGTTCTTTTACTCGTCTGTCCAATTCGTTTTTGGAACGCCTCAACTGAGCAATCTCCTCTTCAGTACCTCCGCCAAACGTCATTTCCTCTAATTCACGTTGCAGTGAAGACAACTTCTCTTCCTTGAGATCAAGTTCAAGACGAGTGTCCTTAAATGTTAGTGGTAAGAAATTAAATTAGAATATATATAATAAATGATATCCCATATAATTTATTTATAGAAATTATTTTATTTATTTCAAGTTATCTAAATTTTAGATTTTAGAAACTACTTGGAATGATTGCATGCTTAAGTTTAGAAACAATAACGACGATTTGAAAATCTGAAATTTGGGTTGTGACATAGGCTGGCCTTTTCCCGAACGATATCGTTACGATTTTATATTAAGTATTGCGTTTGTTCGATCAACGTCCATATGTTCATGTAGCGTCTTTTGTTGAGATTCCGAGCTAATTTAACACAAAAAATTCATACTTGGCGTAAGTTATCTCAAATAACAACCACATTGTGAACAAGTTTGAAGTGAGGTCACAACTCATAAATAAATAAATATTTTTAATACGCAACTTGAATTGGAAAATAGATATCGGAGAATTTTATTCTGAGTGTTTATTGTCTGGAACGAATCTAATATTTGATGCAATGTCACAAAAATCATGACAATAAAACACGTTTTCTTTCATGAATAGTGAGCGATCTTCTTATTGGAATATGGTTGCAAATCTCATAAGTCAATCTGGAGGTTAGGTGAGATCGATTTTAGACGGTACGTTCCTGGTATTGTGATAAGCACGGCCTGACCCGTCCATATGTGGGCGGCCTTTATTAACGTTACTTTTCTGATTTTCCAGAAGAGCAAGGTGACTCGGTTTTCAAAACCTATTAAGCTCATATTTTTAAGTGGTGAGGATACTTATTTTGTTAATGGAATGCTCTCAGAAATGTTGAAACTTTTGGATCGCTATTATCCCATAAGGCCGGTGGTTCGCAAAATGCGTCCAGCTTGAATTAAGAGGTTTTTCAAAAAATTTCGAGGATAAATATAAAGAAAACAAGTATTAAGTGTATATCCTCTGTGCAGGGAATGAAAGCTAACATTTCTCTCGCACGTGGCCTTGTTAGTAATAAATTTCTCGGAAGATGGTATTTCATACAACGAGAAAAAAAAAATAAGAAGGGCAACCAGATAATAAGAATTAACATCGAGTGTCGTCCACTCTGACCGCATTTGTAAACTGAAAAGATGCCGTTGTAGCAATAAAATAGATTCTCTATTGATAAATGAGTTGAAAGAAACTGGGTAATATTAGAGAGTTTGGCTTTAAATTCACAGCTTATTCCAAAAATATTTAAATCAAAAGATAAAAGAAGAGAGCACACGTCTTGGTAGTGTACAGATGTTAATTACAGTTATCAAGTTATATTACAGTAGAATCTTTCTAGACAGCCCAGGGTATATGTGCTTCCCATCTACATTGGAATTTTTTTTAATTTTTCCTAAATTGCCCTTGAAATTCAAATAATTAATTGTGCACATATGGTTTCAATCTGTCCGAAAGATATGCCTTCTGAATAAAGAGAAAAGAAACACGGCTCTCCACATTCGCGAAGAATCACAAATCCGTAATAGTAAAAATTACTAACGAACATACTTGCAAGAGCGTGGTACATGATGCGTAACGAAAACTCATATTTCATTAACAAGCTAGTACACGATTTCTAGCAATCGTATTACATTTAACAATCTCATGCGTTTATAATTTTTGTAGAAAGCCTTAATGTTTCTAGAGCGATTCGCGTGCTCGATAGCGGTAAAAACATGCTTTTTCCTATGCTTTACACTCTATGTGGTAACAAAATTGTAAACTTTCAACATTCAACGTGTATTACAACTACTTCGTAATAGGAAAATCTTATTATTAATCAAAATATGAAAAAAAGTGTTATTTTATTGTAAATATTGCAGAGACTACACCGATATATTTTGTTAATAATATAATATGATGAGAATGAACGCGGTTTTAAGAATGAGGATAACTTTTGACTGACAAACAAATCACAGCACAAAGATATCAGATGGGATAGGCAGGCACGGCCGTTGTAGATGTATACCTAATACATACACATGTATTATGTACATCGATATTGTCATACACATTTATACGTATCGGTGTTTCCATTGAATGGAAACAATAATCTTTTAAATCTTTTAAAGGCGTTTTTCGAAAACCGAAACAAAAAACATACCCATAGCCTGTCTCTCTGCTTTCTGCTAATGAAATTCTAAACACAACTGAATTGAGCAGAAGTTAAACTTCTGCACATAAAGTCGAGCTTCTATTACTTTTAAAAGAATGCGTTATTCTCATTATTAACCTCACAAATCCAGAAAAATATTCCAATAAGATTTTCTATTTAGTACAAAGGTGTATTAGATACGGGAAATGTAACGCATAATGTTTAATTAATTAATTGTAATTAAACAAAAATTAATGGAAGTCTAAAAAAAGAGAAATGATATTAAAACAGCTGTTTGTTTGTTAAAAGCATCATCGCTGTCTCCCAATCTAAATCTTTGCTCTTGATCTCTTAATAATTTAAGAAAATGCGCTTCTTTGGGTCGCGGCTCATCCCGTACGTTGGCGAATAACAAAGAATTTTTCTTCGCCTGAGATTATTTTTCTTTCATTTAAATTGTTGCTCGCAAAGCCACGCGTCAATCAAATAAAACGGCTCAAGGTTTTCACTAGCGATAACCAAGAAATCGTATTTATATCAGAGAACGTATGTAAATATGATATTTCATTTGTGTGTATGAGGCGCCACTACACACAATTATACATAACATAGATAAAACATAGGCATTTCTCATCCTAACGAAAGATATCGTATGTTGGGTATTAACGCACACGGTCTACTATCAACACTCCTACAACGTGGAGCCAAAATTGCGACAACGCTCCTATAACATGGTACTCTTATAACGCGGTTTCCGTTAAACAACATTCCATCAACTTGATCGGTTTAAGAAAATGATAAAACCAATGACTATAAATCATTCTTCTCTTCTTCGTGTAATGGAAAACATTAATAAGACCCAACTACATACACCTATTTTTCCATATGATTTGCGACAGATTACGACGAAAACAAACCTAATTTTGTTGTACTTAACATATACTATCTTGTCTTTTGTGTTTGTAAAATTTTTTGCACAAGCGTATGCACCATAAATTGACGCTCTGAGAATGCAATTTTCATACAATCCAGAAAGAACGAAATTGATTAACATGTGATTCTACTTACTTCGGAGTTTCATTCGACGCGGTTTCGATATAAGGCGGCACGAATTAATCTGAGTCGCAGTTTCCATATGACGCGGTATAAGATTTCCATATAACGCGGTACGACCTAACCAGGTTTGCATATTAAATCCGAATTTATGATAGCGCGGTTTCCATATAACGCGGTAAGAACTGTTCGCATTATAGGAGGATTGACTGCATAATTTATTTTTTGATATTTGAATTAAGCATCCTATACGCTTTTTAACCGTTAATGCGGTACTAGTAAACCATGCTTCCTTATGAACATGGTTTAGAAACCGTTTAGTTGTTTTGCTATGGAAATCCCTATTGTTAGTTGTTGCGTGTATAGATTATGTATATATATATCAACGTACACACATAGGGATATACATGCATGTATATGGTAAGTTATGGCAGTAGTATTGAATTATTTTCTGCCTTTATTCAACCATTAAAAAGTAAACAACATATATACATAAAAGTAAATGGACGCCTATTTTATGCTGAATGCGTGCGTGTGTAAAATTTTATGTACTTGAAACATAAGTAAACAAGACAAATGCCTGTTGCATCATAAAACCAGACCACTACTGTTTGATAGTTTACTAACAACTTCGGAGCATGCGCACAGTCATATATGTTTTATGTGCATAAACCAAGCTAAATTTACGTAGAAGTATATAAATATATGTTGTTACCACCTATACATAACTATGCATGTATAGTAAGTGCGATGTGTAAGTTTGATTCAAACCATTTCCTACTTCATAAAAAATAACTTGAAAAAGAAAATTCAGAGAAACACATAAAAAATTACGAAACATAAGATCTGGTTTTAGTAATTCATTCCTTTAATTTTAACAACCAACGAAGCACGCGGGTCTGCTCGACTGACGATTCCGGTTGTAACATTCAGAATAAGCTTGTCTTGATAGTGAGATAGAGAGTCATAGTTGATTCAGTTGTATCCCTTTTTACATACAAAGCTCTTATGCTCTTAGTTGTTAATCGACTTTGTAAATGGACATAACAAACATATCCGCAATAGTCAAAAAGACTACAACTTATCACATATAGTAGATCTCGACGTAGCATTTCTTAACAACAACTCTATTAAGTTCAAACCAAATTTCAATATAACACAAGTAACAAGTAATTCGTGAATTGTGTTCGTATATTCATTAGAGGAGGTGAGTCTCCGCAGCGTACATAACTTCTCAGGATTCAAATCTGACCGAATTTGGTAATCTATTTCAACTCACACCTGACGCTTTCATCTTAGTACATATTATAAAACGTGACTGTAAACAAATAAAAAAAATCTCATGCGATTCCTACTTAACAACAATCTCGCCTATCTGTTCGCTATCGAACAGATTGTCCTGCAATCGTTTTCTGAAGGTACGCCTCGTCATAGATGACAAATTTTGTTGACAAAATTTTGTTTTAATATTTCAAAAATAGGAACAATCTCTTATTCAAATATCTTCGCGGCTTTGCTTGTGTCAAATATTAGAATTTTCGTCAAACTGCACAGTCCTTTTCCAATGTACTTATATGTCGTTTTGCGTTTGCAACAATACATCAATTACACTGTAAACGTTCGAGCGTTGGTCACATACATCTGTAATTTACACGGAAAAATAAACCTTTGGATATCCACACATTTGTAACCTTTTTCATTTAACGGTTTTCTAATCAGTATTTGTTCACTTTTTTTGGAATTTTAACGGCCGAAGCCGTCGTCCAGACTCGTTAAGATTTCAAAAAAAATATGAACCTCCCTTTCCTTCCCACGATAAACATAAATGCAATCATCTGAATTCAAAGACAACTTGGCCGCCTCTGCGTCACCATTTTCAACTGTAAATATTGTCGCTAACATAACTGAAATTTACGATGGAATGATTTAAAGTATGATTAGAGAGACCACCAGATATGATCGCGCAGTCAGCTGTTCCTCTATAATAAAACAGGTCCCCATAAATCATAAGCGTCAAAAGTGGTCTCTGCACATATAGGTAAATCTAAGTGTGAAGATTTAGGGATAGAAGTAACAGCAGCAAAAGCATCATTTACGCTAAGCCAGAGCGTGTTTTCCTTCTTTTTTTTTAAGCTCCGACCTTATCTTCTTACATTGACCCGATTATTTACGAGATTTTGACTGTCACAGCGCAGGTAGACTTTTCATACTCATTGTTATCGTTGTGGTTGTTACGTTACATTGTTGTTACGATGTAAAAACAAAGCGATCAGCTGTGAAATAGCATAAGCTGAGGTCAAAATTGGTCTATTATTTGACGATCACATCGCCAATACCATTTAACGGCCAATGCGTTTTCCTCGAATAGGCCGTTGGCAATAAAGCCTCCGCATTTAAAGCTAATGTTGCAAAGTTTGCCAGAGAATTTTTCAGTATCTTTAACAAAATCACAGCAGATCTATACCTGTAGGTTGACAATTAGAAGAAAACGCATCGCCAAATCTTTGTTGTTGTTAGTTGTCCTTCCACTAAATAAGTTTCCGTACCCGTTTTCTTTCGTTGTCTTGCCAAATCGACCCTTTCTCGGCTATTTTGAAGCTTTCTTTTCGCTTTATTATTTACTTATACGTTTCAATGTTTCCTTTCAACGGTTGTTTCCCGTTTATTATTTTTTATTACTTTGCTAATAATAAATAATAATAGTAATAAAATGAAAAAATTGCATCTTCCTAAGCAGACGATATTACAATAACGGATAGAGTAGCAAGTTTGACAGTAGCTGAAGCTCAAAGGATTGTTCCCTATCTAACAACATATATTTTTAAATAGGTATCTTTTCTTCTTCTCACGTATAAGCAAATAGAATCATTGCATGTATATTTCCGAAGAATATCTTGAGTATTTGAGCAATACCCAATTTAGTACATTTTCGGTATCAATTTGGGTGCAACTACTTAATTGACTTAATCTTTATGTTTGGCGAATTTTATGTTGATGTCTTCATCTTTGAGTCCCAGGCGGATAAACAGACGTACCGGAAAAGAGACAATCAGGCGGGCAAACCTGCCTGGGTGAATTCATAGTTCAATAAAATTTATTTTAAAGAGGCTCTCAAGTTTCTTTTAGGGTCTTGCGAAGCCTTTGAGTAGAGGACGAGGATTGGACACCCTACAATATCGGATGGGCGTGACCGATATTTTACATTTTTGAACATGTACTACTACGTCTGTTGTAGGACCAAAAAACCAATATTTTTTTGGGTTCAATTTGGCCCATTTTCAATACCAACCAATTTGAAGCCGATATCTTCATTTTGCAAACATTCACATATCCATTACCACAGACATTACGCAGACAAACACACGGATAGACAAGTTTAAATCTATTCAGAATTTGATGCCGATCAAGAATATTTGCTGAGGAAAATTGAATTGAATTGAAAATTGACAAACGTCTATACCATCCGGTCGATTTACTTCATGTTCTTGTAAAAATTTTACAACGGTATGCGTCTAAACGCTTGAATGTATGATATATGATTCATCAATATAAGGACGGCAAGGGTTATCACATACCGCTAATGATTGCTCTAAAGTGAATTTCTCCGCTATCAATATATCCTTTTCACGTGATAAGCGTTCTTTAGCCTGTCGCTCTTGTCGGGCGCCATCCTACAAATATACGTTAATATTTTGTTAGTTTCATTATAATCTCAATATAATGATTAAGTAATTAAGAGCTTTTTACCTGTAAAACCTGACACTCGGAATCAAATTTTCGTTGTTTCTTTTCTAATAGATTGTTGCGGGCATTTTGCTCTTCTAGCAACATACGTAAGTCGCTCATTTCATTTGTCATTTTCTGAGCTTTACGTTTCCATTGACCGACAATTTGACGCTGTTCTTCAACTTCTTCGTAAGCATCGGCAAGCTGTAATTAGTTGATTACTTAGGTTAATAAGAAAAACAAGAACAGAAAAAATGTATACCTTTTTTTCCAATTGTTTTTTTAAACCAACTAGTTGCTCTAAATCGTGTTCGTGTTGCGTTTGTAAACGCCTTTTAGTAAATTCTAGTTCACGAGCAACATGTTCGTATTTTAATTTATAAACTCCGACGCCAGCACCGCCAACGTTACCGTCGTCATTATCAGCATCTTCGTCTTCAGAAATACCATTTAAATCTGACCGCGCGCATATCAACTCCATTTCCAATTTTTCTGTCGATTCTTGTAAACTTTTCACTTTGGCTTGCTGTTCCGTCAACTCTTTCTCCAAACGTAAACGTTCCCCAGTTTCGGCTTCAAGGCGCTCGGTAGCCATATTGGCCGTTGAGCGTTCCTCCGCCAGATCAACGGCCATTTCAGATAACTAAATTTGAAAATAAACAAAAAAAAAAAATTATTTAGACACGATATAGAAAGTAAACAAAAATTTCTTTCGCACAATAAATGATACTCATACAGAGACACACTCTGTGCTCTTAGCTAAAAATAACATCTTATGGTAACATTCCAAACAGAAGAAATCTGTGCCAAACACTGTTTAGACCTAAAGTTGCAAGTGTGCTATAATATGCATAAACTTGACACAGTTAAATACAAGCAGACCCAATAACGGAGACAACAACAAATATCATCGCTTGTTATACCTCTTCCGATATATTATCGTCCTCTTCTTGTATGGTACGATCGTCTTCGGTTTCTGAACAATCTCTAGCTAACGAATTCGAACGCGAAGTGGATGTGCGAGGTAAAGTTTTTGTAAGTTGGAAAGCTTTAGTCAAAATATTTTGTGAAGAACGAGATTTGCCGAGTGGTGCCATGTATCGTTCCTGACTATTGCGTTCACGTTGGCGCTCTATTAGACTTATGGTGTCGTAATCATCATAGTAGTTGGAATTCAAATTCCCAATGCTGGACGTTGACGCTGTACGGCGTTTACATCGACCAAAAGCTGTCCATTCTTCTTGAACGTGATCAGTACGTCTAAGGAAATTTTGAATTTTCTCGCTAAGATGGGCTGAGGCAGTGCGCGAGTCCTCAAACGATGGTGAAGCTCTAAGGGATTGGCGAACGGGTTGTCGTTTGCAACCCAAAACAAACGATAAGTTAGCATCGAAGACTACTGGTGATTGCTCAAGATTTCTGATTTCATAAGTTGATGACTGATTTCCAGATGTATAGGTTTGAGGAAACAAGCGTCGCGGTGGCGTTTGTAGACGCGAAATCGTTGAGGTAACACTTGAAGAAATCAAAGAACCTCTTGACGAAACAGTGCTTAGTGCAGACAACGATGGGCTGGGTGACCTAGGTAGAGCACGTAAATTTCGGGCAGTACTGAGATCTAAGTCGCTACCGCGTAGCGATCCCGTTGGCTTATCTAATTTGGGAAGAGGAAGTTTTAGCGATGCTTCTATAGGATATAGAAAGGATGTTGCGACATTACTTGAACTTGTGGTTCTGCTAGCAAGTTCTGAAAAGTTTGTAGAGCGCTTATTAAGTGGTGCATGTAATCCGTCATCGGAATCGTAATTAACGCTACGTGTTTTTGTGAGTAATAATTCCTCGTTGGTTAACTTTTGCGTGGGAATACGTTCGGATTGTTTAGGCAATAATTTGTTCTGCTTACGTATGCGATTCTGTGCTTGAGGGGGAACAGGGGGTCGGGGACATGCGACAGCAGATGGTGATTTACCAGAAGAAGCGTTTGTAGTTTTTTGCGAGAAGAGGGAGGCGTTGCTATCAGTATTGACACTAGTTAAAGATTGTGGCAGCGGTGGTGGTTTTGGCATTAGTGTTTTTCCGACTGTCGGTGTGCTTGACGACGATGGTGGTGTAGGTTTCGGGCTATGCATTGCTAGAAGTACGCGTTCTATAAATTTCGTATCTTTTTCTTTTTGTTCTGGGATTTGGTTCTGTTTTTCATTGACGTTTCCTTTATTAATTAAGTTTTCAATGTGGCTTCCGGTGTTTGCACACTGTGGCGTCTCATTTTTTTTATTACTGTGTACGGGTGACATGGAAACGAATTCAGATTAATTACATTTGTTAGTTTTTTAAGGTATTAACAAACATGCACTTAAAAGCCCCCTAGCTTCGCCAATCAATTCAATCAAATAAAATTTTATAATTAGGACAATTTCATGAGAGTGTTGCAACGCAAGACATTCATTGTATATTATTTGTTGAAGTGTCATTTATAAAAAGATACAATTTTTCACATTCGGCAAGCTTTCACGTTTAGTTTTCGCGTCGGTAGGCGATTACTTAATAAATGAAATTATTTCGCTGCGAAACTTTCATTGTCATACTCAACAATTTCTCGCGTTTCTTTTTTATATAAATGGATTAGAAAGAGTTGTTTCCCTTTTCTTTTTTTTTTTTTTTGTGTGTTACACGCGCACTATAGCACTTAGAAGATTTTGTTCTTCTACTGCTCGACAGTGACTGACTGGTTGCATAGGATAGCGTAATCGAGAATCGAGTGATATTCTGTCCCAAACACTCGCATTCAGCAAATTCAGAGATTGCTTGCTACTGTTCATGTGCGTGTCCACTGCGAGATACAAAAAACTCTTGTGTTGTTGTTGCTTAAGTTTATGCAAAACAACTTTGCATATTTTATCATTACGAGCGCACATACGTGCACGTTTGCTTGCTAGTTTCGAGATGCCGGCACTTTCAGTACATTTCACGAATATTATGAATTTCGCTTTGTTGTTGCCAAAAGCAGCAGAAAAGAAAAACAACTGATTACAAAATATATATATAATATATATGTATAATGAAATTTCTTAAAACTGTTTCATTTTCATTAAACTATATGATCTCTTAATAAAAATGTATTTATGGTGTGTAGATCTGTTAGAGAATCGACATATGCGGGATATATTACAAATATGTTTTTAAAATTCCTTTTTATTAATCGAAGATTTACTTCTCAAACATGAAAACGATACCAGAAAGTGTATTTGGACATAAGTTGGACATAAGTTATTCCGTCATGCTTTCAATCCTGAGCCTTTCTCTGGGTCTGTAATAAACATCTTAAGTGCTTTCTTTTTGATATAATAAACTGAAGGTTCGTTCGCAAGAAATGAGGCCATTGTTATCCATTGTCTCTTTCATAGGTGTCGAAACAATAACACGTCTTTAGAGTGATAATCAGGAAAGGCAATCCTTTTAAAATATAGCAAATGAGCGAACTGGTACGTCGCCATTCTTCTCCTTATATCGTTGAGCAATTGTCAATAGTTTTTCTCAGTGATGATGCTGTCGCTGTTGACGACCTCGTAATATAATGTTCTTCCGATCCTGTTAAATACAAGTCATGATCTCTGCTTTGTTGTCTGTACTATCGTTGGGCTGGCATTCACCAATTGTGAGATATATTATATCTAGACACAAGATAATGGTATCTTTTCATGGCGCTTTAATATGAGATATTTTGAGCTCAAAACGAGATATATTGTGTACACTATGGGATACGCAGTCTCTTGAAAATGCACCCGAACATACCACAAGCAGGTCTGTGCGATTGTAAACGGAATCGTTCACCATACATTTTTTTAAGAGGTTTGAGAGGGGACGATAAATTACGTAGCTGGACTTTAATGCAAGCACGAGTAAGGAACATTTTGCTTCCAAGGCTTTCAAGGCCCGTGCTGTCGTCTTCATCTTCCGGAGCGGATATTTTTCAACCCCAATTTATGGGGTTTCTGATGCACTCTTTGGATTGTTCTGAACAAAATATTAAACCACCGCAAATAGCGTAAATACATGCAAGCAGTAGTAGGTTTAACGTGATAGCTTTCTGAAAAGTTTACTAAGAACTTCGGGAGAGGCGCATTTTAAGTATTTTTTTTAATATGTGCCGCGATATTTGCGTAATGCAAACAGATATTTTTCAAATCTATTTCTGTATACAGAAATGTTAAAAGTACGTTTCGCTCATTGGCATTAATTGTCATGATATAGGCTACGCAGTACTTTGCTTGCTTTCTCTATATTGTTCGTATATGTTTTGTTTTAAATCCATTCTATAAGTGATAGCGCTCTCGTTCATGTAAATTATTTCCTTTTACAGATAACTTGTTCGGTTCGGTAAAGCATGTCACATGCGCTTAGATATATTGGGTTTTTGTTGCAATATAAGCATGTCTACAAAGTATTAACCCTTTGCAGATTGTCGCTCGAGAATAATGCAATGATACATCAGTTCACAAAGTCTCTGACATTGTATTCTGATCAAAAATGTGTTCGGTTTGAAAAAGTATTGTATGCTGTCTATTTCTGCCGCATCCGCCATAACACTACAGTTGTTTCGATTGTTGCCGTCGCACTGTATGTATACTATTCGACAATCTGAATAAATTTCAATGACTTGCGAATGTCGCCGATCATTTTCGGTGCCCTTTCTAATCTCATTAAAGTAATCCACAAAATTTTATGGCGGAAGAGTTGAGTTCCACACGGAGTCTTTCAATCCGACATCGATATTCTCCAATCTTTTTCATGCAGTTTTGTCGTAGTTAATTTGCTCGTTATTACCAGTAGTAAACCGATCCGGAAATACGCCGTCTCCCAACGTAAATTCATAGAAACTAACCCGAATCAGATTTTTTTGTTCACTTTTTGTTACTTTAGGTCGGTTTAGTGGACTTCAAAACATCCTTCAATATTTTATGTCACGGCGGTGTGGGAACCGACTTTTTCCGGCTTCCCCGCCTGTTGCTTTTATTACACAAATTATGCAAAAATATCTTCTTCTTCATCTTTCTATGGGAATAAAATTGTGAAATCTAGCGAAGTTATATTCGCCAAGTTTGCTCATCTTTACCACACGATATTTCAGGATTAAGGTTTCCAATAGGCTTCATTCAGATTGTGCCTCGGGCCTTCAGTTGCTTCAGCTATAAGGCAATGCGTCTCTTGACATTAAGGCAGTATCGTAGGCCGGACCAATGTTAAATATGAGGGAGAATGTATTTGGCTTTTCCGGTTCACCTGAGAGTTACCCACCAAAATATTAAGGAAGAAGCTAAATTCAAGAAAAGAGAGTGGTAAGAAAGCCTTAGTAGTTTTTGTTTTTTAGGGAAAATCTTAAGGTTCGTAATAGTGATTTAAGACGACAAGCAGACGTAATTAAATCGAGTCCGTAGTAGAGTACTAAGGCTAGTATATACTTTATGGCATAGTTTAATAGAGAAGAAGTGCTTGATCGATTTAGTACATATTCTCCATGGCAAGCATTAAAGAAAAGACATCGCGTAAATGTTTAATAAACCAAGGAATGACTTTCTTTTGTTTATGCTGGCAGCAACGTTGTACACGTAGATGTTCATTTATACGTAGCTAGAAACAGATGGTTAATGAAAATAAGTTTTATTTAAGTTTTATTCAAACAACTTTTTATTCTCATGTGGGATTATTCTTTGGACGTTAACGTTATATCAAAACAATGTAACAAATATAAATCAAAACGTGTATTAGTTATATATTTGCATAAGTCGAAATATTTCATTTATGCGTAGATATGAATGACTCACCTTAGATTCTAGTTTTTGATTTTCAGTCTTGAGTTCGTTGCGATCGTTTTCGATTTTTTCTAATTTAGCTCGTAAGGCATTTAACTCTTCATTGGCTGCTTTCAATTGCTCTTCGGTGCGGTGGACATTAAGTAGGGGCGTTACACGCACCAATAGACGCCACCATGGCCAATCCCTAACAGTCATAAAAGCTTTGACGTTGCGTTGTATGCAGCGGACGGCCAATTCCTTAAAAATGATTTTTTTTTTTTTTTGAATTTTATTATTATTTTATTACATTATTTGTAAAAACAAGAAAAGATGTATAAGCGAAGTGCAACTTAAAATCTATATTAGAGGTTTATTGTCGTTAAAGTTAATTTATTATTCGTGGACATGCTTTTTAATAATTGCGAATAGTAAATGAATGAGCATAAGCCTTAAAATTGCATTTAATCTCTTGGTTTCTTTTTTACTTACTTATTTATGGTAATTACTAAGCCGCCAGTAAAACTTAGTAGATTTTCTATTTTTTATGGCTATCAATAAAAAGGAAAATGAATACTGGCAATGGAAAATGATGGCAGTGATGGTAGACGAGTCCTAGGGCTCTTGCTTACTTTGGCTTTTTTATATTCTTCACCATAATACAGTGAGCGGGCGGTTCTTAAATATCCCTTGAATTGATTTTGAAATTCACTTGATGTGATTGTTTTAGCGTACGTCTAGGGTAATCTAAGTCGTAGTAAATTTGGTCTCCATTAACGACACAATTATGCTAATTGTTGTATCTAACACCGAAGGATGGAGCCATTTTGTCGTAATTCTTGTAACGCCCAGAAGGAAGCATCAGACACCCCATAAAGTACATACAGCAGGTAGTCTGTGTCCCTGTGTGAATGTGTGCTGTCAATACTCTCCAAGGTGCAAAAATTAATATATCGACTTGAAATATGATAGCAACACATTCACGGTTCTTGCACCTACATTGGTGTTGAAAGTATACCGAATAGCTCAAAGGACATGTCCGTAGTAAACCGTAAACTGAAAGCATCTCTGTTTCTCTAAATGATTTATGGGGTTTTGCTGCTCATAAATAATGAAAGACAGAAGGCTGAAATTTTCTAAATTAAATTTATGCAGGATTCTACTATATATGTTTAGAAAAAGGTTATAGGTGGCAAACATTTCAGTTTTTGCCCCCTTTTAACTTTTTTTACTTACTACTCATAAGGTAAACAAGACACAATACAAAGTTGAAAGTTATTTGGTAAATTCCACCCATGCAAATACATTGTCTTCAATTAAAAAAAAATTGAACACACCCACTTATTATTCTAAAATGCAAAAAGGGTTGTTTTTCACATTTTTTTACTCATTATGCTTAAATTACAATGGAGAGAGCATAGTATACGTTTTTTATCCCAAAAGTGAAAACGGAAGTCCACGCCCGCATATATAAATATGTATAGTGTGTGTAAATGTATTCATCTAGAACTTCCAAAACTCCTTATTACTGATGTATTAGTATAAATTTGCAACACCAGTTTTATTCTGCCTTCGTTCGCTGCGGCTGAATAAGATTGGTATTCGTATAATAAAATGAAGGGTATTCAAGGGTACACAAAATTTGTCTCTAGCCGAACACAATTTTTTTACTACTTTTTTAGTTCACTTATATGTTTATTTTGTTATTACATTTAAACAACAACAAAAAAAGCGATAAATCATATGAATACGATAGTTGTGCGTAATCTTTATTAATTGAATTAATATAACACGGAAGTAATGATGAATATGTGCGAGTATATGTGTCACAAAGGTATTCAAATCAGTTAAAAGACTTCTCGAGAATGTTGTATTTGCCGTATTAAACTTTTTTTCATTCTAACAATGAAAATTGTTAGATTTGAAAAGAGATGCCCAAGAATTTTGTATTGTACCGCGTCTGACAGCGTTGCCCAAAAAGTTATGTCAATAGTAATAACAATAAGGTATGCATAATTCTCCAGAATGATATCGGTTTGCTTTGGAAGGTTCCAGTCGAAGTAATAATACAATGGGTTGACAGTTGTCGTCGGTAATTCGCCACATCAAACGTAAGCAACCTAGTCCTCGTAACACTCACAATAACAAAAGATCTGTACAAGCTTCACAAAGTCTACATAACCATTCTACGCCATCTTCTCCTCATTCAAGAGCTGTGGAGACAAATTCTACAAATCAATTTTCTATTCTAAGCTCTGATGAGAATAATGTGATTACCGATAGTAATAATAACGGTAATAACGAAGTACCACAATGTCTTCAAGACTACCATGAAATGTAATTCTTGCCGTACAATTAATACGTCATATAAAAAATATAATAGGGGGTTTTTGGACTGTCATTGCTGCTATGAAATTAACTATGACAAGACTATGAAAGAAATGTTGACGATATTTGTGCGGCAAGAAAGTTCAATTTCACATCTACCAAGTTAAAGAGAGCAGAAAGAATGCCACTAAGAAACCTCCATCATTCTACTCAAATTGGTGATATAGAAGGCGGTGTTGAAAATACGGATGTCAAAGTGCGCAAAGTCTCCGATATATGTCGTAGATTTGTTACAGATCGACTGCCAATATTTTATATAGATCGAGACAGATAATAAGCCAAGTCATCTTATTAATCATTTAACGGTAGAGTTGAAGTTCCTTTAAAAACCAGAAGAATCCCCTAAAGTCGTAGGTGTCAAGATCACATCACAAGAACACAAGAAGTTACTGCGTAAAGCTAGTCACTTAAAGCTTGAATCACTTAACTAAATCCTCCAAAATGCAATAACATCCGACGAATTGTATATATTTTTCATATACCAGCAGCTTCTTAAAAGGAAACATGGAAACTCTGCCCCATGCAGATCAATGGAGGATAAGCATAATAATAATTATTCCTTCAATCAAGAAGAGTTGCTTTGCACTTAAGTTACATGTAGCATACCAATAATAATCTCTCTAACTATCAATATATGAAAATATTGAAAAATCCTAATGCTTTTTCAAAAATTGACGATTTGATATAAATGAAAATATCCAGACTGTGCAAATGAGTTTTCGAATAGTTGCGTGGAATGACAAGGGGCTTTCCAATTACACCCATGAAGTAGAAATTATCCTTTACCCAAATCTTCTCGACACTCAGCCGATGTCTGGGATCCACTTTACAAAGCATGTCCACTTCAAAGTCAATGGATGTAATTGAATAATTGCCAATCACTCTAATGGTAGAGCTCACGTTGGTTCTGATTTCAGTGAAATCTACTAACTTCGAACGTCTACAGGGAAGACTTCTTGCAGTAAAGCGAAGTGCACGTTTCTGGTATTGCAATCTGTTCAGTTGATTTTCCTACATTACGTTACATTAAAATGTAATGAATATAATGACTTCTTCAGGGTGCAATGTCAAACATCAGTGATGGGGATCTAGACTAGTAAATTCGAAAATAAGGGAACTCGGCGAATCCATTCGCACCATTCTGCTGCACGCACTGGGCGAGCCAAATACTGGCAGTCTGATCTAAGGAAAATTCTTGACTTGCTGAACTTTGTGGTGTAGCCGGGTACTCTCGCCAATTTATTTCATATTTATGTCAATGATTATCCTAGTTTTGATCACTCTCCGTTGATAACGACGCTTCACAATCTCTCGATGCGTTCAAAAACCGTGGTTTAGAGTAGTCTCAGGCGAAATGGAAAAAATGTTTTGACGCACTGTTAATAAATTTAATTTCGGAAGAACGGCCCTATGAATTATATAACGGGTTCGAATATGCATTGTATGATAACCTAAATAATCGAATAATATTACGGCAGTCTGACGTAAATTGATGGATATGAGTAACGCCCAGAAGATATGGCCACTTTTCGATCTTGAATCACTATCTGAATCAATTTAACTTTGTCTGCCAGTCTGTCTTTCCCTCTGATGTCTGGGCATGTATTTTTGTGTTCAACCAATTTGTGAAATTTAATACACCGACGTATTTTAGCCCAAGAATGAATGAAGTCTGTTGAGAATAGATTGGATCGGACAGCGTTCGCCATAAAAAAGTAGTACGTTATATGACAATAATTGCAAAATTTGAAGTGGATTGAAGTGGAAAGTTTGGATGGAATGGTATTTAGATGATATTTTATTATGAGAAGGAACCCTTTATATAGGGAAAGGGTCAAATTTTTTGGTAGTTAATGGTAATTTGATATAAAATATCATAATTTTGTACTCGAGCGAGTCTATAATCAACGCTCCCATCGAAAGTATGCGCTCGGTTAGAAAGCAAAGTAAGTGAAATTTTTGGTATTTTATTATGAAAATAAACGAAGAATTGCATTAAGCGAATTAATGTAAGTTATATAATAACCGATTTTACTCGTCTGCTTTTACTGCTAATAACAAATAAAATCCAGTTTATAGAGTTTGAAAGAA
The DNA here is from genome assembly GCA_000688715.1 of Glossina pallidipes. Taxonomy (NCBI): domain Eukaryota; kingdom Metazoa; phylum Arthropoda; class Insecta; order Diptera; family Glossinidae; genus Glossina; species Glossina pallidipes. Next base: position 110,891 of record KK500113.1, read on the forward strand.
TAAAGAATAGAGAGACTAAGAGGTGGCCAATCTTTTGTTTCTTAGATTTTCTAATATTAAATTACAAAACCCGTTAGCAAAATTTAGTAAATTTGCAATTTTATTATGGTGACGATAATAGTAGATATATATGAAAACGTGTTGGGAATTTTTGATTATAACCGCGTTTGATTTTGTTGGTAGAAAAGTGAAAACTGTGCGTTAATACTTTTTAATATGTTAGTAAATACCTGTGCATGTGTACGTGTACGCATACAAAGGTAAAAGTTTAAACAAGTGTAAGCGTATGCATATACATATTTATTATTAATATTTCTTTTTTGTTTTGTTTTGCTTTCGCTTAATGAACTCTCACCTGGACTCTTCTTTGGGACATTGACTTGCGTGCCAAATAGCCGCGGCAAAACGCCTGCAATTGTATTATACGATCCGAAAGCAATTCATCGCGTTTTGCCTCCAATTCACTTAAGATACCAGAACGGAATAGGATCTGCAATAACAATAACGAAACAAAAACAATTGTAACATATTTTTTTTACTTTTATTTTTTTACTTGCATTAAGTTCATTAGATCCATATATATATATATGTACCGAAATATTGAATGTGTGCATAATTCATTCGTGTAACTCTATTATATTTCATTCATATTGTAGTTTTTCCATTGACTTAAGCGTTTCGCTGCATTCTTTTTTTTAAGACAAAAAAAAAATAAAAAAAAAAAAAAACTAATCAGAAACCCAAAAAACACGCGAATAGGAAAAACAAACCGCAATCGAATGTGCATATATCGGAACTGTTTTGGAATATTTTTTCTTCTAATAGGTTTGGAATATTTCTGGCGCCAGTCACTCTTTTGTGTGCAACGATTACATATAGATCGGATATAATTTTAAAAGTGATCCACGAACTGGTCCCACGCCTACTCGAACTATTTTGTGTTCAAAATTTATCCAAATCTTGCTACACATTTATCTGTGAAGTAAGCGTAAATGTATTTTGTATGCAGGTGCTTTGTTCAAGTGCTTATCAGTTACCCCACTATTCAGTTATTTTTTTGAAAACACGTAGAAAGGAAAAACCATGTGAATATTATTGTACTCAGAGAAACATTGCAATAACATTTCAACAATATTTTAAAAATAAATCATTGCGCATTACTATCTATTTCTACCCACCATCGCGAGCTCGTAGGTATATTCATTTCGTTGAAACGTTTGCAAGACGCGGAAGCAATCTTTATTATGAAATCTTTAGTCGACATAGGTACGGCTGTCCGTTTGTTCATCCCTCTATCCGCCTGCCTTTTTGCGTTTGGTAAAAATTCTTTCAGTCGTAAATGCTGAGATATCAGTTTCAAATTTAGCAAAGACATTTGAAGACTTTGTACCTAGGTTGATATTGCAAATAGGCCGCATCCGTTAAATTACAGGCCCACCCTACGAGCAAAACTTTGTTGCCAAAAGTTGAAAAATCTATTACCCAAACTATAGTATTTCCATAATAAAATTATTCATGGAGTGACATCGCAGCATCTGTACAAAAATGGAATCGAAATCGGCCATCTTCGCTTAATATTAAAGAGTATGGAAAGTTAACTTTGCTCTCTTTTTTGATTTTTCTTAAGATGGAAGTGGGGGCTATATTAAGCCCAAGGATTAGTTTATAGAAACATGAGGGGAACAAGTAGAAATTTTACTAAGGATGCTATTTGTAATTAGAATATACAACAGTTTGAAGGAGCTGAAGACAGGCAAAAGCACTACTGACTTTCAGAGAATTTAAATCGTATTTATATTTCCCTTAAATTTAACTTGCCAGTACTTCATAGGAGGAGCGTAAATGAAATAAAATCCATATTCAAATGAGGAAAGATTACATCGAAAACCGTAATTTTAGATCGCAACCTATGAAAAAGGGAACCATTTTAGAAGGACAATTAGAGACAACCTGACGAAAATGGATAAAAATAAAATTGGGACCAAACGGCTTAGTCTTCTAGATGTATATAACAGAAGGTTATGGTTATATCGGTTTGTTTACTCACGCTGAAGATGAAGGTAATGAGACTTACCTAAAGGTGTTGAGAAATTCAAGTTGTTTACACGTTAAAACGGGGAACTGAATAAACCACTTGCGAATTAACCACCACGTTTTCAACCGTTTCGACAACATGCTATGAGAAAAGATTTTCAACAACGAAAAAGCCATTGGCAAACACCTTTGTTTAACCCATTCCAGGGCCTAAGGAATAAACTATTTTTCCTTTTTTCTTGAATGCAATGGTTCTTATTACGTCTTTGCACTAATCCGGGACTCTCTGCGTGTAAAATTTAAAGTTAAAAGTTGACAATATATTCCAACGGGCCTAGTAGCAATTGAACAGCAGGAGCTAGAGATTTAATGCATTTTTCTAATGTTAAATAAGCCAAGTCTGCTTTCAATACTGAATATACTAGAACCATAAAACAACGATGTTTCCTCCATAAAGATAGCTGTGTGATGGTTAAACGTAATTTTTCTTCCTAGAGAACATATGCAGAAGATAAGATAGAATAAAACTCTTTTATATACGTGTTTTCTTGTTTTTTTCGTTAAAATGACTAACTTCTCAAAAAGTTGAAAAAAGAAAACATGATCTGTAATCATTTGCAAAGAAAGTAGCTTTAAGTTTAAAATAAATGCACGTTAAGCTTGAACAGTGTTTAATTAAGTTTAGTGCAAATTGATGGTATATGCGTTTTACAACAAAGAAGGCAGGGCCCGGGGCAAATGGAGCGAAATTAAATAAAAAGCTTTTATAAATATTTAGAAATATGGTTTACATTAGCACTTCATCGAGCAGAATTACTGATAATTATAAAATGCAAAGAAAACAATTGCAGTGAAGGAACGAACGCGTTTGGAAAAATACATTTTTCATAGACTGCCTACGTAAAATGTCAGCATAAAAATGTTTTTTCGAAATTGAAAGCGGAATTTTTACTTAGGGAGCAAACTATTAATACAATTAATAGAAGCCCCTATTAAATTAAGTCTATTGACAACGCGAAAGTGAGGAGCTTTTCTTAATTCACTAGTCAACTCCATTGGATAAAAATCAAAGGTTTATTAAAAATTCATTCCACCCTGAACATCGTATTGAAACAATTATGATTGCCATTGCGACGTTAAGATAGGTAGACTAAGGTTTTGCCATCTAATTTAATTCCCTTCGACTTCTGGCTATTCCTGAAACTTAAAAAGGTACTGCGGCTGAATCGATTTAAAAAAAAAAGGGAACTTATCGAAAAACGCGCAACTTTAAAAGATCTATTGAAGATACTGATAAGAAATTTGATGTAAATCCCAGTTAAAATGCTACCTTGTTACGAAAAAAAAAAGCTAGTCATTCTATCATCTTATTATATATTAAGCAACTGTTATAAATAATATTTTATAAAGTTTAAATATATGTAACACTGAAAGTTACATTTTGAAGACTTTATCAAGTTTTACTAGCGCTATTTGTAACTCGTTATTCAAAAATCCTCATCAAATGAACTATGACGGTCTGTTTTTGGAATGCTCGCTGTCGCTGAAGTTAGGATAGAAAGCTGATAGACCTCGCATACAACTTAAGAAAAAAAACAAAGCACATCTTAATCCAAAATATAGTGCAAGTAGTTGACGAAGGCATATTGAAGCTTGTTGTTGGTGTTCTAATTCACCAATTTTGCCGATTTTGCTTTAGGGATAATATATATACACTAGTGGTCAATGCTAACATATGTTGTCTAAATGATTCCATCCTCTTTCCCTCTGGTTTCGAATTTGAAACATATACTAGCTTTGTGGCCGATTTCTAGTTGTCGATATCGAGTAAGTCCGATCGTAATTTGAATATTTTACTCGACAGCAATTTTAAGATCAAAAGTTTTTTCATTCAATAGTAAGAAAACTATTTCGCCTACAACTATAAGATCTCTGTCCATTGCAACGAGCCCATAATCTATAGCTATCGCGTTTACTCGATATCGAGAACCGTGAACCGGCTACTGATCTAACATGTCCAATATTGTTTGAGAAGCAGTGTCACTCTGAGATGTCTAGACGTCTAGAATATGGATCCGGAACGATTAATAAAGGTACACATTTTGTCAGCGGATTGTTTTCATCATGTTAGTTTATTCGCTGAAAGGATACCCAAAGTTGAGAAAAAAAAAATCGCGACGTATTCCTGACCGGGAATTAAACTGGGCGCAATCAGCATACAATAATCAAAATAGGCCAAAAGCGCATAGCAAATTTAGACATGTGCGAGAGGCTAACTCCCCCGGTCCATCCATAATCTGCTATTGGAATACTGAGTGTCGTAGAAAATTCGGCGTGATGTCTCCCAACTAATGTCAAAAGCAAGCAAATCGCGTGATATATACCTTTTATCACGTGTTAATCCCCATCTTGATGCGAATGTTCCGTTAAATGTTAGTGTAAGAATTATCCCAAGGTGAAGGAAATAATAGCGGAGAATACAAAGCAACGAGTCGTTTCAAGTCGAATGGAACTTTCTTAAATAGTGTTTACAAACATCAAGCGAAGTAAACTTACGATTTCTCGTCAATCGTGCTCTCCCAACAGGTATGTTCAAAGTTCTACAATTTCAATACTACGCTTACTGTGCAATGTGGTGAGTCGGAAGAGTATATAAAAAGAGTACAAGTGTTAATAGGAAGCTCAGCGAAAGATTGCGTCTAAATATGTTGTGCAAGTGTTGAAGGAGGAATTTAAGAAATAAAAGCCAAAGGAAACAATCAATTATTATTTTTATTGTTATACATAGTTGGATAAAATGAAGGTTTAGTAAAGAACGCATATATAAAAAGTAAGCAAACTTTTGTTTTTTAAATATAAAAAATCGAAAGCGCGCAGAAAACCAAGAGTAGTATTTAAAAAACAGAAGAAAAATTATTAAAATATTTTTTTTTTTATGTTATTAGAAATAGATACATTTCACAGCTTTAAAACTACCAACGTCTACAACTACAATTTACACCAACTACATACTATATACAGCATTAGGCTTTAAGATTTTGCTTTTATTTTTCGGTCAGTCGCGATGAAGCCATATAGTTACCTCTTTAGTGTAATTCGGAAAAATTTCAACGTGCGTCTGTACTAGTTGAACGGCCGGGACATTCGTTACTTTATATGTGGTGCAAATTCTCGATTTGGGCGTTCTAGTTACAGTGCACACATTCATTGCCAATTGTTGATGGGTCTTTGTTTCAAACTTTTTTAATAATTCCACAATTTTTGGAGATTTGCTAACTACAATATTACCATCTTCTAGAGAATCATACGATTCACTCGAAACGCTTATCGGCGATAAGGAAGCGGTTGAATGTACAGTATGATCCCTGAAATGTTCGGTGTGTTCGTTAGAAATATGCCCAGAATCATCTGAATCAGATTCTAATCCATTTCCATCTTCTTTTAAGGCGTTATAGTTCAAATTGCTAGTCGTTAAATTATTCGCTCGAAATGCATTTGCGCTCTGTATTACATTAACTAAAAGCTCGGCATGCTTATCGGAAGTTTCTCCTAAGACAGGTGGTATGATTTTACATGATTCTAAAGGTGCTGGTACTAATTTTTCCTCATTGGCATACTTAAGTTCGTTCATAATCTTTTTACGACGTTCTAGGGAAAGTTTGTTATTAGACGGATTACGTTTTAGGGGTTTCTTATAATCTTGTCCTTTAGCTAAACGACGTGGCGGAGAAGTGTTAAGGGTTTCCACCTTATGCAGTATTTGCTGACCTTTTTCAAGGCATTTATCCAACAGTTCATCGCTTGTCTTACTTCGACGCGCCACGGGCACAACGGGTTTGTTGGCAGGTGGCGCACATAAACTGACATTCGAAGCAGCGCGTTTCGGCTTAGATGGCAGGGTTTGCTGTGGTTTGGCTTTGATCGTTGTCTTCGAATTTTCCTTTATAACCTTTGTTTTCAATTTTCCATTAAAATTTGAAGTAGTGTTGTTCAGTCCTAAGGCCGAGCGTGGTCTTCCAGAGTTATTCGTGGTGTTAGTAGTTTTGTTTGCAACATTTAAAATAGCTTTTGATTCATTGCCAATTCCGTGACAAAAACTTTGACTACGATTCTGCAAAGGTAAGGCCTTAAAAATTGGTATTTTCGTGTTGGAAGTGTTGGAAAGGTCCCAAACCGATTTCGATTTACTTTGTTTAGTAAAGGCATGACGCATTTGCCTCAGGCATGGCGAATCCGGTGATTGATAGAATTTCCTGCGGGTCAGTGAAAGCGATGATTGTGATTTTTTCAATGGTTTTTTATCAGTTGTATTATTTTCTGTGTGTGTGCTGCTACTGTCGCCTTTAATGTGGCATTGTTCATTAGTGTGTGAATTTTCAAGCGTTTTAGCTTCCGCTATAATATCAGTTACAGTTTCCTGTTCAGATGCAGTCTCAATTGCAGTTGCAGCGGTTTGCTTATGATCTGTCTTTTGTTGTTCAACGATGCTAAGGTTAGCTTTTATGTTATCTTCTGGTTTCTGATAATCGAATAAAATTTTATCGAAACTTTTCAAAACAGCATTAAGTTGATTCTCATCATGAGCTGCTTTTTCCAATTCCTTAAAAATTTCATCTTCTAAAGAGGTTTTAGCTAAATTCAAGCTTAACTGACTTTCATCTTCATCATCGCTATCTATGAACGGTTCGGTAAAGTAGGTGCTATTGCCATAACATTCAGCATAAGGAGACTGCTGTAAGCTGGAGGTAGACGCCTTGCACACTCCCGACTTTAAACTTTGATCCATTGTTGGCTGATTTATTGACGATAATTTGGCTTGACCGTCTTTCGAGTTTAATGTGTATTTGCCCGTCGCACTGCCAATAGTACTCAAGGCAGTCATTGAAACTGAGCGTTTACTGGCTTTATACAATTTGCTACTGATTTTTGGTGTTAAATTATCCTCAATTTTATGTCGTATTTTCGAACAAATTCGTCCTACTCCCAAACTTCGGCCTTGGCCAATATTTGTTTGCGAAACATTCGAAGAAGCATTTGAAAGTAGGCTTCTTTTCGGTTTAACATAAAATTTATCCATTTTTATATTTATTTTCTATACTGATCTTTTCATAATTTATATAATGATTTTACACTCATGCCAGTAGTCGCGAAAGCTCAAAACGGTTATGGAATATTAAATTTGCAAAAAGAAAACAATTATTTTTGTTTCGCATCAGGAAATTAAAGTTTTCCCCTTTCGCAGTTTAGTAAGCGGTTAAAATAAGCACAGAAACCACAAGCCTGCTAACTATACTTTCGATTTCTTTTGTTGGCTTCTATCGTAGGTTACTATATAGATGTGTAATACAAAAAGGAAAAAAAAAAAAAAAAAAAAAAAGTACAAAAAGCAAAGGAAAGTAATCGATGAGCGCGTAATACTAAATATCGAACGTTGTTGTATCGCGTCTGATGTTTAACTGAATTTCGATTTCTTTAAGTCGGCTTCAAAGTTTTTTTTTTTATGTCTTTTACATACATACATATTTGTATATTTACATGTGTTCAAAGTGTTTATGATGCACAAGTGTTTGCGTGCATTATGTTCATACGTTTTTAGCATAAACAAACGCGTATTGGGTGAAAAATTAAATGCGAAAACAATACTAATACTTGAACGTTTTAACACATATATCGTTCCATACTACAGCTAATGGCAAGGTTTTTAGATAAGAAACAATGATGCTGATTATGTATGACATACGCGTTTGTTTCTTCAACGTCTTCTTCGTAATAAATGAAAGGAAAATCTATTGAATTCAGTGATTAATTTACATTTCTAATGCCAAGGGATCGATAAATTTCATTGCTTGTCGCAGCTCTATTGACGAACAATGAATGCGTGAATGCATCATGTTATGCTTATCATTTCGCTTTTTTATATTTATATTACGATGTATGCGAAAAGCACGTAATCAAATGAGTATTCATCGAGTGTCACATTTAGAATCATTGTAATTACACCCGTCTCTTCGACCAAACTGTCGCAAGTTAAGAAACATTGCATCTGCATCGATTTCGGATTAAAATTGAAAACTTGCAACGGATTTCGAAGAAACGATACGAGCCAGTTTTATGTTACACTGCAGCTTAAGGTTTGATAGTCGCATTGCAGCCTCACTTAACTACTCCAACTTGTATTTGCAACATCTTTGGGCTTATACGTAATCATTTACTTATTCGAATATGAAAGTTGTGACGACTTGTGCTACGGCAAAATTTAGTGCGAATCCAAGTTCATGGTTTCGCAGCTAAGCCATAAAGATATTGAAAAAAGAAAAACTACTCAATGACTCTTTGAACTACAACAAAAATAAAGTTTGGTACAACTTCATGGATTTATTTTTCAGTTTCACTTCAGTTCGACACAACTTCCTGTGATTATTTTGCGGTTTGTTACAACTTCATGGAAACTTCGTGCAGCTGCATGGGATCTCATTACGTACAGCTGCGTATTTGCTAAACAAAGAGGGCCTGATTAGCTCTTTCGTCGTAACAAGCGGAGCTTTTTACAGGCATCTTCGTAATAGTTGCGAAACGTTATCCTAGCATGAATGGAAATTTCAAGAAAACGAAAGGATCTACATTGGTTTACATTGATAAAAAGATTGAGAGTTTTATTTGATCCCCTTGCAAAATAGATTGCCCTTGTCTTGCTTGAATTAAAACAGAGATTCAGTTTTGCATACTTTTGGAAAAAGAGATTTTTGACGGCATCGTCAGGGAACACTTCCACGGAAAACAGTAGCAAGTCATCAGCATATTAGAAGATGTAGGTTTTGCAGTCTTGCAGATGGTGCAAATAGGCCGCATACAGACTGAAGGGTAAGGGACGTAAGCAGCTGCTTTGAGGCAAAGCTTTGCTAATGCCAAAGGGACAACAAAGCAAACTTGCTGCGTGAGAGTTCATTAATACACATGCTGGTCGATTTTTGATTTTGATTCTTCTATCAGACTTTCGAATCGTAATCGAATTGTGAAGAAAGTTTCTTTTAGTTTGCAATAGCAGCTTATGCATTAACCATCTTTGGATCATTTTCGGTAGAATTCCTTTAGGATAACTTGTAGCATAAGAGAATATTTTTCGCAGTTACGTTAATCTTGTGTTTATTATTCCAAATTTCAATGCTTCCATTTAACTATTATCCGGCATTTTTTGTCACAGTTTTACTATATTAGTCTTTCTGATTTCTATAACTTTGTACTCTTTGACCAAACTCGGAAGTTGGAAAATCAAATCTAATAAATCTACACATTTTCCACAAGTCCTCCATTTATATTTAAACAAGTACAAATATTACAGCCGGCCACGGCCTACCAAAATACCCTACACTTCTAATAATAAAATTATTCGTATAGCAATTTTCTAAACTAGGGTTTTAAGAGAGTGGTCTGATCTTAACAATTTTTATTAGTGTTCGTTCGTGGGTATTGAAGGTTGCTATGCGCTATAAAGTTGCAACTTCGTTAAGAGCACAACTCATACAATTTTTCTCGGACTCCCCTATAAAAAGTATTGAGGGAAAGTTGCGTTGGAAATGTGATAGCGCAAGCTTCAAACCATTAACACTATTGAACTGGAAAGGAGTTGTCCTTAGTATTTCTTTAACTAAATTAAATTAACAGTTAGGCTTTAAATCTCAAGTGCGTTGGAGTTTTCGATAAAGCCTTAAGCACTTATACTTCCACACTTAGTCTTAGAATTTATTCTCTGGCTAAATTAATAATAATATTAATAAATTAACAGTTAGCTGTTTTTGTAGAATTTTAGAGATTTTACTCCCTCATGTTACTTTCAAAAAGAGAATTACGTATTAGGTCACGTAAATTTAATTTGACTTGATTTCGATCCTCTATCTACGGAAGTCATTAGCGACAACATTCAGTATTTAACAGGTTCAAAAACGCTAAGCTTTTGCTTATATCACTGTTTTGATCGACGAATATATTTGTCGACAGACGTATACGTTAGCGGTAGAATAATTTGTGTTTCTATTAGTCGAAAGCAAAAGTAGTTTAAGGGTTAGTACCCGAAGACCATGAGAAATAAATAAAGCTTTAACAACATGCCGAGAATAAACGTATGGCGTTTGTAAACGTATGGCGTTTGTACGCGTCAATATTATTAATATTTCGCAATATTAAGTTACTTCATACCTATTTTCATAACGAAACATGAATCCATTAATCGTGCCGTCAGTGGTGTTTTCAGAATAATGAAATAACAATTCTCTAAAAAATATTTCCATATTATAATACAACCAGTTACGGTGAGCTAATTGTCAAAAGTCAGCAATTATCCTTTGAAACGAATTCAGAGAAATTTAAGAAAAACAAATGAAAATAAAACAAGTAAGAAAATTATATTCGGTCCCCATATACCCATTACCGTGATCCTAAAAAAAGGATGCGTCTGATTTTTTCTATTTTCAGAATAAAAATGAAAATTTAAAAGTATATGTGTCGCAGTTTATGAGTAGCAAGAAAAACCCACGGAAAACAAAGGCCGTCTGCCAAGTATTACAGAGTTGCGCAGACGGACGCATGGACAGATCAACGGATGCACATGCTTAGGTGCATTTCGAATTTGAAACTGGCCAAGAATTTATATAATTTATGGGATTTTTTAAAGCTTGTTTCTGTGCGTTATAAGGGTTTTGGAAAAATAATTACACTATGAGACTACTATAAAATTGAGTAGACCTGGCCAACTTTTTCATAGAATAAGCGTTCAAATTTTTAAAGATTTATCAGTAGTGAGCAAAAACCATTTTTTTTTTCGTTTTCAAAAACAGAGGTGCGCTCACTTTACGTAGCAATGTGGATGCTTTGACCAATTTAGACATTACGCACACGGACAGACGGCCAAATTGGCAATCAGACAGAAGGGGGGTGGGCATGTTCAAATCGATCCAGAATTTGATGCTGATCAAGAACATATATACTTTGTCGGGTCTCTGAAGCTTTCTTTTGGGCGTTGCGAACGTTTTGACAAAATGAATATAACCGTCATCCTCCGGTGATGGCGGAAGTGAATAAAACTAACAAAATTAATTTAATTATCCAATATAACAATATTAGGTCTCATTAATTTAGATTCTTGATTGGCTTTCGCGAAATTGTTAAGAATAAAATCAGTATGTTCAGGTAAAATGTGTTAAATAAGAGAATGCAGAACAATTGAAACTAATCGGAGGTTTTTTTCAGAGCCAGATTTCCCTTCGTTACGTACATTATAGAGATTGGAAGAATTCCAATATTCTGTTATTTCTTAAGCAATTATTTAACATTCTTGGATGTTTGCGTAAACAGATCGCGTTCATAATAACGTAAGACGTCATAGTTGCACCCTTTCTACAGTAGGACTAAACTTCAAACTTCAGAAAAATTGAACATCTGCCAACTTCGCACTGACAATTTGAAAAAGCGTACCACAGGACCTTTTCGGCGACTGAATCCATTGATGTAGATACAACACTGTGCTTATGTGAAAATTAAGCCCATGTTTAAAAAATTAAACTTTCAAAATGTATGAAGCAAATGAAACATATAGCGTAAACAAGCACTCGAATATATAGGTATTCATATATTAAATTAAAATCACATTACGCTTATGGAGCCGTAAACACAGTTAGTTATACCGTCTTGATGTCAGACTTAAAAAGTCGTCGTAATTTGCATTTGCTAACTGATAGGCTCCAGAGAATATTATCATGACTTTAATAAAATGCTGGGAGTCAACAAAATGACAGCAGATCAAAAAAAATTTTCCCTACAGAGAGTATTAATCGGAAACGTTACGTTTTAGTTTCAAATATGCTGAACTGCCTATCTACTACTAATGATGAGAGTGGTAATGGTTCAGAATCTATGCTTTTAACCAATTAATTTAACCCTTTATCACCGTATGTAAGGAATTGAACTTACTTGAACTTTGCAGTGAGATTTCAGGGAAGTCACCGAGTACTCATCAATCAATTTTTCTGACTGTACTCATTAATTGATAATTTCGAATGTCTCATTATCATATCTATGGATCGCGTTTTAGATGAATTAAAAAGTCTTTGAATCAAAATGGAGTTTTGGAATGTTGCTACACTAATTACTTTTCCGACTCTCTAGGCCACTTCGTCACTGCGTCACTTTTTCCGTTTCCGTTTAAGCCTATTATGATCACGGGATACACGTTGATTCATCTGATTCATTAAAAGAATAAATTTAATAATATTCTGCTAACTGAGCCTTGATCGTTAAGTGAGGTACACTTTCGATCTTCAAACATTTATTACTTTTGTCGAAAAGTCGTAGTTTATAACTAGTACGGCTTTTCTCTTTAAAACAAAGTGCATTTTAAAATAGATGATCTGATATTCTAATCAAAAGATCATTACGCATTATTTATAAAGAAAATCAAGGGCGTCTTTTGCGGTAATCAGTATCACGAATAATCGAAAAACTTTTTTTTTATAAACTGTGGTTGCAGCCGAGTAAAAAATTATGCCACTGCCTTTAAAAATTCGAAACAGTGTAACGGAAAGCATGTTAATATGTGTCGTGCATGCAGACATAAGCACAAATATAATCAAACGGTTAGCCGTATTTCCAATGACAAATCAACTACATCCATATTATTGTCGGATTATTTGGTGAAAGTCAGTTGCTTATGGCAGCAGCTATCATTATATATACAAAGAAAAAAAAAAAGATATTCGATTGAAAGGCCAAAACCACGTATTTATGTAGATATATGTGTGTCCATACTTGCATGCACGCACGCCTGCATATATTTATGTAATTCATATACATATACATACACTTTTACTAACTAGGAAAACACTTAATAATCCATATAGTACCAAGAAGAAACGCCATATTTCACGAGCAACATTACGTTGCGTACACATTTGTAGGAACATGTTGATATACTCCATATGTTTACCGAAGGCACTACTAAACGTATCATTATTATGCTTATAGCTCGAAGAACACATTTCTTCTACCGAACGATCAATATTTACTTTACTAGCGACCGGCATAAGAAAGAACAAGAAGAAAATGCTATTTAATTCAAGAAAAAACATAAAAAAGAAAACGATGCTTTGAATCGCTTGCAATTTATTAAGACGAATGTGAAATGACAACTGAGCTGTTGAGATTTATGAATTTAATTTATGGACGCAAAAGATCACTAAGTGTTGAACTCTAGTTGTATTAAATTGATGATACATTACCATAATAGGGCGTTGATGTGATGTGTGGTGTAGTGAATACAGGAGGACTGTAATGTCGTTAATATACAGAACGACTATGTTGCATTTTGTTTTTCATCATTTTTCATATAAAAGCAGCATTTATATAATTTTTTCATCATAATCATTATTTTTGTAAATGAATTGTCTCAAAATAATTTTTTTTCAACATCTCCACATGAGTATAAACGTGGCCGTAAGCATTAAGTGTTATAAGTCTACGTTCGTTTCATTTTCACAATTAGCGGTGCATGCAATGACGTCAAACAGCAGTTAACGCAAGAGTATTTATTAATCACCATGTTCTAATGATTTATTACTAGAACTACCAAGTACGTCATTTTGACCCTTTTCAATTTTCGATCTGCAAAAAAGCGTTAGAAGTCGTCTAGTGTCCCAAAATTTTGGTTGATTTTTATTTATATGAAAAGAACATTAAGTATTTGTAACATTTCCAGATCTTTCGAAATATGTTCACGGGATCGGAAGCTATCAGCCAAAATATGAAAAAAATGTTGGTGCTTTTTCGAGGTAAGATTCTTCTATATCGCGAAGATCGCGTCTCTTTCTTTATCCGCTAGTCTTAATCGATTAAGGAATATATATGCCAAGTTTCAACTTCTTATCTTCATTTTGCGGCCGTGACTATTCCACCCAAAAAGGACATCAAAATGATCCCTTTTAGTAGAAATAGGTATATGCAAAACGTCAGCGGGATTTCTAGTGTTAAATATTGCTTCAAAATAAAGGCAAGCATAATTACCTTCTGTTGTTTACTACGAGCAAATACATGCGTTGAAAGTTTATTTTTGAAAGGTAACAGGCAAAGACAAAGAACTAGAAAGGAAACTTTTGGGAGGCCGATAATTAAGAGTTTAGCTGGTTCTTTTAATCGGCTTAGCGCCAAGCGTTTCATTGGAAACGAATGACAATCAGCACATTAAAAATTAGAATGTGGAATACCAAGGAATTGAGCGGTTTGGATAAGTAAAAAATAATTTTCTCACATCGCTGTGCATAGTATACATTGTTCGTTCTTAACCTTGCCTTCAATTTCAACAATAGCCCTCCACAACACCTATCACTAATGGCTTCAAATTTTCGCATAGATTTCGATTAGAAATCTTCATTTTCTTATTTCCACTTGCGACAATGTTCGTATTGTAAAATGTTGCCCAGTCCAGACAGTTGCTATTCCTTTAAATGCTTTATATAAATCTTTACAATTGTCCGATTGCAATCTTTTATGGTTGCTCCGGATACATGCTGTGTTTCGTTAATCTCAAAATTAAGATCTTCGACGCATTTCAGCTTTTCTCTTCACATCTTCTTCACTAAAGCATTTCGGTAAACAATAGAAGCTTTTTTTCTAAATAAAGAAACCAAGTTACTTTTAACACAAATTCTCGAAACGGCATTTTAAAGTAGGGGCATTCATCGAAAGTTAAACACTTCTATCAAATGATGATACTTTAATATGAATTCTTTGGAACAGTGAAACGCAAAACGGAAGAATTTAATTCAATTACTTGATCTTTTAAAAATTCTAATAAGATTTCGTTTAAAAAAGCTTTCGTTTCGTATATTTTTCCAATAACATTATAAAATAAGTAAAAATGCTATCGTCGGGCGCGACCGACTGTAAAATTCCACACCCGTTGTAGGTATTCATTTAATGAATTTTCAAAATGAGACGATATATGGCAAGTGGTCGCAAAAGTGCTATGATCCGGACCATTTTCAATGGGGTTCGTCCTTAGGGTAAAACATGCCAGTATACCAAATTTCATCAAAATATATAGTTGCGGCCTGTAGGTTGAACAAAACAAAACAAGGCGGACAAGTGGACGCAAGCTTCAAAGAAATGTGGATTTATCCCAAGTCTTTCTGGATGTTGCATATATCCGCACAAACTTAATATGCCTCTGTGCCATAAGTGGTGTTAGGTATAAAAATTTAATTAATTATCATTAACGCTCCAGCAGCTAATTAGGAATAATTAATTAACATTCAAACGGGAACTTTCCTGATTAGCAAATTATTTTTAATTAAATTCATTCATTGTACAATTACCAAACTAGAGATGGACACGCGTCACCGTCCTCACCGTAACATACTCGAGCAAGGAGTCGTTTAACAATTCAATAGATTCAAAAATGTAGTAGAAAAATCGAAAACCATTATCTCCAACAGCAATGAGAAATTGCCATTGCAGTTAACAATAAAATTTTTACTACGCTAGAGCTATTATTGTTATATTACTTACTATAAGATCTCTAAATACTTAAATTAAGAACGTGTCGGAACTTTATTCGAAAATTCGATTTATTTTTCAGTGAGCATATTAACGCTACTCAAAAGATATTATCATTCCCACTATATAATTTAAAATTTTTTAATATGTATGAGTTTGTTTCACTTCCATGGAAACCACTTACCGTCTACGCGTCGTAAAGCTTACTTTTATTTGCAATAAAAGTGTTTGTAGCAACTTTTATGGGTGGCTGACTACTAATGTTCACGCACTCATCTCAAATTATGCCTCGAATTTGCTGCTTGAAAAATGTTTCATGAAAAATGCTGTTATGTTAAATTCAAAAACCTTTCAACGTTCTACTCTAACTAGAATAACTTATTTGATCATTAGTGGCGGCTGGTTGTCACGTGCCCATCTCTAAAGACGGTTCAAACTGTCGACTTTGACCACGACTTATAAAAAATTCAATATGAATTAACAAATTCAAAAAGCAGTAAGTGACGACTATTTAACGTTATGTCTGCCAGTAAGAAATGATTGTTCCTTAAGAGAGATTCACACCGTCTTAGTGCAAATGTTTAATAATTTAATTAATGTGTACAAATATTTTCGTTTAAATGTGAACTTGACATGACGTGCAGTATTTGCATTTGCGCTTTTTCCGGGATTTAATATGACAATCAGTTCAGTCTTTCACATAATTTCCTTTTATCAAGCGAAGTTAACAAATTTTTCGATTTGCCTTTGAAAGGTATTTATTTGTTTCGACAAACTTTACATATAAAAAAACCTTTACATACACAAGAGCAATGTAAACTAAATATATGAAATATTTTGGACGCCCGCAATGTTCAAAAGAAGAAAGCTTACAGTCTTCATCAACGATATGTTGATTTTTGACAGAAGTCTATTTTCGTCGATATTCCAGAAAGTTTCATATTCGCTAGTAAAGGAGTGAAGCCTAGATGTTTTAATACGGAAACCATTCTATACTATATTATTATATTAAGGCGATGTACAATTGTATTTAATATCAGATCCATATCAGCTACATATCATACATAATTCGTTGACCACATTTTAAATGATCACTTCTTGAGAGTACGGCTAAGGGCGAATCACTTGCAAATCAAACTTATTAAGAAAATACTTGTGAAGTCTAATGTTTCTATTCCGAATTTCAAGAATAGAAATCTAACAGAAATCAAACGACCACAGAATACATGCGACTGTGGTCGAGAGTCGACATACTCATCTGATAATTCCAATCGCTTGAACAATTCAGCCATATATTATTCTTTAATATATTATTAATCATTATATATCATAGCAGGATTTCAACGAATACTTCTCCAGAAATGTTCTTTTTAAAGCAAAAATTTTTTAGAGAACGTCCCGTTATAAGTAAATTCTTTTTTAAATTTGATTATTATAATAGATTTGTTCTTAGCATGTTGCCAAACTAATACTAGCCTATATAACCCTATAAGATCATTTTATTCCAAAAAACCTGCGGATAGCGTGTATATCTAATTGTCATTACGTTTAACGAAATACATGTCAATAATAACAACAGAATAAAAACAACAAATTAAGATATAAACGGTTCTTGAACCTCGCAAGTTTAGCACAAAAAGCCTGTTTGAAGAGATCCAACTTGACTTTTTAGAATAAGTTGTATTTCTAAATACATATATATATGTACATATTTTGTATATTTTCTAATTACTCTCTGGCTGCTGGTTGGTTGATTGTATAGTGACCTTAGAAAATTACAAAAAAAAATATCGAAAAAACTTAAAAACTGCTTCTCCTCTTTCCCTCCACTGCTTCCACGATTCGTATATAAGCGAATTTTGAAATTCTTTTGTATCAAACTACTAAATGTACGTTTGACGTGTTGTAGCTTTTTTCATATTTGTGCTTTTGTTGCTCAAAAATCTGTTGCATTACAGCAATGGCTGAATATCAAAGACAAGATGGCTTGTAATTGATGAATGTAGTCTCATTGCGTTTTTGTATAGTCCATAATGAACGGCTGCTGTTTTTGTTGTTGTGTTCTTTTAACTAATGGAGCCTTAAGAATTCGCAACATTTCAAGTCAGAACGCGAAACGTTTAGGTTGTAATGTATTCGTTCGCTTAAATATTAAAATATTGAGTTTTAAAAATATTCTGTGAATACTCTTTGGAAAACTCTTAACATTAACTCGACCTATAATTACCATTGTTGTCGTTTAGACATAATGAACGTATTTATGTTTTGTATTTTACTAATCGGAAGGTGTTTAAGCGGTTAGTTCTTTCTTTTTTTCTTCTATTTTTTTTTTTTTTTTTTGGATCCTGATTATTTCACTGGACAATAACGGGATATACAGATTTAAAAAAAATATAGCATTAAAACAGCTTTACGATGTTTAATTAATACGTTATTTAAAAATATTAAGCTTCGTTTCTTGTAGATTGTTGGTGTGCACGTTTGTCTTATCAAAAAGATAATTGCGAAGGTTCTGTATTCAGTGTCGTCCAAGATGTCTTACGCAATGAAGTTATGGCACTTTTAAATCCTCGCTTTCGCATTTTAGGCAGCCAACGTATACACTACGATCTTTACACTTCTTTAAATCCCTATGAAGGTCAAATCTTACGTACAGGAGACTTAAGGGCTTTAAAAAAATCACATTTTAATCCCGCTTGGCCGGTTAGGTGCGTTAATGATATTCCCGTAAATTTTTAATACGGATTATTTGAAGTGCTACTTTGCAGAATTGCTATACATGGTTGGGCCGGTAAGAGTACCTCCTGTTCAAATGCAGCTTTAAAAGATGCTTATTTGTCACATGGAAATTTCAATGTAATAATCGTTGACTGGAGTGTCATTTCACATGACATCAGTTACCCGCGCATTTCACAACAACTGTCCGAAATAGCTGCGCATCTTGTGAAATTTATACGGTTCTTGCAGCGTGAAAAGGATATCGAACTTAGCAGCGTATATTTAATTGGCCACAGCGCTGGCAGTCATATAGCTGGCTTGGCTGGCAAATTGCTCAAACCTCAACAACTTGGCGCAATTATTGCTCTTGATCCAGCTGGCTTGGCACAACTGGGCTTATCGGCCGACTATCGTTTGGCTCCTGATGATGCCCTGTATGTGGAATCCATACATACCGACACAACCCATATGGGAAATCCAAGCTTTGAACTCAGCCATGCTGCATTCTTTCCAAATTGGGGTCAAGGACAGCCACAATGTCCAAATGCAACTGCAGCTGAATTTGATTTCGCGTGCGATCACTTTGCAGCCTTATACTACATGGCAGAGTCTGTGCGGAACCCGAAAATATTTGGTGCTATGAAATTATCAAATTCTGCATGTATGCGTGGCTATAATTGCACCTGTTTAACCGGTAGTTATGAATGTCCAGCAGACGCTTTTATGGGTGGTGAACCGGTTGTGCCCAAGGTCGGCACTTATTATTTGTCAACGAAAGCAAATCCCCCCTTCGGCGTTGGTAACGTAGTAAGAATGCGCAAAGTTAAGGAACCCAGCTTCTTGGAAAGTACTTTTCCTACTACCAACTTATTTAGGGGATTTTATAGGGGTTAATGTAAATAAGTTTATTTTAAGACAAACTTTTATAATTGCTTTTATATGTACAAATATGTGTAGGGCATGTTTAAAATATTACAAGAAAACTTAACAAGTCAAGCTTAGAAATTGTATTTCATAAACACACTTACTTGACTGGGTCCAATACGGTAAGTAGCCGGATCCAACTCGTTGACAGTTAAAATTTGTTCGACGGTAACATCTTTATGAGATTCACCAGCCAGTAGACCGAACCGTCGTTCAAATTCATTCAAGGGCACGGACTCAGGATAACCAAAACGATGCAATCGTGCTGCCTCTAGCACTTGAGAACCACGTAACTATTAATTAGAAACACGAAAAAAATTTACTAGGAAATCCTAATTTCTATGCACTTGTTGAACAGACCTGACTTCTAAGAAGCGGGATATTAACTAATTCCTCACTGGAAGTTTGTAGAACCGATGTGTTAGGTGAACCACTAGCCGAAAATGTAGGCTGCTGACCAGCATTATGTTGCAGCAAATAACAGTGCACGAAATGCGTGCCGGTACGTCTCAAAGTGTCAATGATCCCATCGACAGTGAATTTCACTTGCAGCATGATGGAATTTCTTTTTACACCAGCTGAAGTAAAAGACCGTCGTATACTAGAAACACGGCGCAGAGAATGCGTACCTTCTAGACCAGCAAAAGAGCCACAGAAAACTATCCCACCACTGCTACGAGTTAGAGAACCAATATAAAGGCGACTAATTTCATCTCGAGAGCTGTCTTGCAATAACGAGCCCGCATTGCGTATGGCTGGGTGTTCACGACTATTACGGACCCATCCATTAACCGCATATAAAACTGGATTTGTACCTTGCAAATGTTGCAACACAAACTGTTTTGATCCGTTGCATTTTCGCAACAACGTCTGATGCTCTCGATCCCCATAGTGAGAAAAAAGACGTTCAAGGAATGTGTCATCGTTAGAATTAGGATAAATAGATTCCTCATCGAGTAGCCACAGTAACCCACGACGATCTTGCTCTCGCAAATCCCTCTGAGAAGAGCGGACTACATGGTTTTGCGGTGCCTTGTCAATGAGTGATACTAAGGGCCCAGGGTTTGTTTCAGACATACCCTCGGTTTCGATTTCCACCAGTTCTTGAGCGTAACGGTCTCTAGGCGCTACTAATGTGTTGTGATGGAACAGAAGCTGCAATCTTTCTTGCAAATAATTGTGTTTCAAATCGGACAGAGTGGCACCTGTTTGTGAACCACAACTGGCAGGATTTTGAAAACCTGGTGTATCTATTAGAATTATGGAAGCTATTGTATGGGCAGATGTGCAAATGGCTTTATTAATTAGAGCTATTGCAGCAGCCAAAGCTTCCGAATATAAGCCAATAACTAAAGCTTCCAAGCACTCCCAGGCCAAATCGGGAATATCGCTTAAAGTCTTTGAGGGACTTGAACTGCCTGATGCGTTTACATTAAAAGCTGCCCCCGATAAGTCCTCTAACGAAACGCCAAGCAAGGCGGCCGCCCTTCTGGCTGCTGACGGATTCGCAAATTGAGTACGCGCAGTAGGGCCCGAACCAACTATTGTGACTCCAGCCAAGCCCAAGTGGTAAATGGAAGCCAATATACTCCATATTCCACGTACAGCTCTGGGATTTATGTTTAACGTTTCGAACGCCTGAACAGTACGCACAAATTCAGCAGCTGATCGTTGCCGATCTTCGAGTTTCTGTGGTAACGAAACAAACGGGTGATTGTCTTCTGATGGTATACTTTCTAAATGCAATTCTTTCTGTAAAGAACCGCAAGCACCAGCCAATAATCGTGTCATTATGTGAAAACTGTGCTCATTAGGCAAACGTCGTCCAGCACGTTGTCGTTCTGGCAAAAGCACCTGAAAAATAAAAATGTAATAATTTCTTCGAAAATATACATTGTATAGAATACCTGAATCGATGCAGAAGCTATTTGTCCAGTTTGATCAAAATCCAAGCTTAACAATTGGGTTAAACGTGTCGCGTTCGAATTTAGACAGGTCTTAGTGTTACCAAAAGCTTCCAGAATTGCATTAACTGAGTTGACTTTCTCCGCATTTAAAAAATTATTATAAGAACCTAAAACGAAGAATAAAAAAATGATAGAAAAAAACGCTTTTTTGTCATCACGAAAAATAAAGAACAGTACTATTAGGTGCATTAATAAATACTTTCGGCTAGAATAAGATGCTTCATAAACCATATCTAACTCGTTCAATTTTCCCGAAATTTCAAGTAAAAGTAAATTAGATATTGGTGTTTGTACGATATGAACTTCAGTTATGTACATGCTTTCGTTTAGTCTTTATCCAAGTGTAAAGAGATGGATGTAAATAACAATGCAGCTAAACTGCGTAAATGATTAAATTGGCTTGGAGTAAAGATGAGCGATGAGCGATGACGCACTCAGAATACGGTTAGCGAGATTGCGTAGCAAGAAATTTTAGTCTTGAAAACGATGAAAAATCGCCTACGGCCACCCGTCTCTAGTAAGACCAATCCAGAAAGTGATTATTATAGCAAGTATTATTTGAACATTTTTGAATTTTATCAAAAAACCAAGAGGGTTGTGATAATTAATACACCTAATATATTTGTGCAAATGTAAATTTGAATTCTATCTTCTTCTGTTCAGCGCAATAGATCTTTGTCATGTCATGTGGCGTTCTCAACACTCTCAGCACCATCTTATATGCACATTTATTATGAACAGTACGTCGATGACAACTTACCAGCTGCCAACGCCAAATAATAGAGTGCATGTTTGAAGCTGGTTGTTTTGCCAGAACCGGAGCGTCCCATAAATACAAGACTTTGATCTCGTCTCGTTTCTAACATTGTCCTGTAGGCGGTTTGGGCAAGCGAATAAATATGCGGAGGCATGTCCTCCGTCTTACAACCACGAAACATGGAAACAACCTAAAAAGCATTTTAAGCAAAAGTCAACAACCGAAAGTTTTTAAGCTGTTTGTCACCTTTTCAGAGTATAACGATAAAGGAGCCATTGGATTGACTACAAGTAATATGGGTCCAGCTTTGGTGTATATCAGATTGCTAGCATAACGTTGGCGCAAACAATGCAGCAACGACGCCTCGTTTAAATGCTTCAGTTCACAAATATCTTCAATCAAATCCAGCGAGGGCGAATTCATTTTTTCCACATCGTCCTCATCTACGGTCATTTCTTCGCTATTATGCAACAGTTGAATGACCACCTTATGGTTTTCCAAGTGGGCTTTGGTTTGCGGCAAGCGTAGAGCAGCACAAAAACCGCCACGATGTACTAGCCACACACGATCGTTTGCGTTGCCATCGTTAGCAGCTGCGTATTTATTAACGTCGCCCTCTTGCGCATGCTGCTCTTGTTGTAACTCATTTGCATTGTGACACTAGAAGCAAAAAAGAAAGAAAAAAAACGACAAATAAGAACAAATAAGTGTACATGTTACAAGAATTACAAAAACAACTGGTTTTTTGATTTGTTGTTTTCATTATAGATTTCCCATGTCTGCTAGTTTTGCAGTTTTGCCAGCTACCCCATGCACGTTGCGTGCATGTGCCTGTAATCATAATAACAGCAGTAACCAGCCACTGGCTTAAAAATACATAATTCTAATATCAACTAATGTGGAACACACATATAGAGATTTTCTTACTTATGCATATGCATATGCACGCCTTTGTGCTCGTGTATGTAAGTGTACGTTTATATATCTCTTTCATAGATAGAAAAATCCCACATTAGACATTGCACCAGAACATATTTGAATTGAATTGAATTCAAGTCATAGAGCAAAAACAACACAACAAACAACAAACTAGTCAATATACATTTACGTCTATTTTTGGAGTTGAGCGTGTGTGTTATTTGTCTACTTCTTTGTTTCACTCATACGACTTCCTCATAAACTCACGAATACGTTTTTGATTTTTATTGCGCCTACAGAGCCATAGACAGCGCGATCCCTCCATCAATTGCCAAAGCTGGAGAAGAGGCAGAGGGCGTTATAGGGCAAATACGTATACAACGCTTACATATATGTAAATATATATTTGTTTTTAGATTATTTTTAGAATTCATTTTAATAAGCTTTTGTTCCTCTAGCACGCATTTAATAAAAGAAAAACATACGCGTCAATTGAGAATCGAATCGGTTACGCGAAATTGCAGATACATTCGGAGCTTGAATTAATTACCATATCTTTGCCCTAAATAGGACTTCGTTGATAACACTTGACACGTGACACTTCTAAGAATGTCTCGTAGAAAACTTTTCTTGTTTTGCTTTGCTAAGATGCTTTGAGTATGAATGTGAATTCCTAAAGCATTCCGAAAAGACTGCCTGAGTTAAATAAGCCTTGCTGCTAGAAACTTACAACTTAATGTTTGACCTATAAACTTCGAGCTTCTCACACAGATTTAAACCTGCTTCAATGCTCTCCATCGAGTGTTATTGTGGGCCGATACAATTACTTTGAAAAAATTAGAGTGCTTAACAATGAAATAAGACATCTCTTCTACGTTCATTGGTTTTTAGATCAAGAGGTAATGATTATTAGAAGACGTTTGGGGGCATTAGCGCGAGTGGTGAAATTCTTGGACCGAAGCATTTGCCAAAGATCTTTTCATTAATCAAGAACAAAAGTTAACAGGTTCGAAGGCGATCATATACCGCCCTAGTTCTGCCCATAAGCGATGCCATCTAGCAATTGGGTGTAGCTACTATTGTGGCTCTCTCAGTCGCTTCCCGGAAAACCAAAGTTGTTGGGCTCCGGGGGAAGTATGGTTGTGAAGCTGAATTTGTCTTTGCAACTTCCCAACTTGTCTTTAGCAACTTTATATACGAACACTTTCATTAAAAATATTTCAAACAAAAACATGTTAAGTGTAGCTTCATTGAGCAGATGATATGAGATTTCGAGCAATTCAAAGTATGTCAATGCGTCTGCCAAGAAATTATAGATCTACAACGAAGTTCTTTATGCTAACTCTAAGTTCGGGTATAGAATTCTGCATTTTTTTTGTATCTCGGAATACGTAAAATGTTAAATGGTTTTCAACAAAAAATCTTCGAGGAAAGAGAAAGAGAGCCATGGTGTTTTTATGATGCTTCGGATTGTCAACCAACCAATGGTAAAAAATGAAAGAAACCTTTATTCTAATGGAAAAAGATAAAAAATCTCAAAACTTTAAAGGTGTTTTTTCAAAGAACATTTTCCCAAAACGGCCGTTAAAACATGTCCTACAATTTTTATTCTTCTCACCCTCTGTCTCTCTCTCTCTCCTATTCGAATTTTTTACAATATCCCTACATAAACAGGTAATGCTCCAGCAGTTGATTTAAATAAATGATTGTCTTTTTTTGTAGACGAAAATTGAGCTCTTTCCCGACGCATTATCGCGAAAGATTGGATAAAGTGATTTTGTTTTTTAAGATTCAAATATGCACCACTTACACTATTGGCCTCGTAGTGCCTTGAAAGAAAGATGCCCTTCAAGAATGACTGCAGTGTCCCCATTTTTTTATATTTCTCAAAAATTAATGTTTTTTTATACTTAAATAAATATACATAATACATATAAAATATTCTTTAATATTATTAATGTATTAGCTTTTAATTTTCTTCAAAATATTGTGGAATATACGCCCTTTTTTAGGTTATTACATTGGTGTTATTCGCTAACACATCGGTCAATAATTCTCAATACTCGTCGCTGGCGAAAAATTAACGTCATTTGTCTACGAGTGAGTTGCAGTGGTTTTTGTGCTAAAAAATATTTTCTATTCTCAAAGCAATGGAAAAATTCAAATTTCCAGCATTGCGCGATGATTGGAGAATGCTTTTTGAAAACAAACACCATGCAGTCTCAACATTAGCTTGAAAACAACAATTTGTTGATTGTTTGCTAATGTCAAACGAGGCTGAATGGACAACCACGCTGTGCGCGTTCACATGAACAAATTACATCAGGAAATATCAAAACGTCCGCAAAATTATTTTCGATAATCGAAGAGTGAACGTGAAAGTAATGGCTGGCATTCTGAAGACCACAAAAAGCAAAGCAAAATTAAATTCGATTAAAGTTCGAACTGCTGACCTATTCACCGCGTACTCCAGATGTTGCCCCAAGCAACTATTATCTGTCTCCTAATGATGATTGAATGCTGCAGGGAAAAAGATTTAGATCAAAGAAGGCCACTGTGGAAACTGAAGCGTATTTTGAGGGCTTCGATAAATAGTTCTAAAAAAAAGCACTGAAACGTCAGAATGGCATTGGGATAATTGAATCAAGTTATATTTTAAAAAGCGTATTTTTTCTTTCTTAGTTTCTGGAATTATTAATCGATGTGGTGGCACTAATTTTTATATCATTCGAAAATATTGCAACCAACGAATTCTTGATACATTCCTTGGAACGTGAAGGGGACACATTTACGGACAATATGAGGATCGAACTATGTCGCAACATCTTTAAAGCAACCAATATCCCGATCAGTCAGATCGTGAATATGGACAATGGTTACGTCTGTGCAAGGATGGCATGTTTTAGTTAAAACATTAATTTGGCTTTGTTTGGCTGTTTTAGTAACAAAGCGAGCCCGTAAGAATTAATCAATTATCCTGTACATGTAAATATTGTATTGTCTGTCTGCAGTTGCACGTAATATAACGTTTCATGAATTGTTTTCAGTAAGATTAGGAAATGTACTGCTAGTGCAGTAAGCGAAGAGCAGTGATTATTGCTAGCCAGGATCTCTCTGCTGTCAAACTTACTATTGCTTGCTTATTAAATGGGTTGATCAGCTGATCAAGAAGAAATATGTCGGTAGTAAATGTCAATTTATCGTTTTGTTATTTTTTATTATTATTACTATTATTATTATAAATTTAGCCAGAGAATAAATTCTAAGACTAAAGTCTTAAAGCACTAGCATCCAATGCTTTCGGCTTTTGTTATTTTTTAAAAAACTCGGTTATTATTGGAAATATATTTATCGATCGAAAGAGCTTCAATTACATTCATCCATAGTGTTGTTATTGATTGACAATTTGGTCTCAGAATTAAAGACCATTAACGTTACAACTGAACATGGTTGTGTGTTCGAACACCGATGTACATACGTACATATCGCATATAACATAAATAAATGTCTGTATTAATAAACGCTCACATAAATCTAAAAGTTCATTGACCAAATGGAATATGAACACAGAAGAAAATAAAATGAAACGAAGAGGTAATGCATACATTAAAATCTGAACGATGATCAATGCACACATCCACATGTTCACACTTGCACGCACATACATCGTGTATATATATATGCATTTTTGTCAACGCTCTTCAACTTATGAATGTAGCTGGTCTTGTTTACATTACAAATGCCTCGGGGCCCCCTTAAGAACTTACACTTTACGCATAAGGTATAAATCGTATGCACTTAATTGAATGATGTGCGTTTTTTAGCTCTGTCTGTGTTCCCTTTGTATTTTTCTTGTGCTTATTGCACTATAAAGTAGTTTCAAGTAAATTAATTTCTTTCTAATATTTGCTTATACATTTCTATTAAAGCCGATAACAAAATTTCAATTAAGTCAAATTAATTCGCATTATTAAGGTTCATGCTATACGCCAACTCTAAAACAAACGACATGTTTCGCTTGAGCACCATTTCCTCTAGAAAGAAGTATGGCCGCGGCACGAGCAGAATCTGGGATACTTCTAAAACGACAAACATTCGATCATGGACGATAGATGATCTTAAGCAGTTAACGCCTACACTGGATGATAATGACGTTCGCTTCGTAGGCCATGCAGCGACGGGATATTACTTCGTTTTCGGAAAATTTTATAGAAGCTTTGGATAAGAAAGCTCAAAGACACGTGGCCATTGAAGACCAACAAAGCTATGTAACGAACGAAGCCGACAAGGGGCGGACAAAACCGAATAATCCAATTATGAAATTTCGAAGCAAGTTTATAAGCAGAGCACGCCTTA
Organism: Glossina pallidipes; assembly: GCA_000688715.1. Classification (NCBI taxonomy): domain Eukaryota; kingdom Metazoa; phylum Arthropoda; class Insecta; order Diptera; family Glossinidae; genus Glossina; species Glossina pallidipes. The sequence continues at coordinate 138,104 of KK500113.1, forward strand.
ACTTCTTTTTTCTTACCAACCGTACAGAAGCCGGCTGACTACAATCTTGCCACTGCTTGTTTGTTCAAGTGCTTCCACAGACGAAAGTAATCATTTCAGCAATGCTACCTTAACGTAATCTGTGCCAATCTTAATCATCTAACTAGCCATATAACTCTTTAGGTTTCCATTGACGCGTGCCTGCTTGGGCGTCAGAAAATGACTGCAGGGTATCCCAAGACCGTCGATAACGTTTACTTAGCGCAGTTACACCGTAAATGAGAATTTCCGCTCAAGCAGACGAAGAAGGAAAATAACACACTTTTGGTAAATATTTGATTAACTAATAATAATAATAGAACGTACACATAGCGCACATAAACATATGAATGAACTGCTGGATATGAAAGCGACTCCAACACATTTTATCCTCATTTACATATATGGTCTTAGAGAAGCGAGGGGGTAAATTTTCACAAAAGTATTTACAATGCATACAAAACAGCATTTTCAAAGTTTAACGTAACGGTAGTTTTTATGGATAGAATTAACGGAGGAGAAGAATAGCATTTATTCAAATCCAACTTTGCTTTCATGAACATTTACAATTTCTTCGAAATTTAAAAATTAATCATAAAAAATGAAAATAATTTAGGAAAATTTAAAAAGCAGTTAATAAAAAGCTTAAAAACTTCTTTTCTATAAAATATTTTTGAATTATGCTATTGCGAGACGAATATACTACGAGTGGTCATCTGTAAAAGCCAAATGACATGCTTGCGAATTTATTGCAATAAAAAGTGAAGGAAGTTCATATAATTGGACCTGCTCCTTCTATAGGAGGTGTATAGGAATGACAAGATCTCGTTAATAAAATTCGTGCTAATTAGATGAAAAACCTCAAATTAAAGACGCGCTTCTTCATGAAGAACGCGTAGGCCCGCCCTATAGAAAACAAAAAATTTAACGTCGGCAGGTTCTTGAAAATAATGTGATCTCATTGCATTGTAAGAAAAATTCCATGCAACGACTCTTGAACGTTTTCCAATACATGAGCTCCACACTAGTCTTAGCACTACTTCAAGAGATGCTAGCACGTTTTTCCATTACTTTTTTGTTTTTAGCAGCGACCCGCTGCGCTCGAGATTATCCCTAAAAGAATAATAATGATTGTAATGAGGGGTGTAAGCTAAATGTTACATTGTCTCGACGCCAACCTTCCGGGACGTGTGGATAGTCCAAAGACAAGTGGTAAATGCGTACACTATGAGATCACTCAAAGCTGTAGAGCTTGGTGTAAGTTCTTGCTTGAACGATAAGCCAAGAAATTAAAGGGTGTCCACGGGGGTCAGGTTGCTCAGAGTAGGATTGGTCCGGCAGGAAGATGGACACTACCCATCGGAACGCCGGACGAATGCCTTCTTGCCTGACTGCTGGGTACGACCCTTCGGGGAGTATTCGTGATGGCTGTGGTTGCCCCAAAGTTTCGTGGGGAGATATTTAAGAGGTGCTTAGGTAGGCCTCGACGTAGACCACTAAACGAGGATTTGGTCCACACCATTTTCTATTGCGGTACTCCATGGTAGCGAGGCCCCCTTCAATGGGGATTGTCTCTCTCCCTGAGGGGTCCTCAATCAACTTACCTCTCGATTGCCAATGGTTGTAGGCAACCCGTCTGATTAAGGCTCATGCCAGGTGCGGATGTTAAACACACAGACATATCTGTCTCGACGCCAAACTTTAGGTTGAATCATAAATATATGGGGATACTTACTGACGGAAGCCTATAAAATTGTAGTTTTCTATTTTAGTGTCTCAAGCTTGAAATTTCCCAAAAAAAAAGTACGACTAAGCAGAAGCGGACTAAGATATCTAAATCGAATCAAGATTTTGATAAACAAAATATAAATAAATAAAATGGGATTGCAAATCAAGTTCAATTTCTCCTTTCGATCATGATGGTAAAATGAAATCATTACCACCTTAGGCTGCCGATATATGCATAATAAAATTTGCGTTTTCCTCCGATTTTGAAGCGGATCTGACTTAATCCTCTTTCTTCTGAGTTGCAATGATGGGCTCAACCCATCAAATATTAATAAAAGAATTAATTTATACTGCACTTCCTTCTCCAAAAATGCAATTTACCTTAACAATCAACTTTCACAGCTAAATATTACAAAACACTTTACTTTTCGGATAACGCGCCTATTTCACTTTCCACATGATAAAGCTACTAAAGCAAAATACAATCTTCCTACAGCAACGAATAGTTCACGTGAGATTATCGGAATTAATTATTGAAATTGTCGCTACATGGAAACGGCGACCTGTAGTGGGTAAATACGAACAGTAGATTCTACGTATCTGCATCAGAAGTTACTTATGACTCCACCTTATATTTCAATCTATCTGCAATATGTTTATTACATCAGTCTAAGCATTTTTTCTGTGTACTCTCTGTGCTCTTAATTAATCTGCCTTCTGTATCATGCAACTTTGAGGATCATGCTAATCATTCTTCTATCTATTCCAATTGGGTTCAATGCAATTCCAATGTAAGACCGTTGAAAACAATACATTCATGGTTAAGGTCAGAAGGACTGCATGTGGTCTTCGCAGTTAATGTATAACAAAATGTATAATAAAAGCGTGAAGGCTTATTTTAGGTCAACCCATTCGTCGAATTATTATATGTATTCTAAATAATTCTAGATACTTTGACTCTTTGAGCTCTTAGATAATTTTACAAAATAATTAAAATCTTTACATGCCCCTTTATAAAACGATTTTGCTGACTTTATACTTATTGTAAGAATATAAGTAATATAATATAAGTAAGAACGTCAGTAAGATTTAAAACAAAACTATTTAAGAAAAGAAGAAAATGGAATCGATTTTTTATTAGTTAAAAATCGTAAGCACGGACATGGAACGATTTAGATAATTTTTGAAATTATTTTAAGCAGAGTGATAAGAAAGGAAATTTTAAAAAGTTTCCTTCCTACAAAAACTTCTGAGATCTCCCAAGGAAGCGGTGTTAAGAGGAATATCGTATGTAAGACCTCAAACTTATATATAATTTCTAACGTAAACTTCGTTTCTTGGAAGCAGCCCACGAGTTATGCCTTAGTGAAATAGAGGTGAATTTTATAAATTTAAAAGAAATTTTGCGGATTTAACAACAAGTATAAATAAATATATGAACGATTATAAATAATATTATTTGGTTGAAGCTCGCAGTCTTATAGAATGCAACAAAAGTTCAGTGTAAGTATGAAAAATGTTTCAAACCTTTTTCCTAATTGTCTCGTCATAGTTTTTATGTAAACCACTGTTGCCCGTTGAACCGTAACTACGCATTTGCAGTGAACGCTCCCACAATAATTGCCATTGTACCGTATCGCTGCGTCTTCTTATAGATGAACGCATTGCGCGATTTGTAAGAAGAGTACTCGCATTCGATGCCATATTACCCATCGCATATTGTGGCTTCGCTCCAGACGCCGCACTATTCCACGGTGGTCTTATGTTGTTGCTGTTATTAGCGACTGTTACTGCATTCGCTTTAGATTTACCAGTGGTACGAAAACTGCGATACTTTTGTGTGCGTTCGAATGTTGAGAGAGGCACTGAAACGCTATTAGCCGACGGCGATTGCCGTCCACCTTCAGAGTTTTTATCTCCTTCGCTGTGTAAGCGTGTGCGTGTACCTGTTACTGTAGTGGTTGTTTTCCGACTGAATACTGGTGAAGGTGTGTTTTTCAATAGACGCCTGGCCGCTACTGGTGATTTATTTCCTAAAGTTTTCGTAAATTTTAAATTATTTGCTAAAGATTCGCGAGCGTTGGTCTTTAATATACTGTCTGTCTTGGTAGGCATTTTACCATTAGTTTGATTAGCGGTTATTAACCCATCAGTAGAACAGTGCGGCCACATTGAAGAATTCTCAGAGCCGCTATCACTTATCGTTTCCGAGCTCATGCTGCTTTTACGTGGCGTCTTGTCGCCTTTGGCAGTTGTATTGAGTTTTTGAATTTTGGCTTTAATGGTTCCGCAGGCATGCGCCTTACCCGTGCATCCTTTATGAAATTCCGGATTTAAACCGGAACCGGGTTGAGCTGGTGTTGCCGGTATTATGGGTGAGCGAAGCGTATGCTCAAAACTTTTCGGTAACAGAAACATTTGCAAACTTTTTATTTTTTAAAATCAATTAAATTTAATTTTTTATAAACACACAAACATTTAAGTTTGTTTACTTTCTTAAGTTATTCGCGCAGTTATTAATTTTCCAGTTTATAAAACTTATTGCATTTTAGCCTTATATGAATATCTTTGTTTTTAGCTAAGCACTTGAAGGTAGTAAACAAACACCATCTAACAACACATCATGTCGCCGCGCACAATCTAGTACCTATCCACCAACACCAGACGACATCAGTTAAGTTACCGTATTCGCGCTTAAGTTATTCATTCATTTCATTCTCTTACTAGAGATAATGGTTAAACACTTCAAGCATAAAACGGTTCGTCCATTTACACAAATATAACACTACTCTTCCAAAGTCCAATTCAAACTTACAATGGTCGATGACAACCTTGAGAATCGTAGACATTAAAAACAACGGAGACTCGAACGAAAAATACGAATATATATATATATATATATACACACCCATATATACATATATATATTTATATATATACAAAAACAGAAATCTCTTAAACCGACAAAAACTACTCGTATATGAGATGCTTGTGTTAATTCGCCCCTGAGTTAACTATGCATGCGCTTGTTCATCAATATATATATATATATGCATATATAAATGGTAGGCATTCAGGAGGAGGTATTATTATCTACATACAAGCATATCGCATTACGTTTCATTCATATTTCGTACTTGGTCAGAAAATGTCACTTACTTTGATGGTTTCAAATTAGGCGTCATTGGTCTGAGTGTATAACTAACAATGTCAGTGAAGGATTGTTTTTTGTCTGTTTTGTTTAGCAGTAAAATGAAGGGCGCAAGTGAGATGCATTGTAGATGAATATTGTACCGCTTGGCGCTATTCTATATCTTTCTTTCATATCATATCGTTTTATAAGCAATACAACAAATTGTCCAACAAATGATGACATTTACACGTTAACACCGTTTTCTGTCTATACATGTATGCATTAAATGCCCAGGGGATCACCCGATAATTGCTGGCAAATATGTATATAAATGCTGCTCAAACCTTATACGTCATTTATATATACTTTAGAAGGTATGGCCAACATGTTGGTCGCCATCAAAAGGGAAAATTCTAACAGCAAAAAGGGAGAAAGGGAGAGGAAATGCATCATCCTGCAGTTTTCCAAGATTAGACAAAAACCCAGTCACGACACAGCTTAAAAAAAAAGTCTGTTAATTGGAAATAATTGTTCGCATCGATCGCGAAATACTTTTTGACTGATCCCAAGTCCAGCTATGGCTTTGCGTAACGTGGGCCATCGCAACTCCACCTTTTTTCACCAATTTTCTGGATTTTACCCTAACCGATCACGTCCGATTTCAAGAAATTGTCATTAACCTATAAGCAAAATTGGCTACCTCTGCTCCATATCAATGATGTGCGATCGATGAATAATCAATTTTTAAAAGACCGGATTTTGTTCTTTTTTTGTTATTTTTTGCACATAAAAGAAACGTGAGATTTTAAATTTGATTAGAGGTAAATAGATTTGATTGCTTTGAATGGTGTTGGTTGTCGGATTATAAATACATAATATTTATAATTGTTCTGCTAGAATAACAGCAATGACACAACATGTTTATTAACAATGATTACTTTAATAATTTCATTTCATCTTACAACAGCAGCAATAATTTATTTAATGTACTTTGCGCTTTAAAGTGCTGTAGCAATTGCTTTAGCAGCAGCAGCGGCAGCAGCCGTATCTTACAAAATCAGCATTTCGAGACCAGTTTTTTTTTTTTTTTTGCAATTTCTGTGCATTATCCAGCCACGAAAGTAAAACAACAAGAAATAATCTTTCTAAATATTGTATAACGCTTTAGAGGTGTGTGCGGAGAACAACTCATTGAAATTCATTCATAAAAAATTCTGAATTAACACTTTTCTCTTCAACACCATAGGCTTGTAATTTATAAGTGTGATCGACAAAAATCGGTTACGAGAAAAACACTTCGCTTTAAACCAAGCGTTACAAGTACCGTTCGTGGAAACGATTCCCAATGCACTGATGTCTAGACGAACTTTGCGCATACATACGGATAAATAAGTTGGCCGTTGACTGCTGGGTTATGGCTGCGCCCTAGCACTGACAGAAAGCAGCAACATAGGCAGCAAAATAACAGCACAATATCTTTCAGCTTCGGCCAGCAGAACATTGGAGTTATTTCTTTACGGTCTACACTTAATGAAAAGCGTAGTGAGGCTGCTAACAAATTCTCGTGTAATTGAGTTTACGTTAAGTAGGTTCTTTAAATGAGTATAATTTACGTTTGTTTACCAAAAGCAGCGTTTTTCAAACTATTTTATTATCAGTAAAATGTAACACGTTTCGTTTATCGCGTCATACTTAGAGACTATATCTGCTCCTTCGTTCATGCTTCCTTAAATTCTCTAAAATTCAGGTTGCTTATCTACCTCTACAAAATCATTTAAACTCCATGCCGAAATCTTTCAGTTGAGCGATTGCCGTTCTCTACATCGAATACAAACCCTTTCATATGGATACCATGTTTGTTTAACTCATCAGCTGAACGATCTTTTGTTGTTGGTGCTGCCAGATATTGTATTGCCTTATCACTAAGCCTGAAATATTTCGAAGATTCTCTGAAATTTTAGTTTAGAGAAAATTCACTGCACTGTCAAACTCATAAGGTGTATTTTGTTGCTGGTAGGAATTGATGATTACAGAATTTATGGAACAAGATGATTACGTTAGCAACCATCTGGCTTACTTAATATACTCACTTATGTTCTGGTCTCTTTTTGCACACGAAATCTATCTATTTAAATAGGTAATAGGCCTATGGCTTAAAAAAGGAATAAATGAAATGAAATACTGACTTAGCATTTCTCATCGTCAGAAAAGCTTTTTGATCTTATAGGAATAACTATATTCGTTTTGAAAAAAGAAATCAAAAGATGGACACGCATCTTGCTTTTACGATATTAACCCGAACCATGTAAGAAACTTCACGACGTACATCCTTGATCAACGATTTCATCGTAATCGCCGAGACATTAAGGAAAGCAAGCTAAGCACGAAGATACTGCAAATCCTTAAAAATTGTTTCTGACAAAACGCCTTGCAGACTATATATAAAAGCACATACTTTAAAACCGTAGAAATAATCCTTTTAAAAACAAAATTTTTGTTTTACGGATCCTCGCTCCTGCCGCTCATGCTTTTAATATATATTCAATATTTATTAATTTGGATATGCGCTGCAAACATCGAAAAAGCTCAATATTTTCTATGTGCTGGGCTCAAGTCAAAAGGAGCCAAACAAAAGTCACAATTGGTCAGAAACAAGTCTGTGAAAGCGGACCCGGTAAGTTGATATGCAAATGCTGATTACCAAATTTTATTACAACTTTAATTGCTTTTTTCTTGTTTGTGTTTACTCTTATTATCGGAAGTCTATGAAAACAGGAGGAAATAGAACATTCGTCATATTGATTACAAGACCCAGAAGTGGATAAAGTATTGATATTGCCAATCAAAGAACACCTGAGATATCAATCTGAGAAAATGTAACACATAAACTCATCACATAAGCAAAATTAACTGAAAAAAATTTTTGGAACAAAGGTACTCTTAACAATTTCACTACTCAACGACTGGGAACATCTGATCTAGAAAAATGTCTCTTTTTTTATTCGCTCTTAGAACTTGTTGCCGATCACTTCAGCACTAATAAGTGTTACTACATCTCACTTAGCATACAAGTACTTAGTGCAAGACTGCTTTTATTTAAACGTAACTGCGCTGGCATCGTCGAAGGGCAGAGGCTTTTACATATCGTGTTTTTTTCTTTTAATTTACGACATCTTGAGTAAAGTATGAGTGCTTATGAGAAGCATGAGGAAAACTTTCATTAATTTATTTTAGAAATAATTTAAATTAGTTAGGGCGATATTAAAATACTGATTGAGTTTTAAAGATGTTGGAAAATTTTCAAAAACTTTTCAGATTCTTTCATATATATAGTTTTTAATGAGAGCTGATATTCGCCTTGATATAAATCACGAATGGCCACTACATCCCCTATACGCAATATAAGGGTTATTTGTATGTTATTCTTTTTCTTCTTTTTTTTCAATCAATAAAATTTCTATCGAAATCTACACTTCTTCTTAAGTACCCTTTTAATATGTGTGTATCAATTGGTGTTTTTGTTAAAGATATTCTTGAAATGATGTTCAATTAACGAAACTGCAACGCATTTTAATAATTCAAACTACAAGCGAAAACTGAAGTTTGCTAAAAAAAAAAATGTGTCATTAGCAAATCATTATTTTCATCCCAACGAATTTTTGTGTGGAAGGTATATTTATGACATTTGCAGATCACCTAATGCATTTATTGGATTCATCTTTAAAATGTATGTTCAAACACCGGCATGTAAGCGTGTTTTTTACAGCGAAAGTCATTGAACTGAATAGATTATCGAATCAAAAAGATGATAATCCTACAACACGCCAAAATATTAATTTATTAGTTTGATATTTGAATAATTTTACTCAACGACGCACATCGTTATACCTTGTAAGTATGTCTGCCTGGGGCATTTATAGTGGAACTTTGCTGATGACCTGCAAACTTCAAATCGTTGTCTACAAAATGTGTTAGGTTTAAAATAAAAACAGTTTTTTTAATGTATTTTTATACAACATACAACTTATAGTACAGGGTATATTAATTTTGTGCGGACGCGTGTAACACCCGGAAGTGTTCAAGGTAAATCCACCTTTTGTTATACAGATCGATTCAGAATCATTTTCCAAACCATTTTTGAACTGATTTAAGCCTGTCTGGCCATCTGTCCGTCTGATGTCTTTCATGTAAATTCGTATTCAACCTAAATGTCGTAATTTTTGAGATATTTTAATGAAATTTGGAAAATTGACGTACTTTGACCCAAGGACTAACGTTATTAAAAAGAGACATATATATATATATAATACCTTATTTTGAAAAGACGTTATGTGGAAGTAGTTGCATTTTTTAAAATTTTTCGACAAAAGCCGTGTTTCGAAGTTGTAAATTAGTATGAAAAATTTGTTTCAGGGCAGATGCAATATTTGTAACCTCCTCTCATATAACTTTCCTAAGAAAACTGAACCTTTACAGGGTACATAGGACGTAGGTCTATTCTTTGCATACCATCGCATATGAAGATTCTCAGATAATGTAAATTCTTATATACCAATAAGGCTTAATTTTATGATGAAAATTTGCTCATGATAGTCACTTGAAATAAAAATTAAGTGGCAAAATTTAAACCACATAGGTCTATTTCTTAGACCTCACCCCATATAAAATTTCTCATGAAAAGTAAGCCCTTTAGAGAAAGGTTTAATTTTTAAAATTTTATGGTGAAAACTGGTCCATAGTAGTAATTCAGTAAACTAAAGTAAGTAAATTAACAGTAGGGAATTCGGATCAGGTAGGTTTACTTATATATATAGGCATTCTCATGAAAACCAATCCCTTTTTATGCAAAGAAAGTTTAATTTCTGCTTTTTTAAGACGGAAACTGAAAAGCAATAAAATTTTTGGGAAGGAAATTAAGCTTGTTAGGTTTGAATTACGTCAGATGACGTTTTCGCCATCCTCCTCCAATATGCTGGCATACGCGAAAGCTATGTTTTTGCATAAAAATAATATGTCATTTTTGTTGCATTACGAAAACAAATAATCAACTGCACTAGACGAACTGGCATATGATTCCGGCCTTGCCCGACTATTGTATTCTTACTTTTTTGTTTTTTCTACTTTCGACGGTTCATAATTATTTTTACATTTCCACACCCTGCGCCATTTGTGATATTACGGCAAATTAAGTCAGTACGTACGGATGTACGCACGGTCCGGAAAGGATTGGAAATAGACCCACCTGTCTGTTTGTCTTGTATTGTTGTGTTTGATTTAAGGGTTTTTGAGATATATGGATTAAATTTGGTATACCAATGTTGTTTAAGCCCAAAGACACACACTATCGAAAATCGTCCAGATCGGACCGCTGCTCTACCCTATTTCGAAAACGCGTTATTTTCAAAAATCGTTGAAACAAGTAATTATATTAAGTGAAGTAGTGTAGGGTATTTAATGTTGAAACATGACCCCTAAAATGTTTTTAATCACCACACTTAATTTGTAATATCCAACCGAAAAGACAAATGCAAACTTTCAATCCTCATGTGCTTCAAATTTCTGGAAAAGCACAATGACAGTTATATGGGTATAGTTGGGATCGGCCTTTTTCATTCTAAACATTATAAAAACAATGAAGAAATTAGTATATCTATCTTTCGGCAATCAATAAAAATTTAACTGTTATTTCACCCTTCAACTATTTAAGACATGTGCAAAATGTATGCGGTATTGAATATGTCCCTTCGCTGTGTGCTAAATTGACCTAAACTCCAAAAAGCGGCTGCGCTAAATAATTAAGACACCCATAGACAATGAATGCAGAAATATTTTGTTTTATGATAAAACCTACACATAGGCACGCACAACTTCGTTCATGTACATACGACTCTTAACAAATGAATGAAGATAAGGCAACTGAAAGCACTTGTTTAACATTTACACGCCTCTATACATTTTAAATTGAAAATTCCAAAGAGTTTACTCTTTTGTTTTATTTCTAGCGTTAACATTGGTAAAGCTTTTCCATGTGTGTGCATGCCTGTGTTAAGAGTTCAGTTGCATTCTTTATCTTCCATAGGAGATAAGTTTGCAGCCCAAGAAAAGACTAAACACGAATATATGCGTTCATATGTCAGTTGATTCCATAGACGTATCATTGTTGCAATAACAAAAATAGCAATTTTTCATATCCACCGTACAGCTGTGTACGTGAATTAAGTAATGAAACCGGTATAATTGGTTTGAGAAGAACAAAAGCAATGCATTTGTGCATATGATGCTTTTTCTCAGCCTCTACGAATTTTTGACTTACCTTTAATCTTTTACTAGCACTACGTTTTAAAGTATTGCAATTGGTCGCGTTCAAATTGGAGCGATCATGATTTCCATCAGTACCCTGAGGCATGCAACGTCGGCTTAGTTCCACTAATTCAGGCACAGGTTGCACCTAAGAAATGTCGTTAACTTTGTTAGTTTGTGATAAGAATTTCTTAAAATCTTTAGCTCACCTCAACGGTTACTGAGTCTTCGCTATTACGTATCATTTCTATGATGACTTCACGAGATAATTCATTAACTGATGTACCGTTTACTTTTAATAGGCGATCGCCGGGCAAAAGCCCTGTTGAACCACCGCCAGCACCTGGCTCAGCAAATATGACCGGTTTAAAGACAGGCGCCGTCAATGATTCCGTACGATCTAAGCAAATGGCCTTGCGCAAACTAAAGCCAAAATCCTGGCGTGGAGACTTTTGTCTTCGTATAGTTAATTGGCGAGGTGGTGGTAATTTGACCAGGCGTATGAGAGGTAAGGGAAGGTCTATGTCATCGAACGACTGCACCCTGGACCAACGTTCGATACCTTGAGATTCGCCCACGGGACTAAGGGAGAACGGTGGTGTGGCAAATGAGGAATTTGTTGTATCTGTAAGACTATCTGCACTGGGAGAAGGTGACGTCATAATCCGAAGATTACTGTGCGGTACATGTGAGGTATAGCGAGCACTGGTGGGCAAAGTCATAGCCCGTTGTATACCGCCTTCATCGCTACGTAAACTCTCCACCGAAGTAAAAGATGTGCAATGTTGACTGGAATTGGAGCCTATAGACCCAGCTCCACACATACTACGATTGCCATCAAATAAGAGTTCATTTTGCATTGTGTTACGTATAACAAGTATTTGGGCCTCAGGGGAAGTTACGACTACTTCCTCATGAATATTACTAGCATTGCTGCGGGATCCTTTGAGTATACCACGTTTTGGAGGTTTTGGTGGAACAGAGGACATGAAACGGCTCTGTAAATGTAATTTCAAATTTTTAAAAACTGTACATCTAAAAATTGGCAAATATCTACCTTAAGGTTATCACTGGCATTGCTATGTGGGGACATAGTTTCGGAAATGGAATGTACAGTCGAGCCACCACCATTATGACGACTTTCAATGGTAGTGGTTACAGATGCAACAATTTCCTCATTGCCACGATCCAATTCAACGCTACTACCGTTGTCAGCATTTAAAGCGGCGAAAAACTCTGCACTATAATCGGCCGTTATACCACTTGGAAGTTTCTCCTTTTCTTTGCGTCTACCACGGATCTTCAAGGAACGTCTTACCTGAAAACGAGGCAACGGACACTTAGAAAGTGTAATTTGAAAAAAATTATTAACAAATACCACTCACCTCGTCAAGTCGCAGCAGCTCTTCGGTGCTCATGCTTCCTGGCACACCGGTAGCATTTTTAGCCTCTTTACGCAGCTTCTTTTCTCTTTTACGTTTCTCTTTCTCCTCGCGCTCGGCCTTTTCCCGATCACTTCCTGCTCCGCTGGCTACAGCTACGCCTTTTTTCATAAAATTAAACATTATTTACTCTTTAGTCTACGATTTTTATATAAAAAAAGCTATCGTTGAATCGGCGTTGAAAAATGCATAAATTTCAGTATAAATGAGTATTACGGCATTAATAATTAAACGTCTGGAAGTTTTTAGCAGCTGTAGAAGAAAATGCAAAAAACCCGAATATTAATATATCATAGGAAATCAGCGAAAAAAAAAAAACGTTTTTGGTGGGTGTGACTTTAATAAGAACGTTCCATTAGCAGAAAAATAAAGTTATAATTATATTTTATTAAATTGTGTTTTTGGTACGTTATCTTAAGTGCTGATTGAAAAAATATGAATATCTGACAACTATGTAGTTGTGTTGTTATTGTAAAATCAAATTTTCTGTATCGTTGGTTATAGTTTTTTCTTTTTTTTTGTGCTTTCTTTCTCTGTTTATGGGAACAAAAGAAAATTTATAATTCGCGTGTACTTCAGTTAAAATTAATAAAGTTTTCACTTTTTACTGACTTTCAATAATAGGTATTATTTTTCATGACTTTTTCTTTTTTCCACTGTATTTTTAAAACTATGATGGTTTTCTTGTACGATGTTTTGTAAAACAGTAGATAGCAGACATTTGGTTTTGCGGTAGATACCTTTGCCCTATCTGGTCTGTTACTTTAGTTGCAGTTGTTTTCATTTCTAACTATTACACTTTTATACAAACTTCTAACATTGCTTCGAATTTACAATGTTAAACAAGAAATTGGATCTGAAGAGAAATTTTTTTTTAATTTTAATAATTAATTAAAAAAACAAGTGCGTTTGTTTTGCATTCACTGGCAACTCTCCTTAAGGATATTACCGTTATTCAAAGAAACTTTGGCATTGGCATTTGTATTATTGATAACATTTTTTTCTAAATTACTTTAAGAAAAGATAATAGTAATAGAGCGGTACGTCGTATTTTTTATGCTATTAGTTAACATTTTTCGCACGTTATCGATATGCCTATTGTTATGCTAAAAAGGAAATGCATTGTTTATAATAAATGCATGTATTATTTGTTTTCTTTCTATTTTAAAATGTGAAAGTGAAATGGTTTCTTATTAGCTTTTTTAATAATATTAAAATATGCAGATACGACAACCCGAAATCATTAAGTTGATGTTAGTGACATCACATTAACATAGTTAATATCTATTCGATAGTTTAAGAAAGAAAATTGTAAAAAATTATGAAAACACTTGAGGTCGAAAGAATCGATTCACTTCACTGAATCGATTGCTTTGCCGACACTACGTCACTAACTTCCACGTAAAAAAAACATGACATACACAACTAAATGTTCACCTATAAACACACGCATGTACACTAAACTAAAAAATATAAAAATCAATGCAAACAAATATATACTAGCAAGCACCGTTCTTTTCTTTGGGTAGTTAATTTTTTTCTGCACGAATCGATACGGAAATAAATTCTTTAAGAACTTTTATTGTGGTATATACAAACTTTAGGACTTCCTTTAATAAAATATGAAAATCTAGTTTTCTTTTTGCCTTAGTTACCTTCACATACGTACAAGCACACGCACACCTTAAAATTCTTGTTTTTCTCTTATTGTTGATTTACTTTTTTTTACACTCTTTTTCCTGGGCTTTTAATATCTTTATAATAATGCATTAAATTCTAAACTGCTTCGATGAAATTTGTTGTAATTTTTTATAAAACATCAAACACCGTTACTTTTGTTTTTTTTTACTAAATAAACAATTAAAATTTCAAAAAATTTCTGGAAGAAAATTCAATGAAAATATGCGAAAAATTTCTAATACAATCTTTAATGAGCTGGTGTTGTTAAGCGTTATTATCATTTAAAACTTGATGCATATGATTGCCTCTGTATGGGGGAGGTATGTGGGAATATATTGGGATTTGAAATGTGCAAAAAATGGAAATGGAATATATTCCACCAAATATTGAACATCTTTAAAAAAAATGGAAAAATGTGTAAAGAATATTTTTATATTAAACAAAATACTTATGTAAATTGTTTGTGTAAGGTGACGTATATTTCTGAGAACAAAATTTCGTTCGCTGTATATTCTTATGAATGCCATTTTTGACTTTTCTGAGAAAAAAATCTGCATTGCTGTATACTCTTTTGCTTTTCTGAGAGTACAATTTTTTCTCTTCAAATATTTGTTATCACTATTTTTTTTTGCTTTCCTAAGTTTGTTTGAGAAAAATTTTGTAAAATTATTGTCTCCTTCGGGCAGACAATAAGCCTTGGTTTATTCTGCACCTTACTCTGCCTATGGCCCCCTTTGGACAATGATTTGCAATAGGAGAGAGTTGCCCAGAATGAAGCTAGTAAACATTTTGCAAACTTGTTATATAATTATAATAGTAACTGCAGACGAATACTGACTTTATGTTCTTCAAATAAAAATTAGCTAACTCTTGACACTTGACACTTCTATAAAAAAGCTTAAGGCTTTTAATATTTTGCAAGTGCAAAGGCTGCTTGAATTAATATAATTGAAAAGCTTTAGTACTCATGTACAAATTCTTCATGCCTCATGATTACAAGACAATTGAAAATTGGGAGAATTAAAAAATGTCTAAGATCGTTCTAGATTACAATCGGAACACTAAGGACAATTCAAAGAAATTTCCCAAGCGCAAAATTCATTTCATTGTATTTGACTCGGAAATTTCGCGCGCGAAATCTTAACAGAGAGAAATTAGATAAAAACAAAACACCACTTTGTGTTTAAATAAAGAAAAAGAGTTTGTTTGTACTTAACCCACCATCTCCACGCACTTATGAGCACTTATTATTATTTTTTTTGCAATGCCATCGTCTGAGTGTTTTCTTAAATTTATTTAGAAAACGTCATTTGAAAGAGATCCTTCCTTAAAAAAAGGCAAAAATCTCATTAAATTGACGACGAGGGTAGCTTTATTTGATCGGTGAATTTAATTGTATTTTTGGAATTTTTATAATGAAATACAAATAATTATTTTTAATGACTAATCGTTTATTTTTCTTTTTCATTGGTATAATTTTGTTAACAGCACAGTTAATTTAAATTATATGTTAAATACACCTTAACGCATGGAAATATTGTTCGTACAGAGAGAGTTACTTTATAAAAAATTAGTCTGGTAAATAAGTAAAAATTTACTCCGGACGTAAGTCAACTTTTTCTTTGCATTCCATTATTTTTGTAAAGAATATCGCAACATAAAATTACAAATAAATCACAATTACTGATGAATGAATGATTCGTCAATTTGCTTACGAAATCTCTCTATCTCTCTCCCTCTCTCTCTCTTCCTCTCTCTCTCTTAGGATCTACAAAGACGATGGGATTTAATTGAAAAAGGTCTATTTTAAAAACAGTTATCAGCTTTTCTTTTACATGAATTCTTTTATTGTTAATACTTTAAAACCAAAATAAAAAATTACAATTATACATAAATTCAGTTACGCTGTTCTTTTTAATTTCAAATGTCAAGTGCAGTAGAGTTTTTAATCAAGCCAATAGCCTGAGATGCTAGTGCTTTAAGACTGTAACCTAAGAATTTATTTATCTGACTAAATTAATAATAATAATAATATTCTTTATATATTACAGATAGACACAAAACAAATACTATGTACATATTCCCTTATGGATATATTAAATTAGAACTTAATATTTATTTATTATTTATTATTATTATTTGTTAATATTATTTAACTTATTATTAAATTGTTCTTAATTTTAAGATAAAAATATTTCATCCATAGGCACTTTTTCGAAAATCAAATTTGAAATGTCACGAAATATGGAACCAAAACTTTTCGAATAACCACCTTTCAGTTCATTAAACACTGTTTCCCAGTTATCATTTAAGAAGCGATTCATAGTCTGAGAAAGAAGAGCATCGTTAAAGAGATTATCGAAATGCATATAAACACGCTTCGGGTTCATTGTGATTTGATAATCTTTTAGGCGCATATAACGTCTTCCATCCTTCTCGTAGGGTTCACCAATCAAACGATGTTCAATTTGTGCGTCGACAAGGGTGAGATTACTTTTTCCGCTGCCAGTAATCGGTAGCAATAGAATGCGTCCCGACATTTCATAATCGCCTAACATTTCAATGCGTTTCGTTAAACTGTCGCAGACAATTAAATACTTTTCCAATTTGGTTCTATTAAAGAGATCTGTTACATTTGCTTTTTATGCTTGGGCATGCAAAGTTAATAGTATTACCTATAACGTTGTATTTTCGTGCTGGATATGATATGATGAACTTGGAGATTTTTTAAAGCTTGTTTAAGATTAATGGGTGGCGTCCCAGCTTCAACAACCAATGATTTTACGTGCAAAGGGTCTAAGATCGGTATATGAAAATCGTCATTTCCTGGGAGTAAGAAAATAAATGTTAAACGTATTTTTATATGTGCGCGCCAGCATTGATTCATTCTTACCTGGTTTTAAAATCTGTATCGCCTCATTGACCGCATCGACGAGGCATTTATCAAAATTCGCGTCTCTTTTACATTTACTAAATGATTTAGCTGAAAATACGAACCAAGCAACATAATTTATTAGCTATGCTTGCACATTTCGATAAGGAAATCTGAAACAATACCCATTCAGGAAATAACAAAATTGAAAATATAACGTGCAATGCATGTTAGCACTAATCCGTGTATATATTAATATCTTATAAAAGTGTTATGACATGAATGTTTAATTAACTAAAACCGTATAGGGAGACATTGTCATGTAGCAAGCAGGTGCTAATAACAAAGATGCGAGAATATATATTTTCTCTCATATAGCGTGTAAATTGAAAAGTATTTTAAAGTATTAACGGGATTAGTTAAAGCATATCCTACTGTGTGCCTGCTTTTCGAAAGTAAGCGATTGCAACGTCAAACCTAAGTGTAGAAGGATCAATTTATTCTCAAGTTTTTGTGAGTTTCTCTCAGTTTAAAAACTAGTTGAATTAATCAGGTTAAGCGAAGAAAAGGAACGATCAAACAGTGAAAACTTTTTCTTTTTCTTAGAGTTTTCTAGAACTTTAAACTTTGCGCTATGTTTCTCTTCTTAAGTTTCCTCTTTAATTTTGAAAATCACTTGAATTTTTCAGAGGATTAATAGATAATAAATATTGTTGTTTTTGTATCCATCATTAAAGGTCGTATTCATTCTGTCAAAATGATTTCGAAATTGAGAAAGAATCTTCAGAGAACTTGTAAAGTACTCTTCTGCTGATACAACATAGACATGAATGTTCATCTGTATGACTGTCTGTTTTCAACAGCCCCTAGATCGCAAAATTTAACATTTTGGCTTCAAATCGGCAAAACCATTGGAAATTCTTTAACGCAAGTCAAATCGGCCAAAAGATATACCCACCGTATAACATAAATTGAGAAAACCTCTGCTTTCGAAAGCGAAAAGTTAGATTTTTAATCTACAGGTACAAATACAAGGATAGAAAACTGGATGGAAAATGGCTACTCCTACTATGAAAGGCACCACCTACACTTATCCAATATTACAGAGCATCAAACTTAATTTTTTTCCTGCTTTTTTTTTCTTTTCTTCGTGGTGGTAGGTATAGAAGCTTAATCCGGACACGAACATAATTTTCGTGCTAATTAGTTTGTCCAATCGCTTATGAGATGAAACGAAATTACAAAAAAAATATCGTATCAAATATCGCTTTGCTTATCAATAAATGCCTGCCTTATCCTTACACGTTATGAGATATGTTACGGGTTACGGTTTAATCATAATTTATTGGAAACTTGCGATAGGTGAATAATAGATAAAATAAAATAAATAAGTTGATCCAAGTCAAATAATTCTTCCTTGTTAAATTTTGCGTTTAATACTTATTTAGATGTGCTACTTAAGTATGGTAGACGTATACAAAGGGAGTGGCTTTGTGTTTTCTACGCATATGTACATGTAATTAAAGTGGACGTGATGTCTGACTAATAATAATGTTCTTAATTTAAAACACTCAAAAAAATTGACGTAAACACATATTGAATTGGATTTATAATGATTTGATCAGAGCTGAAAGAAATCGTCAAAATTCAGCCTACGCTAAAAGAAAACTTTTTATATAAAAACAAACATAGATAAAAATACAGAGAATATTTAAGATTAGTCAGTTAGTTAGTTGTAAAATACGCAACGAAAACACGACAAGTACATAAAAGTATTGTAGGCTAGCGTGTGTAGCAAAATCATTTTAGATCCGTTTATGGGCCCGCCTGTCGAAATCACATTATCATTATTATTACAATTTTGTTTGGAGAAATACGGTTATTCTTATATTTCTTCTTATCATTCTTTTAACATTAAATCTAAAAACTCTTTCAATCAGATTAAGAGTTTTTCCGTAATTCCCAATAAATCATATAGAAGCGTTAAAAATTACGGTGGATGCAAAATACACTTTCCTTGCTTCTTGTTAGTGCATTATCTCATATCATAAATATATATCATGTAATTTTATAGCAATTCTTTTAAAGACCGAGTTACCCTAATATCATATAACATCATTAATAAGTATCATGTGATTTTATAGCAATTCTTTCATTTCTCGCTTGTAGCATTTAAAAAACGAACAAGATAGAAATCATTTGCTTTCTAAGAACATTCATTGTGCTGCAGCAGTGTACTGTTGTTTTATGTTTCTTGTAATTGGACAAAGTTAAATATTTTTTTTTCTTTTCATATCTTACACTATTTGTGGTATAGGACATATTAAGTTATTGCGGACGTGTATAACACTCAGAAAGGCTTAAGATAGATCCACCTTTCATTATACCTGTATAAGCTTGTCTATCTGTCTTGTCATTCGTATGATTGCAGTAAAAATTAAATCAAGAACTTGCGGACCTGAACTGTTTTTAAAAATTTAAAATAGCAAAATTACAAATTTTTACGATCCATTGAGCCTCTCTCTTATAGATTTTTGAAATCTCTCTTTGCAATCATGATAAATTCGTTATCTTAGGTCAGTTATGGCCTGGTTGTTGTTGTTGCTTGTTGGTTTTGTACACATAAATATGCGTTTAACTAGCATTTCCATTTAGACGATTTTTTGGCTGCTAAATTAATATCGCTTCTTGTATGCTTTACCTATATCGTTAAATGATTAAAATTAATGGTTGTTTTTTTTTTTATTTAATTTGACATTGAGCGAATATATAACCAACAAGTTTTTGGCATTTTATTGAACTTCTTTAAAGACAAGTTATTTGGATTTATATTTATTATAGCAATATGTAATAGGTTTACTAATAAACTTAAATTGGCTTATACTTTGATATATCAAAATTTGTATATAAAGCACTTACGAAAAGGACCGAATCACGAGTAAAATTAAATTATTATAAAATTTTGTAAAGAAAATTAAAAATTGGTTTTTTTTAAATGCTATCTACCCTTAAAGTTATACGCAAATCTAATCTTTAAATTCAATATTACTATATACCAAGGCCTATTTTAGTTCACCAACTGATATAATTTAGATTAACTTGCTGCTCTATTCAGGAACGATAGTAAAATTTTATATATTTTATATATTTATTTATGGCAAAATTCCGTTCGTAAGAGCGAACGAACGACGAATGTTGATCGTTCTTCCAGCTTCCCACTCTACATGCCTTTCGGACTATATTTTATTTGATTTTTTCGCTCACAAAAGCGAAATTTGCTCTCTCTATCATTCCTTGTTACTATTTTAGTGTGGTTATCCTTTTGCGTCTTTCAGATGTAGGTATCTGATGCGAAAATTTTGGGGGAAAACCACAAGAGTTTCTCTATCATCTACATTAGTTACCTTAATTTTTTTATAGTTAGAGGCGGAATATTCGTTACAGTCAAATTCCAAAAATATGCTCTAATCGAAGTTGCTGGGTAAATTATCATTTCCGAATTTTTTGTTAAGCTCAGTTTATAATTCTTTAAAGCGATCACCGCAATTACTTGGAGTATCATTTACTTATCGCACATTCGGAGTTTTTTTTTCTAAGATCTAAGTTTTGATTTCAAGCATTCTCTTGTTCTTGTTTGAAATCGACACGTACTACTCCATCTCCCAATAAACGCTTGACATTTTACTGAAAGAGTTCATACTACTGCTACACAATGTCGCTTTTTTCGTGTCGGATAAATGACTTAAATAAATCAGTGAACTCATTCTGATACTTGTGCGTAGCGTTTCGAAAGCCCGTCAATATGTAATAGACCAGCAATTACTTTTCTAAATCGAAAATTAAAATAAATGTTACATTACTTCCCTTAAATGAATCTTCTAAGCACATCCCTTAACTGTCTTTCGTAGCATATAATATCAACAAATATATTTTTCTAAATCTGCGGAGTATCTCTAGATCTTTCTTCGTAATAAACTTACTTTTAAAGAACATGTTGATGCTAGACGTAGTAAATTCTCTTTTTCAATCTTAAATCGTAAGACCAACAAAGTATAAAAAGGAAAACATTTATTTTATATCATATATTATGGTTATGCCAAGTAGGAAAACTGCGTATGCATTGGAAGCCTTGAAGTCACTGAAAATGAGATCGTTGCATTGGCAGCTTGGTTAATGCTTTTGAACAAAAATTTCGCTCATCTTGGAAGGTTAACTTAATCCGTTTTCTTTTTTTTTTAACTATTTTGAAAATGAATTAATTAATTGTTAGTTTCTCACAGTAGTTTGTTTTGTTTTAATCTGACGCTGACAACCTCATAAGGGTTTTTCAATTCTTTTCTTCATGAGATTATGCTTATCTTTTCCCCATTTATTAGTTTATTGTTATTACTATATATTTTCTTTTTCTTTCTAAAACATTAGGTGTGTTATTGGAAAATTTATTTTTATCGGTTTCAAAAAGTCTTTAATCCTTCGAGAATATGGGGAAATAGTTTCGGTATGAAAAAAAAAGTTTTTTCTGTTTTTTCAGTTTACAAAAACTCTTATTTCTAAAAAATCGTACGTATTTCTCTTCTTGTAAATATTCGGATCAAATGCTTTTTTTCTTCTTTAGATCCAAGTTAAGCTCAGGACCGTGTATCTCCTTAAATTAAATGTGTGTCGCAAGGATGGGTCCAGTGCTGCCATTTTAAAAAATTTTCAAAAATATGTACTTTTTTAATACTTGAATATGTACATGTGTGTGTGTGCTTAGTAGCCTCTTCAAACACTATTATTCTACTAACGAAAAATTGTTAATAAAGTTAAGGGTCTGAAGTTATATTTAAATATGACTAGCAAAGACCCGAACCATTTTTTTACAGAGCTCAGTTAACCCTTTAACATCTCATGAAGCCTCGGAGGGATTTAAGTCATAATACAGTTAAAATGGAACTTTTCGAAAATTTTTTAACAAAGTATTATAAAAAAACACGACTTGATTAATATTTGAAATGACAACACTTTTACACTATGTCATAAATGAGGTTGATAAAGTGAAAGTTTGCTTAACAATGTGGACAAACCTTTCCCTTCTGAAAATGCGAAACTAGCACAGCGTGAATCCTCTAATAATAGCCTTTTGTGCTATTTTCTCGTGCTCGTAATAATTGTACGGTGAAACCGGTTTTTGCGCTATGTTTTCTTATGCACTTTTTATTTTATTTGTGCGATTGCTTTTATGCAACTTCTATGGTTTATGCGATTTGTTTCATGCAAGTTTTTCTTATGTGATATATGCATGTAAAGTCATTTTGGTGGACTGCATTGCATAGTTTAACATGCCTAAAATCTAAATTGATGTCGCCTGTGCGCAGATGAATTCGTGGATGAGATATTATAATTTTATGCAATCATCTCCAAGACTTATGTTCGGTAACGTTTTGGCAATATAGTCTGCTTTAAAGTTCTAGGGATTTCGTTATTGACCTCATGACTTTGGGTATTTTTTTCTACTTGTAAGACTTTACTTCACATTGATCGTTTTGCAATTTTATTAAACATAAACGTGACCGTCGATCATTTCATGA
The DNA here is from genome assembly GCA_000688715.1 of Glossina pallidipes. Taxonomy (NCBI): domain Eukaryota; kingdom Metazoa; phylum Arthropoda; class Insecta; order Diptera; family Glossinidae; genus Glossina; species Glossina pallidipes. Next base: position 160,847 of record KK500113.1, read on the forward strand.
GTGTAGCCTTTGAGGAAGCGCGTTCAGCTTTGTCCGAAGGTGCAGTTCCAGTAGGTAACGTTTTGGTTTATAAAAATGCCATAATTGCTAAGGCCGGTAATCAAGTAAATGCTACAAAAAATGATATACGTCATGCCGTATTTGTTTGTAATAACCAAACATTAGAAAATTTTTGAAACTAAAATTGGTTATTACGTAATGTGAATATTCTTCAGTTTTTTTGTCTCAGTTTCCCACCAAGCCAAACATGTTCTTTATAAAAGCAATCGGTGAAGATAAAATTTGGAATTCTTGAATACCAACTAAACGATGAAAGGAAAACAAATCACGCAAGCACACGTTTGTTTGAGACAATCAGGTGAATGTTGCTCGATATATAGACATCAACACCATCCAGCGGAGAAAACCGCGCAGAATTTTCATCATGAGCTGTAACTACAGGTTCATCTTTAGAATGAGAAATCAACATTTTTTAAATGTTTCCGTGTGTAATATAATCATTTATTTGGTTGTGAAAGCACTTTCTAGCTTGACGTATCTTTAAGTGTGACTTTTTTGTGATTTATTTATTTATTTATTTATTCTACTTATACAGGAACTCTACTAAAAACAAATGACGGTCGAGTTCAAATGACTCTGTTCTATTCTTTACATTACATTGCATGCTTTGCATTGCATCGTCTATTTGCAGAAAGACTAATTAAAATGTTAAGTTAAGAGGTAATATCACCTCAAATTCTTTAGAAATAGTAATTTTTGCGAACTTATATGGAAAGAATTTGTATCGGGTCTTTTACATATGACAGTGCAGTTCTTAAGATATATGACACAACTTTTGCAGCACCAGGAAAATTTAAATTTTTTTTTAAAAATATAACTTAAAACGTGATGTGGATTTTTCGTAAAATTGTTTTAAACAAATTTTTCGTTTAAAGCTGAAATATAAATTTTTCCACAATTGGACGCAAACTGACTCGAAAGACATAGTTTCGAGAAGAAACCATTTAAAGTTTCAAAAGATTCATTTTTGAAGAAAATTTTATTCCACTTCTAGTAACCGCCACACAATTGGTTCAATATCTTTGGACACTTCTATACGCATGGTTTGATCATATTTGACTTTTTGTTTTCATCAGCAATTGCTTGTTTATTTGCAAGGTATCGTGCATAGCAAGGCATAACTGTAATAAAGCCCTCCTCGCTTTTTTTATTTTTTCTTCATTTAAGCCACTGAAAAAAGGGCTCTTCGGTCCTTTAAGATTGTAAGGGGCATTAAACCATAAGTACTCAGTTAGCGAAAATGCTGCTTGATTTAGATGGCAGTGTGTGTGTATTGTAGAAGTCGAAATGAATTCTTCAATTGGAAGCTTTCGTGAATAGGTGCAGCAGAAACCTTGGACAGTACCAATAAATGGGCTAACTAATTCGAAAAAACGCTTAATTTTAATCCGGTTTTCGAGATCTAAATGAGTAATATTTTGCAGACCTCACATTTTCGTAATAAATTTAAGGTGTTATTGAAACACCTTGCAGCAGTCTTGTTAATGAATCAAAACTCTTAAAGAAAGAAAGAAATATGAGTGAGTTAGAAGATGACCGAAAGCCTACAAATCAGCGTTCGACGCAATATTTCCTTTGAATTTGTGGTCTGGTATCAAATTTTTGAGATTAGAACCTGTTGCTAATGTATTATGACAATCGTGATTATCATTTATTCCTCCAAAACAATGTAAATTTTATTCCTCCAAAACTTGAATTTTATTCCTCCAAAACAATGTAAATTTTATTCCTCCAAAACTTGAATTTTATTCCTCCAAAACGTACATTGTTTATTCCTCCAAAACTTACATTGTTTGGAGGAATAAAATTCAAGTTTTGGAGGAATAAAATTCAAGTTTTGGAGGAATAAAATTCTAGTTTTGGAGGAATAAAATTCAAGTTTTGGAGGAATAAAATCCTAATTCTGGAGGAATAAAATTCTAGTTTTGGAGGAATAAAATTCAAGTTTTGGAGGAATAAAATTCAAGTTTTGGAGGAATAAAATTCTAGTTTTGGAGGAATAAAATTCAAGTTTTGGAGGAATAAAATCCTAATTCTGGAGGAATAAAATTCTAGTTTTGGAGGAATAAAATTCAAGTTTTGGAGGAATAAAATTCAAGTTTTGGAGGAATAAAATTCTAGTTTTGGAGGAATAAAATTCAAGTTTTGGAGGAATAAAATTCTACTTTTGGAGGAATAAAATTTACATTGTTTTGGAGGAATAAAATCATTGATTATCACGATTTCACTAATATAGAAAAATCGTGATCATCCTAACCATGTCCATTTTTATTAAGAAGAAGTTCTGTTAGAGCCGGCGTCAATTTTTTGGTTAGCTTGTGTAATATAGAGTTTTTGATGGCACGCTTAGTGGGGATTAAATAGAAATTTTCATCCATTTTGATAGCAGGTAAAACACTTAATTTAACCTAACTAACCTAACTAACCAAACTAAAAACCTGCAAATTACGCCATGTTTACGTGTGGTCTTTGAAAACTTTTTTCAAAACTCCTCGGGCTCGGATTTTTAAATTCAGAATTTTAGTAAAGAAAACTGTAAAACTTTAATCAAAAAAAAAAACAGTAACTGCTTTCCTTTTTGCTAATTGAAATAAAAAATTTCAGATTAATTTTATTCTAGTAGAAGAAAAACAGCTGATCTCGTAAAAATGGTTTCAGTGAACAAAAGTAGTACCCTATTTTATAGGATCTCTATATGCTCAGCTATGAGATTTGCTATTAGGTTACCAAATCTAACATTTACATAACATACGCTCGTGACGTCTAGACACTTTCAAAGCTATTTGAAAGATCTTTCCGTTTACTTAACGTTATAAAATGCTTAAAAGGCTCTAACTTACTGAAAACTTGTTTCACAAAATTTTCGAAAATAGTTATTTCGTTGTATCACTTGAACGGCTGTGCAAAACGAAGGACAACGATTACACTATTTTAGGCTCGCTCTGTATAAGCGCAACATTGTATTGATAATTTTGCAGCCAAACTGAGCGATTTATCAAAGTTGCTTAACCAAATTATTATACAAAGTGTCGCTTAATTACTTACGCAGACTTCAGTAATAAAATTGGAAATAGTTTGAAATTCCTGGGGTGAATATCGGCAATAGGTTATGCTTTGATGCAACCATAAATCCTTTTTGATCCCTTATTATTTCCTGCCTGTTTAGGTGCTCTTGTCTCACTTACAAACAAACGTAAGCGCTAATAATGAGATTAGCTAGTTATTTACTACAGTATTGGGAGGAAATTGTGGGTATGGCATGTGCTATGTGTTATTTCCTTTCTCAGCCTGTTAGCCTGTTTACCTCTTTGTTCTTTTTTTTTCTCTTTACCTTCAATTTTCTTTTCCTTTGGATTGTTTCAAAACTTTATATATTATTGTAGTTTATTGTTGTTTATTGCTTCGCGGTTACATAAGCGTAAGTATAAGGTCTTTTAAATTTGTACTCAAGGGATATGTTGGTTAATAAGACGTTTTGTTTTTTAAAAAGGTGACGCTTAAAAGATCACTTTTTAATTTTTGCTACCGGATACTCCGCTAATAACTAACAGCCATAGAAAAGTACTTCATTTCCTTCTCGGGCTTGGTAGCCCTCTGTGTGCCCAATTCGTAGTCACACTATCGATTAAGATGCTCAGTGGCAAATGTTCTTTAATCAGATTGTGCGGCTTACAGAATTTCGAAATAGACTCGTAGACGACGCAAAACACTTGAACACTTTTGTTATCGAATGTAAATAATAGTAAAGTGAAACACCAAAAATTAGTTTAATTTAGACGTTACTTAAATACTTATTTTTATTGCCAAACTGTTTACTTACGCAAGTCTTTTGCAGCTACTGCAGCATTAACGACGAATGCCGTTACTGATAGCAATAATAGCAAAGTTACGTTTGGCAGTTTCGCTTGAATCACTAGCTTACGCATGCTTACATGCATTTTTGTGTCTCACTTTTTATTTCTTTCACTGAATTTTTTCTTTTTTTTTTTTTGCTTTTTTTTGATTTTTCTTACAATTAGCAACTTGATAACAACTAGTTTAGGTTTTTTTTTTTTTTAAATTATTTATTCACTTTTCAAACAAGCGAAGAAGGAAAACAAATTATGTATATATATAACGTCTGGATGTGATCAGTTTGCCGTAAAGCTATACAATGAACGGAGATGCTCTCGCGCTGAAAGCTTTTATATATCAACAACTAAAAATATTAAAAAACTAGGTAAAACGTCACAATGACGAAGTTTGCTTTTAAATTATTTGCACATTCATTTATATACATATATATATATTTCCTTTTCTTTTTTTTTTTTTTTATTAATAACAACAAGTACATAACTTTTTTTTCAACATTTTTTGTATAATACCTAGAAATAGTTTTTAAAGGTCCTCGACAGCGTCGTTAGATGACGGAATTTAGAATAACATGCATAAATAAAGAATTAAAATTTAATGATTTTGAAAGTTTTAAGCTTTTTAAAACTCTTCTAACGAGTAGTGGAAGCCAAAAAGTGATATTATTACGAAAAGGTAAATTTTTATATGTTTTATAAAATCGAAACGCGGAAGTGATCAGATCTCGCTCAATCCTCAGTGGGAAGAATTGTTTGTTGTACACTTGTGCGAAGTAGCACTGTAGCACTGCCGTATATATTGTTGCAAATTCTGAATTTGTTGTTCTTTTACATGGCTGAGTTACGTTTTATTTGGCTTTTAAGTTTGTGAAAATGCGAGCAAAGATCAAGGTGCAAAGAGCATTTGCAACCTAAGATTGACTTTAAGATTTTGACTTTCATTTTTTATGTAGAGAAGAACTTTCTCTTACGCCGTCCATAAAGAAGATTTGTGCCTCTGCTTGAGACACCGCGGTAGGAAAGTTTGGTTATGTTGAAAATAAAGGCTTTTCTAGGAATTTCGATCCCTGATGTCAATTTTTATAATCCTATATTGCCAGCAGCAGAAAATTGGACCCATAAAAGTGATGAAAGCGAAAGTAGTTTTCCAACAAGGATTTCCGCAAACGAATTTCGTTGTCGAAAACTGCTTTTGTTCGCCAGCTGCGTAGCATGTTCCTGTGTTTTCAATAAAATACCCCACGAAAAGTACGCAAATGGTGTGAGCACCTAAGCAACAATTTTTCTATTAGTACGTAAACATTGCCAGGCGTGCGTGATGATACGCATATTTTCGTGGGATGTTCAAGCGTTCAAGTGTTCGGTTATCAGATGAATTGCAATAAGCTGAAGATTATTATCACTGAAAGTTCAGGCCCTTGATTAATAATACTATTTGAGATATCGAAACAAGAAGTTGAAAAAAATGAAATGAATTGAAGGAAATGTTGTGCCTTTGCATTAAATTAACATTTGAAATTTTTATATAGGTTCAGATTGTTTCAGTTTGTAGGTTGCTATAAGCATGTTTGATAGACCCGAAAATTAAAACCGGCTTTAATGATCCTACACATATAGTTTTATTAACAGCATCAGAGCAGATGGGAAACGACTTTCAGAGTGACTGGGACTATAAGGTCAAAGCTTATTCTGCATGACTGACTTTCCAGGTTTGTTTAAGATTAGATCGTCATATTTTCATTGTCAGATGTCATTCATCAGATTTTATTTGTAGTACAGCGAAATTTCTATTCACGAGTTCGGCAACTTCTTTAAAATCAAAAATGCTCAAAAGCAACCCACTGACCAGTCATAATCAGTCAATCGTCGTCGAGTAAAAAACAAATGAAAGTTTCATCTTTTCAGATATAAATTCAGACTTTAGCGCGAATCAATTAAACTGAATTTCTATACAAAATTTCGACACATCTAAGAGTAAAAAAAGCTTTGAAAATATTCTCGCTTTCTTAGCGCGTCCGCCTAAATATATACAACGTATTACACGAGATTTTTTTTCTTCAAAGCAGCATCTAGATGTTATATATAACAAACTAGCCTGAAACCACATAAAACCTGTCTTTCCTTAATTCATGTCTCTTGCAATCCATCTACATATTATGTACACATATAGGCAATGACACACATATATGTATATAAATACGATTTACAATCACATATCAAATGCAAATATATTCTGCCACCTTACTAATCTATATACATGCACATGCATGTATAATAGACTTGTATTGTGTATACAAAGTCGTAACTGTTAAAAAAACTCTCAGTTGTTTAATGCTGTTTGTTGGGTAAAAAGCTTTGGCCTAAATAGTCATAAATATGCTTTCCTCTACTCTCTTTTTTTCTTATGTTTACTCAACGCTTGTTTTTACAGTATTTGACGGGAAATTTCCATAATATTGCGGTTTTGGTCATTTAATGCATTGCTTACCATTGTTTTGACCATATTCACGTGCTTATTATTGCACGAGCTCTTATACAATATTCGCATTGTAACTGTGCTTGCATTCGAAGGTATGGTTAATTGTAATTATTCGCCCTTCTGTTAACGGTACTTCGCTTTACAGTTTGTTGAACCTTTTTCATTCACTTACACAGGATTACAGTATAATAATTTCTCATTCAGTTTGTCACTTTCAAAAAACTCATCCTAACAGCACACTAATCTGATCCCATCGGGCCATATTCCATCATTTTGTTAATCTGTTAAGCTTCATAGGAAATTCTTAAAGCCATGAATATTTTAATAGAAAGATTGAACTGCGCACATATATCCAATTCTGCATTTGTAAGATCTTTCTGAAGAAGCTTTTCTTTTTACTCTGTTTTATTCGTTTTGGCAAAAGATTGGAAAAATAGTTTCTTTGATTCAAATTTTTGGACCAAATATGTGCAAACGTCTTATATTTTTACACATAAAAACATTAACATTAAGTTGAATCTTTGCGTTTAGCTGCACATCTTAAACCAAATTTAAAAGGGACGTGATCTCCTGTCGTTGAAAAGAACGAACCATTTCTTGAAATAATTTTGTCTTAAAGTACCAACAATAGGCCGATCGAAATTGTATTCACTTGAGTTGTGTAGGTAGGTATTCGAACTAGATTGCACTCACTTTGTTGGATAAGATTCACGCTCATTTATGTTTTGCTCAACCAACAATGATAAGTGCATCCCAACGAGCAGACAAGTATGGCGAAATCGACTCAAGGTCATATCCAAAATTAGCAAAAATGTACACAGTTGTGGGATTGCTCATAAAATCCCGTTCTGCTTCCGTGGATATAAAGGATTTAGAATTTTAACTTGTGTAAATTCACTGGTGCGTCCAAAATTCGTAACCTTGATAGGAGTCTCCCATCTTATTGTGGGTGACGAAATTAATTCTAAATTTTAAGACACAAGTTGCCTTTTACAAACGCTTCACTACTGTTTCCATGGGCTAAGAAACGAGTCAAGTTTGCATTCCCAACGAAACCAACGCCCTTTACACAGCAGCAAAAGTTTCTGATGCACTGACTGTAACGTTGTCTTTCCAAGTCAGTGCCTTTTTATCTAAAATTAACTGTTATAGAAATAACTAAAATTTATTCCACTACGAATTGGGAAAACCACATGATTTATTATGTATGCCTCAATGTTCGGTTTTACTTAGGATAGACGGACGCCACAACTTATCGTCTCAGAATACCGTGCTGAGCGAGTATACATATATATGCCTTATCTGATGCACACATCTCAGTGTTAGAAACCAAACTTAGAACCAGTGGTGTTGTGCTAATTTTTTTTTTACCGGAACGCGTATATATAATTATATAGACAGGGCCGATCCTGGGCAGGCGGCCGCTCTGTGCGGTCTCATGTCCCAGATTTGACGACGGGGGGAAGATTTTCCCCAATTTTCGCCCGTCTTCTAATGTTTATTATAAATCCTCGTTATCAGAAATCATTTTTAGTTCCGGAACGCGTTCCTGTCCAAAAAGGAAGTACCGGGACGAAGTTCCGGAGCGTTCCGGCTCGACAACACCACTGCTTAGAACACTACTAATCCTCGGCGGCTTATAAGAACTCGAACAAGTGTTATAGAGTAACCAACAATTGTTGCAGTTGTTCTTACTTGCTTTGAAGTACATAACAGGGTAATTTCTGTGCATGTATATAACAATGACAACCCACTATTTTATTTAAAACAATAACTGCCACACAGTTACTCTATAGGGAACAGGAACTTAAGCGATAATTAAATTTTTTTTAAATGGTAACTGAGATATGCCTTTTATTCAAGATGCACTTTAAGCATGTGAAAATTCCATTTTTGACTGAAGAAATAAGTTGTAAACCGAGAAACGAAAGTACTCGTAAAGAATGATTCCAATAACTTTTTATTATTCCTCATTTCGTTACACCATCTCATTCGAACGGTGAATGTACGGCGAATTTTTAATCCCGGTTGCAATTCCTAAGAAAGTGGCCAAAGAGTCTAGACCTACCGATTTTGTCGTTGTGTTGGGAGATTTCAACTTGCCTCAAGTCACTTGGTGTAACA